>CM068837.1:74877437-75407437 GCA_028554795.2 Sinohyriopsis cumingii
ATATTACTTCCATTATATTTTCGATAAGACAAAAATTTCTAGATAAATCCTTATTACTGGCTTCCTCACTCTTGCACATTAAACGAGTAACTTAAACAAAAACAAACACAATCAAACAATCCAATACACAAATAAACAACCTTGGTTATCAATTGTAGGACAAGAATTAATTTTGTATGGTTATGTGCCAGTGCAAAATGTATAATTTACTATGACTATTATCAAATCATACTGAATAAAATACAGCAATGTACTGCTTATAAAATAATCAGATTTTAATTTGTTTGGTAGATTTCATAAATGTCTCGCGACTTTTTTGTCAGCAATCAATTATGAAAAAGTGGATAAATTAGTAGATATAACATCGTGCTCCACTGTCATCCAAGCGTTAAATATTGCTTTGCTGAGTGATTACACTGCAGTGTTCTGGAAGTAAATGCTTACGTAGATAAATTAATCTGGTACATGATGTGAAGGGAACACTGTATAATTAAGACAAGGCAGAGAGCAAGCATGTGTTGAGGTTTGTTTACTATATGATAACCAGTCGCCTTACATGCACTTATGTCATGTTCATTGAACGCAGAAAAATTGTCTAATCAAATGCATGTAAGATTCAGTTAATGGTCTGCTACGTAACGTTAGAATTGACAGCCACCCCCATGCAACGATTTGAAACAATTCTCATGCATAAACATATTATCTGGATCCTGGTTTGTCAAATATATGATGAATACACAATTGTTAAGGTAGTAAGAAATGTCTAGTTAAGTAGTAAAATAAAAATATGAACTGTCAAAAACATTACAAGTATAAATTGGTACAGGGATCGAAAACTTTCAAACATACATTACTGTTCTGATATGTACTGTACCGATGGCAAACTTAAGTGCCATTTAAATTTAATCGTGGATGCAAGAGACTGCAAATAGTCTGCAAGAAATGAAGACACTTTGCGGCCAAAACAAGTATGATAACGGATGTCATTTTTACTATTATTATTATCATTTTTCCGTGTTCAGTGGCCGACTACACTATTGTCTTTCGCGACCAGATAGGTACATATATTCTAAATCTACTTCAATGGTTCATTTGCCTTTTCCTTTATCAGTTAGCATAGTCTCATAACTCGTTATACTTACGCATACTATTTATTTTTGCACGTTGACTTCTTTATCATTTCAAGCCAGAATGTGAAGAAACGTTCAACAATGATTACCAGTTTGGATGCAATAATCATCAAGATTTTTACGAAGGCGCTATCGACTATAATGTCGAACAATGGGTACGATACAGTTGTCTTTTTATTTTAAGCAACCATCTTGGTGTAGATCCAGTTTCCCACACTTGTCTGATTAAGATGGAAATAAATGGTGTTTTGGGCGCAGTTTTAATGTTTCGGCCGACGCAGTGAGCTACAACTTCCACTGACAATATCTTACGTCCCGACTGCAGGCTGCCGGCGGTACTGCCCAGCCGTCAGAATACAGGAATAAGTATCGGCGACAGCCGATATCGTCAGCACAATTGTCATATAGTGTATATCTGGGTCACATCAACCAGTATAACTGACAGACAGCCGGCATACCATCCATCAAGATCAATCGACCAATCCAGCCGACCCGGCCGGTCACACCAACGCAACCGAACGCACATGCTATACGGCTTCAGCTGACCCTACCGCTCTTATCGAGCCAGTTGAATGTTGAGGCTCAGCCGTCATTTGCAGCCTGGCAACCACTTATTAGCGACAATTCCAGTCTGAATCTCTCTGCCTTATCTGGCAATTCCAACATGCATATCATTTATACAACGAACTGCAGTTTCAGCACTGTCGTTGACATGTGGTGGCCCTGGATGATGGGTAGTCCAAACAAGAAGAGTAAACTTCACAAATATAAGTAGACTCAGACATACGAAGGAATGCTACATTTATTACACAGCATATATTATACATTCCAAGCTGCGATTGAGCACTTTAGAATGCCGTCTCATATTGTACAGCATCCTCGTTTAGCCGTTGAAGATGTTGTCGGACATCTGCCATTTATATTTCACCCGCGATCTTCCTAGATTGCTAAGTGTTTGATCGATGTAATAGCAAGGCAGTTTTGTAACAGCCGGTCAGCTACCGGCAGCTTTTGAAACAAATTCGTTTCGAAAGGATACATATATGTATCACACGGAATGCTGGCAAAGGATGTTGTTCTTATGGCAGTTAATATGTCCGGAAATTATTTATTTTCACCTTAAAATTGGTTTGTCTCTTCCCGATCTCGGATCTCGGGCCATTCATTGCTTTGAGAAATGATCTCGGATACCCTTTAACGTCATAAATATGGCAGCATTCAAGACGACTCTGAATGCTTTAAACCCTACCTGAATATGGTTAGAAGAGATTATCTTTTGAGATGGTGATCGCTTATGCAATATTATCCAGCAACCCAGAGATGCTTCAATTATACATCAAGACTCCTTTCGCTAATGGACTAAAGCCGTCTTTAGAGAAAGGACGATTAACACCGCATAATTATTGAGGCTAATATCAGCTAAGAATACACTATAGCGATTAAACGGCGGTCGTAACCATCAACCTAATGTAGAACATATGGGGGAGGGTTGCATAAAATGAGTAAACTAAGACTCCGTTTATCCAGATTAAATTAAAACTGTATCTTCTGTTATATAATAAAGATGATCAGGAACAGAGAAAGGGTCCGTTTAGCGACTACTATTGAAAGCAACATAATCTCCTAAAATTGCTTTATTATTCGCATTTATTGCATTTACAAAAAGGCACCCCATACATTGTTTTATCAGACAAGGCATACTTATTTGCCTAGAAGAGTATTGAGCTCAATGACATCTCTACATCGATGTTGTGTTGATACTGTTGATGATGTGAGTGCTCATATGCATGGTAGGTTAATTATCAATGGAACAGGCGATATGTTGTGCAGAAGCATTTAACTGAACTTGATATGTTGATTGTGGAAGTTATATCTACACGTTGAAAAATAACAAAATGCTTATCTTCAAATCACTATCATATTGTAAGCTAAACTTTCCTACATTTCAGTCATTGGCAAAAATTAATTAATGTCTCTTATTATTCATGTTTGGTCTATGCTAACATTAGCTTTTCCTTACAGCTTATTTTGACGACTACTGAGGTCAACTCGTATACTGTTTTTATATCACCCCTGACTAAGATCTCCCACATGTGACACATACCGTTTGATAGCCATACACTTTGTGCTCAAGGAATCCCCTGGTAAGATCATCATCAGTAATAACGTCATTTAGATGAGTCATTGTAAGTGCAATGAAGTCACAATGATCGAACTATGTAATAACGAAATCTACTTTATGGCGGACACATGCAGGTATTAACAGTATAAAGTATAATATACTATATGTTAATAATGAAAGTGAAGTACTGTGGCTGTAGATAATTCTGAATATGTTACCGATATTAGACTTGTATTCAGATCAATATGCATCTGAATCTGACACCGATATTGGACCTTGAATGCTTCTCAGTTGCCTTGGATGTTGAAATAACTAGTAACATGCATAATGTACAAATGAACATACTTGTTAACTATTGATTTAGAAACAATAATCCAAGTTAGAATTATTGTATATGCATAAATAATTCTGATAATCGTAAAAATCTCTGATAGTTCAACTTTACAAGATAAAAACGGGATAAGAATAATATCGGTAAACATCATTATAACAGCATATGTATCCAATGTAAAACTAAGATTGATAAATAGAACAGCATCACATTTCTACCTTTTCTTACTAGGTACAATTATAACGCAACCCTGGAAGATTCCTATTCTAATAATATGTAAGTTATTAGAAAAAGTCATTGCGTTCATTATAATGTAAACGCAATGATAAGACGGAATTTGCCTCAAAATTAACTCGGCAGAGGAATATATTTCGCAAACTGTAACATAAAATGCAACCACCCATGGCTACAAGTAGAAAAAAGAAGAACAACACAGTTGCAATATTAGTATGAAGGAGGAATGAAGTTATAGAGAACGAAAGATTATAAAGAAACACTATTTCAATGTGTCAATGCTGATATGGAATATTGATTCAGCTGACTATACTGAAGTTAAATCAAATATAATTCAATGTGGTAACTAAACAAACAAGTCAGAGTTAGTTGACACTGCATGATACCCACGTGATGAATCGGAAATGCATATAATGATGAAGTCAGTTATTATAACATAAGAAGGGAAAAGTGAAAAGACAGAAGCAGAAACGGGCTAACACGGGAATATGTTTCTGCATATACAAGTAACCAATGAAACGGAAACTTAATTTAGCAAGCTAAAATAGTCTTTTAGCAATTAATCACATGTTGATTAATATAGAAACATATCGTGAATGTAAATTAAAATACATTTATATGAATAGAAAACAAAGAAAAACAAATAGCAGTAAATGAAAGTTAAGACTTTGATTTCTTCTCCTTTCCGTTTTTCGTATATATTGTAAATGATTTTTCACCATGGACAAGACCATTAGGTAAGTTAAGAATCATCTTTCATACCACAATCTAGTTCACTAGAACATTTGCCTACACAACTCATGTGTGTGCTCCTGTCACTATAGTATCATGCTGAGTTATGCGAGTAAAAGCAAATAACACTAACGAACGTGAGTTATTTTAGAAGAATATTGTACATTATTTACTCTTTCACGGCTTTCTCGCAGTACCGTGTTAGGTTATGCATGCTGTTCTTGTTATAGCTGGGTTTAATGCTATTTTTCAGGGCCAGATAGGCTATGCATAGTGGACATTATATCTGGAGGTTTAACAACCCGTGCGTAGCCCGGTAGAAACCACCGTCCAACAAGAAATTACTGGCAGTCTAACTGAAACACCGACATTGGCCAAGCGAGTGACGCGAACCATTATGTAAAGATTTGCTGTGACTGTGATACTTGTTATATTTATATCATTTTTATCCTTGTTATGTCTATATCTCTCGCTAATTGCCCGCTTACCCTAACATAGTATGTCTGTCTTTCTCTCTGTCTTACACACAGACACACACACGAACACACATCCTTCAGCATTACATATAGAGGCTATATTTGAATGCTTCATTATCATTTGCTGTGTTTCACTAATATATCGGATATGGAACAAGGCCGATAAAACTTATTGAAGAGTTTTGTTTACTGTATGGTAACCAGTCGACGTATGTGCTCTTGTGTTATGCATGTAGGACACTGATATAGTATCCGGTCATATTTAACCAGGATATTACATTAAATATATGCTTAGTGATGTCAGACCTTAGACAGACAATCCTATTGTTTCCTTCTATATTATACAATCAATGTATGCTTATATATCTGAATAGAACGGTGTTCCATACTGTCATGCATTATAGCCACATTTATTGCACTTAAATGATTTGAGATATTAAAGTTAATGATGACATTCGTCATCATCGTTGTTTTGGCATAGTTTAATATGATCTAAGTGCATAATAAATGGTGTTCGTACAAGTTTTGTTGCAAGCCAAAACGAATGAATTTCCAATTTAAATCCTGTGATGCTCCAAAAATAATGTGTTGTATTGAACGTGTCCATTTGCAGGTAGTATATAACTTGCTAATGGGACAATGGCCAGGAATGTGGCGAACTCATTTGATGTATAGCAATAATGTAATTAAACATGTGAAAGACTGATTTCACTATTATTACAAATTTACTATTTATATCGAGAATTATTATTGAAAATGTTCTAATCCCAATGAATAATTTATATAAATAAACCGACCCGAGCCAAATATCCGATTACAACAATAAGACTAATTACGCTTTGGATGTTAATGCATGATTGATTGATATTGCAGGTAAACACATTTATGTAAAAATCTATTTTAAAAAAAATAAAGCAAGACGTAGGACATCCTCCTCTCTAAGACGTTTTAACAAGCTAGTAGGACATCATCCTCTCTAAGACGTTTTAACAAGCTAGTTATTTCCAATTTAAAAGCTAATATCCGACATTCAGATAGAAGTTAAAACTTTAACCCCCATTAGCAATATTCTGAATATTAAACTAATATATTAGATACATGTTTGCCAGAACCTAAATATCACTGGTAGCGTAGACCACTAACACCAGTTTTGAAGAAGGTCAATTACAATATATATATATATATATATATATATATATATATATATATATATATATATATATATATATATATATATATATATATATATATATATATATATATATATATATATATATAGTTTCGTTTACTGTCCCCGATTACGTAAGTCAGGAACACAGGAATTGGTTAGAAGCCATGTTTATATGTTAAATTCCGCTGCTATAGTGGTCCTGTTCGTAATTGGTACGAGAGCCCAGCATTTTGGGTGTCAAAAATCACATGTGGACGTTAAAAGGTTTTTTTCAAGACAAAAAACTCTTATTGACGTGGTAATGCTCACCACGCTGACAGAAGGCCGGACCATTATCTGCTAAGTTGAATAGAAAGCGGTGGAAGCTATATTCAATCGGAATTGAGAGAGAATGTGGTCACCATTTCAACCCAAATCTAACTGTATACTGTAGACTAGGAACCCCCGTTATTGTGAAACATCGTGCTGAGAAGTTGTAGGAATAACTCCGGGAAAAATCACCCGTGAATTGGCGGGAAAACCTAGGAAATTCTAAGGAAAGAAAGACAAAACTTCATAAAGGAAACCTTTAGGGGACAGACTTTCGGTGTGGTTAGTCTAGAGTCTTATGGATAGTGATGAATATAAACTAGTGTAGAAGTCGATTGTGAATCTAAGGCTAGGAAGAGAGCAGAATGAAGGAGGAGGAGGAAAATGTCGAGGAGGAGAAACTGGAGAAGGATCAGTCAAGGAGAAGTAGTTAGGAGGTGAGTCGGAAGGAGGGAAGGAATTTGCGGGATAAGAGAGATACAGATGAGTAGAAAACAAGGACAGGTGGAGAAGCAATAGGTTATCACTTGGTCGAGAGACGGAAGAATGCTTGGGAAAATATTATCATTTGATTATTGAATTATATTAATTTGTTATTCCTTTGAATTGCACCTTTATGTTCTCAATAATTTAACTGTCGGCATTGCTTATTTGGGGCTCGGAGCTTTACCTCTCTCTATCACTAATTTCACTTCCTACAACATCGAGCCTGGGTGTGACTTCCATAGTAATATAAATAAAATATTGGGAGCACCCCATCCCAACCCTACCAAACACCACAGTATGCACTTCGTCCGGGATATGAATTAGACATAACTATTATCTTTATGACCTAAAGTTGTATTTGTTATGAAGTATTAGTGAGATAGTTGAGATATTTCCGATACTGTGTATTTTGAATTTTTATGAATTATTGTCTTGATAATGTTATAAATTGATATGTGCATGCGTGGTAGATCTTTAATTACTTGAAGTAATTATGAAGCAAACATCGGGTAAATTATCTTACCTGAGCAAATTTAGTGGTGTCAACGGGTAAATGTTTGGTTAGGAAAGTATAGCATCTATCAATTGTTTAGTAAGCTGAGACAAGGTATCACCTACTGTTCGTATCATAATAAATTGGCTACAGAAAGACAGATGATTTAGGAGTACCGTGCCATAAGCTCAGAAGATCTCGGGTAGGAGGGAGATCGCCAGGGAGCGTTTATACAGGAAATAATCAAGGAATGGAAGGCAGAAAAGCAGCGAACTTCTTTTCGCGAGTTGAGTTTTTCTAGCAGAGAGTGATCACCGGACGCTCGAAGAGATCGCCAGCATGGGGGAAAGATACGAGCAAGCACACTCGAAAAGTGGAGGTTCCTGGGGTGCGGACCGACCCGGACCCACTTTGGTCGCGCCAGGTGGGTGAGGGACAGCCGGCGGCCTGTAACCGACAGGGCGTTGAGAAGGTCGGAGGGATATTCGCAGGTAAGGATGCCACCCATAGACCATGACAGGCCTCACCCACGAGAATTGGCCTTGCAGTTCGGCAAGTCCGCCGACGTGATACAACTTAATGGTACGGGGTATATTGCCAGGGACTGTCCCAAGGCCAGGCAGGCCTAGGTTAATGTCGTCGCTAGGAAAGAGTGCGAGCTGGAGAATAGATGTAACCCAGCAAACCTCGCGTCTGCATCTGTCAACGGAGAATGTACCACCATCTTGTATGACGCTGTGTGTCGCGTTCCAACCATTATCGACAAGAGATTCGTGAAGCTTGAGGGTTACACAGGGACGGTAATTGAAGTCCAGTAACGAACAGCGTGCGTGACTCATCGCCAGTGGCAGTCATTAACATCAATTCACCGTACATGAAATGGAAAATTGAAGCTGAGTCCTCGATTGGACTACCCCATGACGTCATACTGGGATGTCGTAATGTGTTGCCACAACCGAACCCCGAAACATGCCCACCGATGCTAGTGAGTGATGTGGAAACCAGGTCAAGGAATCGACAGATGATAGGTACGCCGATAGAAGTTATGTAGACACTGGTCAGTAACGTACTTTCAGCCGAATTGAGGAAGCTAGAGCAGGAAGACGCAAATCTGTTTCAGTTGCACAAATACGCTGCCGAAGGAACGGATAAAGAAACTCCGAATGGCGCGGTCAAGTTTGCATATAAGAAAGGGATCTTGCATCGCCACGCAAGGAAAATCTCAAGGGAGGACACATGGGAATTGCCAAGACGCGTGACAGTCTTGTCAACGAATTCTACTGGCCATGGGTCGGGGAGATGTTAAGCGGTTCTGTCTCTCCTGTGACAAGTGTCAGAGAATGACACCAAAACGGATCATCGACCCGTTACCTTGGTGGGTAGACCCCTTATCGATGAAACATTTAGACGCGTAGCGATGGACTTAGTCGGACCGATAAAACCGGCGGCGTCGCACGGAAATCGTATACTTAAAGATCGTAGATTACACTAAACGCTAATCGCAGGCGGTCGCGTTGCGTTCTATTGATTCGGAAACCATCGTTGGGATTTGGTCAAGAGTCTGAGTGGCCGACGAATTCCTGACCGATCAAAGGAAACAATTCATGAGTCGCGTGATGACTGAGGTGAACTTGCTGATGTCGATTAAGCACCTCACGACTACACCGTATCACCCCCAAAGTAACGGACTGGTCGAACGGTTCAAACGGACACTGAAAAACACGCTCAACAAGATGTGCGAAGGACGCCCCAAAGATTCGGATCGGTGTACTCCTTCTATGTTTTTTGGAAACCGGGAAGAACCACAAGCGAGTTGAGGGTTTTCTCCTTTGAACTCTTGTATGGGAGGACCGTACGTGGCCCAGTCGCCGTACTGATATATATGTTAACGCACGATCACGCTGTTGAAGTTTCTTCCCTCGCACAGGATAACCTCAAGCGAACGAAGGCGCGTCAGGCGAAGACTTACAACAACCGCGCAAAACCGCGTCAGTATGAAGTAGGGGACAATGTGTAAGTGATGTTGCCCGAATTGCAGACGAATTTGCAAGTATCTTGGCGAGGTCCGTACATCGTAACCGGGAAGGTCGCAGGTCAAACCTATCGGATCCGACTAACGAATAAGGAGAAGCTGTACCATGCCATTATCCTTAAGTGATACCGGAAAAGAGAGACCGTCAGCGATATTGTCGTTACCACGATCCTCAACGAGGACTCGCATGGCGATATGGAAGGTGCAAACACTGTCACGGGCTCTCCGTTAACGAGGGTTGAAACAGCCTCGGACGTGGAGAGTGACCCCATGTTGATTGCGGTACAGCGGGATGAGATAAAGATGTTGCTGGCCGGGTATTCCGATGTGATTACATAAATACCCGGGAGAACGTCATTTGTCGAGTTCGCAGTATCAGATGCAGATCAGGACGTTGCTTTGATTTTGTTCTTTTATTACGTGTAGTAATCCGCATTTGCAATTAAAGCAATGTTGGGGGAATAAAATCCTGAATTTATTCTCAAACGTGGGGGAGTTGTCAAGTTGCCTGCCTGTGATTACGTAGTCAAGAACAAAGGAATTTGTTAGAAGCCATGTTTATATGTTGGGCCCAGCAGCTATGGTGGTCCTGTTCGTAATTGTTACGAGAATCAAGCTTTTTGGGTGTCAAAAATCACATGTGGACCTTGAAAACTTTGTTCAAGTACAAAGGAGCCTTATTGACGTCGTAAATCTCACCACGCTGACAGACTGCCGAATAAGTGTTAGCTAAGTTGAATAGAACAGGGTAGAATCGATATCCAACCGGAATTGAGAGAGGGTGTGGTAACCATTTCATCCAGAATTTAACTGAGTACTTTAGACTAAAAATCCCGGTCCCTGTGAAACATCGTGCTGAGAAGCTGTATCACTCGTGAAATGGCAGGAACATTTAGGAATTTCTAAGGAAAGACAAAGCTTCGTAAAGGAAGCTTTTAGGGGACAGACTTCCGGTGTGGTAGTCCCGAGTGTCTAGGAAAGAGACGAAATAGAGTATAGTGGTGTTTTCGATTGTGAATCGAAGGTTAGTCGTAGAGAGAGTGACGGTGGAGGAGGAAAGGAGTCTAGGAGGAGAAATTGGGGAAACATCCTTCAATGAGAAGGAGTTAGGAGGGAAGTCGGAAGGAGAGCAGGAATTATCGGGATAGGAGAGATACAGATGAGTAGAAAACAAGGACAGGTTGAAAAGCGATATCACACTATAAATCACAGGATGCAATAGGCTATCACTTGGTCGAGACGAAGAAGAGTAATTGGGAAATCATTATTATTGGAATATTTAATTGTATTAAATTGTTATACCTTTGAATTTCACCTTTATATATTTAGATATATATTTCGGATTAACTAGGGTTTAAGTAACATTATTATAAATGTCTCTTAAATTATCACTTTGTACTTATTTAAATAAATTGGTTGTTGATGTTGGCTTATACAATGGGTTTCACTTTATTTTAGTTACTCAGTTTTTGACCCAAAATTCCGAACGCATTATCAATCAGAATCGAAATATATTAAGAAGCATTGACTTTAACATTGGCTTTTCCTTAAAACATTTAGTAACGCCTATTGAGGTCAACTAGGACACTGTTGATATGTCATCCTTGACTGAGGTCGACAACTTGTTACACTTAAAGTTAGGGGCTGTTAACATATTATTGAGTTCCTGGCGTATCCCGGATAATAACATATCGAACATTCAGCTATAGGATTTCTCACTGCGTATATATAGTCTCTTGTTGTCAATGTCAGTTATGTTATTAACTATTTGCTCTTAGGGGGGTCAGAAAATAATCCATCTCACCCGCGATTTTCTTTTCTAATTGGTTTATGAAAACCGTCTACAATAAGGTCATCATCAATAATGTAATTTACATGACTCCTTGTAAGTACACTGAGGTCAATATAATCAAACTATGTAATAACGAAATGTAATATATAGCGGACATATACAAGTGTTAAATGTACAAAATCCAACATAATATCTGTTCATAATGTAAGCTAATTATTTTGGCTTTAGGAATCTGAATCGGGGCCCCGAGTGGCCGAGTGGTCTAAAGCGAACTCCGTAACGGATCATTGCCATCTTACCTCTGTCTGCGTGGGTTCGAGTCTAGTACTCAGCCAGTGCGGGTATGTGAGTAAGCTTGCCAGTAATTTCTCTTGGGTCGATGGTTCTTCCCGTGGTTTTCCGGGTTCTTCCTCCACCATTTATACTGGTCGCCATGTATAGCCTATTATGTGCTGAAAAATGGAGTTAAACCATACAACAACAACAACAACAAGATACAGCTCAGTACGAACCCGAATCTGATACCGATATTTGACATCGATTCCGCTCAGAATATATCAGTATCTGATATCGAGGTTGGACCAGGATTCAGCTCAATGTTCTCGGATAATGTACGAACTAGAAATAACCATAATGTACAAATGAACAAAATTGTGAACACACGATTTGGAAACAATGGTTTATGTTAAATTAATTTTAAACATACCCAATGTAAAAGGAAGATTGACAAATAAAGAAACATTGCATTTCTGCCTTCTCTTACTAAGAACAGTTCAAATGCTATCTTGGAAGAGTCCGATTCTTATATCATATGAAATATTTGAACAAGTCTTTGCGTGCATTAATTTAAAGTCAGTGATAAGACGGATTTCGCCTCGAGATAAAACTCTGTACAAGAAAACAGTTCGTAAACTGTAACAAAATATGCAACCTCCTATTGTTACATGTCGAAGAATGAAGAAAGACGCAGTTACAATAATATTATGAAGGAATAATGAATGTATAGATAATGAAATATAATAAAAAAGCAATATATGAATGTATCAGTGTTTAGTTTTGATTTTAATTCAACTCAGCAGACTGCAGCAAAATTCATATATATTTCAAGATATCTGATAGAAAGAAACTAAACTAGTGGGATCGATGTGATATTACATGATATCCACGTGATGAATAGGAAATTCTTATAATGATGTAGCCATTTATTATAGTTTAAACAGTTAAAAGAAAAACGAAACAAGATGTAACTGGCAAGAACGGGTATAGATTATAATATGCATATGCAACTAATGAAACGGAAAATTAAATTAACAAACTAAAAGAGCATTGGTCACTTTAGAACAATACACTGATGAATGTAAATTAGCATACATTTATATGAACAACGTAAAACAAACACCAATAAATAAAAGGTATGACTATTTGATTCCTTATTGTTTTCTCTTATCGTATTTAGTATGACTTATTTACCACAAACAACAATATTAGGTTAGTTAAGATTTATCTTTCATGCAACGATCACGTTTACTGGAATAGATACCTACACAATCATTTTGTGCAAAGTATTATGCTAGGCTAAGCGTGTAAACGCAAAAACGCTGATAGACGCGAGTTATTTAAAACAGTTTTTTACACTAATTATTCGCGCACACCTCACACGACAGTGCAGTGTTAGATTATACAATTTGTTTTTGTTACATTTGGGTTTAGCGCCATTGTTCAGCACATGATTATCTATTCATTACGGCCAGTATACAGAGTGTTGAAAGAACACGGAAAAGCACGCTAGAAACAACCGACCCATATGAGTTACTGGCTAGCTGACTCACATACCCACTTTGGACCAACCCGATACTCAAATAACTAAGGAAAGATGTGCGAAAACAGGGATGTGTTAAAGCGGGCACTTTAGACGAATCGGCCGCTTGGAACTGTAGCCATTGCTTCTATACTAAATAGCTCAGATGATCGAAATTGTAGAAAAGAAATATTGATTGAAACTGGTAAAATAAACAATTTGAAATTAAACAAATATACAAACTATTAATTGCAAGGCATGTAGTTTCTACAAAACACGTAGTGAAGAAAACAACTTTATAGTCAGTCATTGCTAGGTTTAACAAGGGAGACCGACTGACTAAAGACTCCCGATTTCGATAATAGGCGAATTATGTGTATGAGAGAGAGTGTAAGCAAATATGGTAAGTCTAATCACAAAACACTCAATCAACGCACAACAATAATACATGGGATTCAGACTAACTCAAATTAACAAACCGATTCTAGTAAGTAAATAGTTGATAGATAATTAAAGCAGCTTAGTTTATATGGGAAGAAACTTAGAGAAAAAGAGAAATGTAAAGTATACATGTTTGTTAAATCTCTCCCAACCCCTCTACCTGTCTCTGTCTCCATCTATCTCTCTTTGGCTAATTTCACACTCACTCTAACCGGTTCTCTTTCAATATGAGGGGCTAATTGCACACTCACTCTAATTACTTCTCTCTCTATCTCTCACTATCTCTCTATCTAATATCAGACTCACTCTAGCCCATTCTCTCTATCTGTCTGTCTGTCTCTATCTCTGTGGCTAATTTCACGCTAACTCTAATCTGTTCTCTCTATTGTTTCTTGCCAGCATGACTATCTTTCTCCCACTCTCTATCTCTCCCTGTATGTTCCTCTATCCCTGTAGCACTATACAAACACTCACGCACACACACACACACACACACACACACACACACACACACACACACACACACACACACACACACACACACACGCACGCACACACACACTCCATCACAAACACAGTTAGGCTTATATTAGTACGTGTCTTATTATTTCCTGTGTAGGGCTATTCAATCTTATTTGAAACAAGACAGATAGCAATTATTTGAAAAGTTTGGTTTACTATATCATAAGTAGTCGTCTTTGGTGCCCTTGTGTAATGAATGTAGGACACGGAAAAAATATCCAGTCATACTCATGCAGGATATTCAATGAAAGGTCTGCTATGTAATATTACATCTGAGACACACCCATTGCAAGTACTTGAAATAATACTGCATACACAAATCGGCGAGATCTTGTCTTTGTGAAATATTTCATAATTGCAACAGTTATAAGATTATACGAAATGTTCATTCAAAGCCGCGAAAATAAATACATTCAAAGCCAAAATAAATATAATTTACATTTATATATGCATTTAAAAATGGAAAACATACTTTGTTATGTTTACTGCAACATTCAAGACTTAAGTTTTCATATTGTGTACAAATCAAACGTGTTCATATCTCTTGAGACCACATCTAATCTTTTCTAAATAAGTAAAACGATACGAGCCAAGAAAACGTAACGGACACTGGTATCGTTAGTCAATACTTTGTGGCGGCTTCATTGCTGGCAATCGTGACATGATATGTGACTTTTTGTACTGAACATAATTATTAAGGGCTATGAAATTTATGTAACTGTTAGTGAATTCTCGTAACTTCTTTTATACACACAAATTGTCCTTCGGGTTTCCAGTCCAAGGCCAATTGCTACCAAAGACTTCTAACAAACGGATGTCGAAGTTTCCTCACTAGGCACTTAACATGAAGAAGTTAGTGTGAGGACTGGTTGGTTAGGTGTGGATAATGTGGCTGGGTGGGTGATGATTATATTTGACTGCGGCAAGATGAATCAATGCTAGACATTACTATAAACTGACACACATGCATCGTAGTGATATGACTGAAAACATTGTTAACTCTACGCTAAAATCCAAATCACACACACATACACACATACACAAAATTTATCGTTGACATTTGTATGTTATGAACTGAGGTCTGTCTATGAAGAATATTTAGTCAAGTGGCAAACCTGACAGCCGATTAAAAGTGAGGAAGCATAGCAATCAAATAGGTATATATTGCTTAGGCTTGAATCATCACATTAGAGCGTCCTTTACTCAGATTATTATGTTGCAAGATTTACACTTGCAAATGTTAATGTGGATATGCATTATGACGAAAAATAACCTAAAGTTTATTGTAGGAATTTCGAAATTGGGAGTGTTATACGTTTAAAGCAAGCAATTGTACGACAGGGATGGTTTACGTAGACTTCTGTCCATATATATGTCCATGGCTAATTAGATTGCAAATAATGTGACATGGGTCTAACAGAGTTTACACAATATTGATTTCGAAGTGGATCTGTCTCTCTGTTTTGTGTCTCTTGGTTTGAAATAGTTAAGACACTAAGAAAATGATAGCAACGTGATATCCTTATTAAAACACAAATTGTTAAGAACTTATTAGATATAATCTGGAAATGTTACACATATTTCTTGTTGAATAAAGATTTTAATTGACATTGTCATGAAATCCAACAGTAGAGAACTTCTAAATCATTTATCCTGCTCTAATATCTGTCACGTGTTCAAAATGTTCATGCTGGTTGGTTGGTACGATGCCGTTTGGAAATAAATGATAAGTTTTTTATCAAACCGGATAAGTCAAGTCATGGATTTGACAGGAAAATTGAAGAATTAATATAGCACATTTATTTTATATGTCAAGAACTTTGTTGACTAAATGTTCATCAACTGGCTGACACACACACACACACACACAAATATATATATATATATATATATATATATATATATATATATATATATATATATATATATATATATATATATATATATATATATATATATATATATAACTGATACATAATTATAGGCATAACAGTGATAATGATAATGATAAAACTGATTATGACGATAATCACACTAATATATTATAATGCTACTAATCATAAATATTATAATGATAACGACAATGATTATGCTGATAATATGCATGGTTCTATTGTAGTAATCATGATGATATTAATGCAAATAATGTAGACCTTAGATAACGCTGACTGAGGAAAAACTTACGGAATTCAAGTTTAAATACATATCTATCCCAACATCCCTTAAACGTCTCTGTTAAAATAATCGACTGAGTACACCCACCGACCTAATTACATACACACTATCTTCAACATGGTCTCACTTTATCTCCTTCGATCGATCTTTGTAATGTGCAAATCCAATCTAATCGATTCTCTCGCTTGCCTCATAACTAACATATATACACTCAAGCATAAACGCATATGAACAATATTTTTAAGGTTTTCTTTTATTTACTGATGCACAACAACTGTAACTGAGTTTTACAGGAAATATTAAGACTGAAGAGGACAAAACCGACTTAGTTAAGAAGTGAACGATCGATTGTAAGTATATTTTTTTTCTTCCGGAAATTAAAGATACAATCAAACTGTAAGTAGACTGTTGATAAGACGACATGTCTTCTATTATGTTTTCGATAAGATTAAGTTCTAGATAAATCCGTATTACTGGTTTCCTAACTCTCTTGGACATTAAACGAGCAACTTAACAAAATCTAAAACAATCAATCAATGCAATACACACATAAGTAACCTTGGTTATCAATCAATATTAGGGTAGGAATGAATATTGTTTGGTTTCGTGCCGGTGCAAAATTTATAATATAATATAATTATTATCAACTCATACTGAATAATATATATCAATGTACTGCTTATAAAATGATCAGATTTTAATTTATTGGTTAGATTTCATAAATGTAGCACGAGTTATTTGTCAACAATCAAGTATGAAACAACGGAAAAATTACTAGATTATTCATCTTGCTACAATGTCATCCAAGCGTTCAAGAATTTTTCGCTATTTTATTATATTGCAGTTTTCTGGAAGTAAGTGGTCATGTAGTTAAATGAATCTAGTACATGATGTGAAAGGACTAATGTATCCTTTGGACAAGGCAGATGATCATATATATTGAGTTTAGTCTACAATATGATAACCAGTCGCCTTGCGTGCACATATGGCACGTTCATACAACGCAGCTAAAATGTCTAATCAAATGCAAGTAGGCTATTCATTTAAAGGTCCACTACGTAACTTTAGAATTGGTAGCCACACTCATGCAACGATTTGAAACAATAATGATGCACAAACATATAATCGGGATCCTGGTTGGTCAAATATATTATGCATGCACAATTGTTAGGGTAATACGAAAATTCAACATAAGTAGTATAATCAAATTATTAACTGTCCAAAACATTACAAATATAAATGGGTACAATGATCTAAATCTTTCAAATATACATTAATTGTATGATACCTACAGCACAAATAACAAACTTAAGCGCCAATGGAATGTAATCGTGGCTCTAGAGACCGCAAATAGTCTTCAGCAAGAAGAGAAACGCTTTGAGACCAAAAGAATTATCTTAAGGATATTATTATTATTAGCGGCAGTAGTAGTAGTAGTATTAGTAGTATTAGTAGTAGTAGTAGTAGTATTCCATGTTTAGTGGCCGAGTACGTTATTGTCATTCGGGACCAGATAGGTAATATATATCTTAATTTACATCGATGGTTAATTTGCCTTTTCATTCCTCAGTTAGCATAGTCTCATACCTCGTTATACTTATGCATACTATTTATTTTTGCACCTTGACTTCTTTATCATTTCAGCCTGGTATGTGGCGAAAGGTTCAACAATGATTACCAGTTTAGAAGTATGCACCATCATGATTATTACAAATGTGCTATCGACAAGAATATCGAACAGTGTCAACGATAATGTGGTCTTTATTTATTTTAAGCAACCATCTAGGTGTAGATCCAGCATCGCACACTTGTCTGATTAAGAAGGAAATAAATGGTGTTTTTGATGCAATGTTTGACATTTCGGCCCACGCAGAGAGTCACAACGTCCACCGGCAATACATAATGTCCCGATTACCGGCTGCCGACAGTACTGATCATCCGTCAGAATACAGGAATAAACATCGTAGACAGCCGATATCGTCAGCCAAATTGTCATATAGTGTATATATGTGTCACACCAACCAGTATAACAGACAGCCAGCCGGCAGACCATCCATCAAGATCAATCAAGCAATCCAGAAAACCCGGTCGGTCGCACCAATTAACTAACCGCACAGGCTGTACCATTGCAGCTGCCCTTACCGGACGTATCGAGATAATTGAATGTAGTGTAACTGCCGTCAGTCGCAGCATGACAACCACCTATTAGCGACAACTTCCGTTTGAATCTCTTATATACTGCCTTTTTTGGCCACTACAACATGCATATAATTTATACCACAAGATGCAGATTCAGCATTGTCGTGAGCATGTGGTGGCCCTGGATAGTGGGAAGTCCAAAGAAACAAGAGCATACCTCACACAGAGAATTAGACTCAGACATACGATGTAAATCTAACTCTATTATAAAGCATATAGTTTATATTCCAAGCTGATATTGAGCTCTTTAGATTGCTGTCTCCTATTGTACAGCATCCTCGATCAGCTGTTGAAGATGTGGTCGACATCTGTCATTTATTTTCCACCGCAAACTTCCTAGATCGCTACGTGTTTGATCGAGGCAATATCAAGGCAGTTTTATATCAGCCGGTTAGCTACCAGCCGCTTTTGAAACAAATTGGTATCGGAAGGATACCAATATTTATCACACGGACTTCTAATAATGGATATGGTTCATATGCCAGTCAATATCTCGGAATATTTCATTTCATTTCAAAATTGGTTAGTCTGTTTCCGATCTTGATTTTCGCGCCATTCATCGCTTGGCGAAAAGATCTTGGATACCCTTATACTCATCTTCAACGTCATAAATATGGCAGCATACAATTCGATTTTGTATTGCTTAAACGCTACCTGGACTATAGTTAGAAGAGGCTCTCTTTTTTGGTCGTGGTCATTTAAGTAATACTATCCAGCAAGCCAGCGATCCTTCAACTATCAATCCAGACCCCTTTCTCTAATGTACTAAAGCCGTCATTAGAGAAGTGACGATTAACCAGCAAATTTATTGAGGATAGTGTCTGCCAAGAATACAATATAGCAGACAAGCGAGCAAACTGTGGTCGTAATCATCATGTTATTGAAGAAACATACGGGAGATGGATGCCTAAAATGAATGAACTAAGACTCCGTTTATCTAGATTAAATTAAATGTTTTTATTCCGTTATATAAAAAATATATCAGGAATGGATATAGGGTCCGTTTAGCGACGCGTATTGAGAGCAACAGAATCTCATAAAATTTTATTATTATTTTCATTTATTTAATTTACAAAAGGCACACCATACATTCTTTTATCAGTAAAGCCATATTTATTTGGCTAGATGAGTATTGAGCTCAATATCATCTCTACATCGATGTTGTCTTGACGCTTCTGATGCTTTGAGAGCACATGTCCATGGTAGTTTAATTTGGAATGGAACAGGTGATATTTTGTGCAGAAGCTTTCAATTGAACTTGACTGGTTAAATGTGGAATTTGTGTCGACTCGTTGACAAATAACAAAATGCTTTTCTTCAAATCAACATAGAATTTTAATGCTATACTTTTCTGCACTTCAGTTACTGCCAAAGTTAATTAATGTTTCTTACTAGGTATATATTTATAGACATTTTTAAAATTAGCTTTTCCTTAAAGCATATAGTGACGCCTATTGAGGTCAACTAAAACAACGGTTACTCTGTCACACTCGATTGAGATCGGCCACTTCTAACTCTTACCGTTTGAGGCAATACATAAGGACCATTTTCTCATAGTATATCCCACTGAAGACATACAACCTCTATTCTCTAGCTATGCAATGCCATATAAATATTTGTTCTAAGGAGGGTTTGAAAACATTCCACCTCACCCACGATTTATTATAATAGCTTTATGATAACCGTCACATTAAGGTCATCATCAGTACTAAGGTAATTTAGATGAGTCCTTGTAATTGCATTAAAGTCAAAATGACCAAAATATGTAATGACGAAGTATAATTTATGACGGTCAGATACAGGTCTTAACTGTATAAAATATAACATACTATCTGTTCATAATGTAAGCGAAGTATTGTGGCTGTATGAATCAGATACTTCTGAATCTGTTAGCGATATTAGACCTGTATTCAGATCAATATGCATCTGAATCTGACATCGATATTGGACTTTGAATCCTGCTCATTTGCCTTGGATACTGAAGGAACTAGTAACATGCATAATGTAAGAATGAAAATATTTGTTACCACTAGATTTAGAAACAATAATCCACGTTAGATTAATTTTTTATGCATAAATAATTATTATCTTCGTAAAAATCCCTGATAGTTCAACGTTACAAGATAAAAACGGGATAGGAATAATTTAACTAAACATCATTACAAAAGCATACTTATCCAATGTGAAACTAAGATTGATAAAAAGAGCAGCATTACATTTCCACATTTTCTTACTCGGTATATTTCTAAAGCTACCCTGGGAGATTCCGCTTCTAACAATACGTGAGTTATTAGAAAAAAGTATTTGCGTTCATTATAATTTAAAGTCAATGATAAGACAGAATTTGCCTCAAGATTAACTCAGCAGAGGAAAATAGTTCTCAATCTGTAATATAAAATGCTACCTCCCATGTCTACAAGTAGAAAAACGAAGAAGGACACAGTTGTAACATTATTATGAAGGAATATTGAATGTATAGAATATAAGATATTATAAAGAAACAATATATAAATGTATCAATATTGGTTTGGAATATTGATTCAGTTGACTAGACTGAAGCTAAAATCAGATGGAATACAATATTAATGATGATAACGAAATAAACAAGTCAGAGGGAGATGACGTTATATGATATGATACCAACGTGATGAATCGGAAATGCATATAATGATGTTGTCATTTATTATAATTTAAGAAGGGAAAAAAAAGACACAACAAGAAACGGGCTAACAAGGAAATATGTTTCTCCATATACAAGTAACTGATGAAACGGAAAATTAATTTAGCAAACTGAAAGAGTATCTTAGCAATTACTCCCCTGTTGATTAATATAGTAACTATGGTGAATGTAAATTATGATACATTTCTATGAATAGAAAACAAAGAAAAAGAAATAGCTTTAAATGCAAGTTAAGACTTTGAGTTGTTATCTTTTCCGTGTTTCGCATTGAATGTAAATGTTCTTTACCATAAACAAGACTATTAGGTAAGTTAAGAATCATCTTTCATTCCATCACCTAGCTTACTAGTATGTTTACCTGCACAACTTGTTTGTTCATGTCACAATAGAACTATGCTGCATTATGCGTGTAACCGCAAATAACACTGACGAGCGTGGGCTATTTTAGGAGAATATTGTACATTACTTATAAATGCACACCTTTCATGAAGTGCCGCGTTATGTTATGCTTGTTTTTCTTGTCATATTTGGGTTTAATGCTATGTTTCAGGTCTAGATAGGCTATGCATAGAGGCCATTATGCCTGGTGGTTTAATAACCCGAGCATAACCCGGTAGAAACCACCGTCCCACAAAAAGCTATTGGCAGTCTAACTGAAGTACCAACATTGGCCAAGCCAGATACGCGAACCATTACGTACAGATGTGCTGTGAATGTGATACTTGTCATATTTATATGATTTGTATACTTGTTAAATCTCTATCTCTGGCTAGTTGCCCCTCCCCCCCCCCACTCAAACATAGTATGTTTGTTTGTCTATGTCCTACATACTCACCCACGTAGACACTCACTTCAGCATTACATATATAGGTTATATTTGTATGTGTCATTATCATTTGCTGTGTTGGACTAATATATCGGATATGGAACAAGGCCGATAACACCGATTGAAGAGTTTTGTTTACTATATGGTAGCCAGTCGCCTTATGTGCACTTGTGTTACGCATGCAGGACACTGATACATTATCCAGTCATAGCTGAAAAGGATATTAAATGAAATTTCTATTTTGTGACGTCACAACTTTGAAATACAGTCCATTTATTTCCTTCTATACTATGCAATCAATTTCTGGCTGGATATCCTAATAAAACGGCGTTACGATCTGTCATAAATTATAGACAGATTTCTTGCACTGCATTGATTTGACATATTAGGGTTTAATGATGGCATGCGTCATCGTCGTTGTTTTGGCATAGTTTAATATGATCTCAATGTATAATACTTGATGGTCCTAAAGGTTATGTTACAAGTCAAAACGTTTGAATTTCCAATTTAAATCCTGTGATGCTCCAAATAAATTTCAATGCTGAATGTGTCCATGTTCCCGTACTCTATTACGTGATAGTGGGGCAATGGTCTGGAATGTGGTGAAATCATTTGATGTATCACAATAATATAATCCAATCTGTGCTCGACTGAATTCACTATAATTACAAATTTACGGTTTAATTATTATTGAACATTTTCTAATCCCAGTGAATAATTTATATAAAAAACACCACAGAAAAATTAAACACAGAATACAACAATAAGACTAATTACACTTCGGATGTTAAGTCAGGATTAAATAGCATTGCAGGCAAACAAATTTATATAAAAATCTAAATGAAAAAATAATGCAAGGACGTAGGACAGTTTCCTCTTTAAAACAGTCTAAGTTGTCAACAAGCTAGTTATTTGCAAGTAAGAAAAACTAATATCCTACATTCAGATAGACGTAAAAATGTTTACCTCCGTTAATAATATTCTCGGTATTAATCTATAATCTTAGATAAATATTTGACATGTTTTATATTCTTTAGAACCTAATGTCACTGGTCGCATAGACAACTAACACGAACTTTGACGAAGGTCAATTACTATCTATCTATCTATATATATATATCTATATATCTATATATATATATCTATATATATATATGTATATATATATATATATATATATATATATATATATATATATATATATATATATATATATATATATATATATATATATATATATATATATATATATATATATATATGTGTGTGTGTGTGTGTGTGTGTGTGTGTGTGTGTGAAGACTATTGTTCTTTATTCCATACATTCCACTATTGTAAATGTGTGGTGTACTTTAGGGGTTATTTGGAATTTAAGTTACATTATTACAAGTGTCTCTTAAAATAGCACTTTGTACCATATAACAATGAATTGTTTGTTTTTGTTGGCTTATACTATGGGTTTCATTTTATTCATTTTACTCAATTTAAGACCTAGACGCATAACGTATTTTCAATTTTCAAACACAATCCAAATATGTATTGTGGTTGTGGGATGTGAGTAAAATCTAATTGATTTATATATTTGAGACATTGCACAAACACATGCACACACACCCACCAACCCCATATATATATATATATATATATATATATATATCGATATATCTATATCTATCTATATATACATATTTATTTACCGTCAAGTAATACTATTTCATCCTAATTTATCACATATTTTATATCAAACAAAACTTAATAAAACGATTACGGTACGAAATAAGCCTAATACTGACATAACTTTTCATCTGATGTTATACAATAATTCATAAATAAAACAAATGCAAAATATGTTTACGTCTTCTCCAATATACAAAATATGGAATTGGTGTGTCAGTTATCATTTTGAGGAACATACTTGCATATATATTACTGAACTCTTTTTAGATGCATCTTTTCTTATAATGTTAACCTAAAGAGGAAGTCAGTATCAAATCTTTGTTACAGCATATATGTCAATATACAACAACAATTTTTAGCTTCAATTATTCGATATGTTAATGAGGAGGAGGAGCTTAAGATACAAGCAAATTGAATATGAAAGAGAGGATATCACTCAGACATAATGACGGTAATGGTAAATCCGTGTATTTCTATTTGTTTTACTCAGTTTGAAAGCGACGATTCATGCAGAAACATCGTTCATTTCGGTAATGGATTTCTCATCGATATTCATCACTGTAGCCATTTTTGTCACTCCATATGTTGGTATGTTTACCTTTTAATTTTATTGATAATGTTGTGATTAGTTCCACCGTGTTTGTTAATTTGCTTTTTGGTTTCATTCATTTGCGTTTTCGTTAGTAACATAGTGAGCTTATGGATTAGTTAGTCTGTATATTTCTTATTTACCCACGTGTCATGATATTCACAGTCTATTATGTTGTAGTGCCTGAAACCGGGCGACTATTATAACATATTCATTACACAAGAGTGACATAATGTTAATATACACACTCTCAAAAATGATTTTAACTCACGCATATATATTTGACACAAACACAGGGGAGATAAAGAGATATACCAAGAAAGAGAGAATAAGCATGCACCCTGGCAAAAGAAAATCATTTTTAATTTCTAATTTCTTTTTAGACTAAGTCTGAGGATGCAAGCGACTAAGAAGCAAAATGGAAAATCTTGCGAACAGAATAAAGAAAAGAGAAGAATGTTCACATTATTGTAAATATTATTTCCAAATTCAGCGAATGTTTTGTATTTTGCAGATGGTTTTATAGTTCAACATTGTAAATGTCCAATAGCGTTCGAACGGCATGGGAAGCAATGTTACAAAGTTATATCTGTCCAGGCTACCTGGGCGGAAGCCAAGGTAAATAATTACAATAATAATGCTTTCTGAGTAATTTAGGTTCCAATTCTAAATTTATCACAGGGAATAAAGTCCCATATTGCTTTCAGCTTTCCAGAAAAGTTACCTTGGAGTCTGAAGGTGTTAATATATAGCGTCAAGTAAGTTACTAGAAAGACTTACAAGTAGCAATGCATTTTTCAAATGTTTTTGGCGATAATTTACTCCAATCATAAGTTATTTAAAAAAATTATTAAAGACAACAACAAAAAACAATTAAAAACATACATAAAGACATGTTGATAAAGGCTTCTGTGGAGTCTCAGTAGCGTCAATTTGCGGTCACGATTTCGATACCTACGGCAAATAATAAGTTTAAATCCTCTTCTTTGTGGTTGTGGCTGAGGTAATATGGTCAGGGGTATCATAGACTTTAAAGGATGAAGAGGCTAGATAATGTTCAATATATAACGGCAAGCGTCTTGCTGATTATTTGCACAGGTCGATTTAGAGATGGAAGCGAGCACATACATTTCCTAGATCATTTCTTAACTGTAATATATATATATATATATATATATATATATATATATATATATATATATATATATATATATATATATATATATATATATATATATATATATATATATATATATATATATATATATATATATGTGTGTGTGTGTGTGTGTGTGTCTGTGTGTGTGTGTGTCTGTGTATGTCTCTGTGTGTCACAATTGTAGCAAAATTTATATATTTTAACAACTGAACACCATTTGCTTAAAGCAGACTAGTTGGCTAGGGCAATGAGGTAGTGCGAGAGGAATCTGCAGTACAAGAGAGAGAGAGACAGAGAGAGACAGAGAGAGTGAGAGAGAGAAAGTTGTGGGGAGCGAGAGAAACAAATCACAAAAGTAAATTAAAATAAAATAAATTTACATAAAAAAACTTATATGTTCTGGATGATTACGTATTCCTCAAGTACACAGGACATGGAGCAAGAACATGGGAACTTATGGGTATGACTCGATCATTAACAATATTTATTTCGGCTTCAAGTTTTGTTCGAGATAACCTGTTGCCAAAAGCGTGAATGTCTCTTTTTCTGGACATAAGTTGCCCGAGGATATACTTATATTATATTACTTCGCGTGCACGTTCAGCTTTATCAGAGTTTATTGTTATTATGTGGGAGATGGCAAGTTTAGTTTATTGAATTGGAAACTTTATGTGTTATCATCGTCGATAGAGAATATGATGGACAATTAAAGCATTATAATATAAATCTATGTTGCTTCTTTGTTATCCAAGACACGAAATACACGGCAATTCTAGAATCAAGCTTGTTACGAATCGAATTATATTAACAACTTGGTTTCATTTTTCATGACCAAATAATTCCATTTTTTTACAATATATTTATTTATCATGAAATAATCTGAGATATTACATATATAATCATATAAATGTTCTTCTAGTCCCACGTTTGATACATGTAACGTATGACAACATTGTGGCTAAATGTAATTTTGTGACTGATATTCGGTCTAAGTGCGACCTCTGGACAAATTAAGATTTAGTTGGAAAATACGCATTTTTTTACAAATCTGTTACATTAATGTATAGAGCACAAGCTTTCCCTTGTCAGCCTATGCTGTTCAAGATAGAGTTTGTATTCTGTTTGAATTCTGCGCAATTCCTGAAGTGCAATACATACAATGTTTCTTTCCTGAATAACCATGTACTATGTTTCCCTGATGTTTAATGGCTCTTTCGAACAAATATACTGCCTAAGTCTCGGACTGTGTTTATCTGGAACTGATCTATTGCATATTTGGCTCAAGATAAATTACAAAGTTATTTATTGAATTTTACAGCAAAAAAATAGGAAGAGTATCAGTAACAAAGAATGGATATATGTATATATATATATATATATATATATATATATATATATATATATATATATATATATATATATATATATATATATATATATATATATATATACACATACATATATATATTGCTGACAGAGAAATGACAAGGCAATGTTGACGTGAAACATATTGCTAATGACAAAGACCGAAACGAACAAGCACGATATTTAAATGAATTCGATAAAAATATCTGCCTCATACACTTATGCGCTAATAACTGTAAAACTCATACAGGTACAAACAAATGACCAAACATGCATACAGTCATTAAAACCTGAATTGAACATGAACGCAAGTAATATTGTGTTGTTTGACATATATGAGATATTGAACAGGAACATGAAAGTTGCATGAACGAATTGTATTAGATACAATATTAATCCAAGGATCTATACTGCTCTATGATTTTCATATTTGTAAGAATTAATTATTTCGATTCATTTCAGTGTATGGGTTCAATGAATATAATTTAGAGATACAAAGGAGTTTGTTCGTTTTAGTTTCAAATTCAAATTTCTCCAATGAAAGTATCAGATAATTATAGATTTAAGTATGATTCAGCATGTGAAGGCGAAAATCGTCTAAAATTGTTATAATTTCCTGCAGAAGGCTACGGGAAATTATAGTGAGACGAGTATAAACTATCTTTGAGTTTTGCTTTACACGAGCAACCCATGTTTGTTGAGTTACAAAATATTCCTTCTCTCGTAAGAGTTGAGTATTCATGCAATTTAGCATAATGGTATCGATGTAATGAAAGTAATGATTATGATACGGTATTGTATGAAGACTTTCCTGCAATAATGTTTTCTTTGTGAGAATTATTTATTGTTTCAATTAATGAATGGCACACAGTTGTAATATAAATATAATATGCAGTGCTACAACGCCAAGATTTTTCCTTGTGGTATACTTATTACCTTAAACATAATATTCTTTTCATATTAGGCAGGTTACGATTGTTTTATGCTATACATGGATCATATTAATAAGCATTCTCAGAGAAATTAGTCATTTCATTAGTATTTTGCTCAGCTGTCGTCTATTTTTATTTATATTTTTCTTGTTTTTTTGTGACGTTTTAGAGGATCTGATTATAATACATTATTTTCCGCAAAAGTGTTGTTTTTTTCTTCAGGAATACTGTCGAGTGATTGGAGGCGACCTTGCAAAAATCACTAGTTCTAGTGATCAGACCATAATTACTGGGCTCATTTTCCATAATCATGGTATACAATATATTTTCATGATATCCTTGTTATATTGCCGTGTTGACTCCCAAATCATGTCTACTTTCACATAATATATGTACTTACTTTCAAATTTTCCACATGACATATTTCTACAATTAGATTTGTTACCATACATTTTCCATCTGATTCTACCCATTTGTAGCTATCAATAATCACAAAGAACGTGATATTTC
Organism: Sinohyriopsis cumingii; assembly: GCA_028554795.2. Classification (NCBI taxonomy): domain Eukaryota; kingdom Metazoa; phylum Mollusca; class Bivalvia; order Unionida; family Unionidae; genus Sinohyriopsis; species Sinohyriopsis cumingii. The sequence goes on from CM068837.1 coordinate 74,905,618, forward strand.
CAGGTATTACCAGCCAGGTAGAAATACTGTCATAATAATGTTATCAATGATTTGTAATATGGAGCGATATAATGTTTGAGGTATATCTGTTTTTACTGAGTTTTCAGCATGGATTCAAAATAACCATCTTTACCGAGTGAAAAAAATAGAGTAACAGTAAATCTCGTAGATTTTAATTTCAAATTTTAGTTTTATTCCGGAAAAATATGAATCATGAAGAATTTATGTCGAATAAATTGAGGAATTTATTTAAGAAATGGAAAAGCAATAGAGTGTTTTTATGTGCAGCAGAAGAGTTTTTATGCTAACACTATGTCTGTCGTCCATCCACCCTTTAGCAAACGTTCCAATGTTTTTAAAAGTGTTCCAAATCGTTTTACTTTGCACAGTCGTTCATCCCAAAGCTAACCTGGATCTCCATCAAAATGGTGATGCGTGGACGTCCAATGTGGTCGCAACAGTATCCATCTTGAACATGATCGTTTCCCAACTTATCATGCATGAATTCAATATAGACGCAGCTGCAGCCATCTTGAACATCTTCTTCTCCTAAAATGCAAAACATATTGTCTGGTGAATGTCGCTAGAAGAATTGCATGCTGTCTGGCTGGCAAGTTATGAAAGTGATACCTATCTCAATCCAATGTGTCAAACATGACTGCCATCTTGAAAATAGTAGCACAGTTACATCTGAAGAAAAAAAAAAAGATTTTCGTACTGACTAGGGATCTCAAGTGTTCTACTCATCATCATATATAGTTGCCCCTAGCTATCATGGTGCCCATCTTACATCTGATGAGGGCGACAATAGGGTAATATTAAAAATCTTGTTCTCGCTTTAGAACATTGATAATGGTTTCCACACTCATCATATCAAAATAAGAAACTATTTTGAGGGGATTTCTAGAAATCCTTTCGAACCCGTAGAGCGTCAGTCCTTTCAAATGACATTATAGTAATACCAAATATCTGTGCAGGTATAGTTATTTTGCCAAAATGAAGTAAAACCTAGAAGAATGATCAATAATGTTTAATACTAGAGTAATTTCCAAAGGAACATTAATCATTCTGCTGGTGTTATTGTATAGGTATCCTTTCCAACGAACGTTACTGGGTCGATGGTTCGGATATGTTGCAGAACAGGAAATGGCGATGGATGCGGACTAATGGGGCTTCTTTCCCGTTTTCATATACCAATTGGTATCCTGGAGAGCCCAACAATAAACGTGAAAACTGTGTAGAAGTTGCTTGGGTCTGGAGTAACAAGTGGAACGATTTAGACTGCGCTACTAAGCTAAGCTTTATCTGTCAGGCACGGTAAGAAAATATTTTATGCTGTATATTACCTACCTCTACATTCCCGTCGTAGTCACTCATCGGAGTTTATTTTAGCAAAAGCCGAATTGATTTATTCTTGTTTATTTCGAAAATCTTAGTGGGCTGTTTCCAGTTGTATGGGCCTAAATTACCATGTAATTGTTTTTTTTAACATTGTGCTACATTTATATCAGACTTTAATATCTGTCTCTCTTTCATCTCTCTGTCTCTCTCTTTTTCTCTCTCACTGTCTTTCTGTCGCTCTCTAAATCACTCATATATTAGATTTATTTTGCTTCAATTGGAAATTCAAAGTTATTTTTTTTCTTTATTTCAGGGCTTATAAAATGGAATGCAATGACGAAATGGATAGTTAAATATCAATAGTCTACTTGGCGATATTATGCATTGGGAAATCTAACGCCACATATATTTAATCTTGACTTCGATGATCACTAAGCAAATAATATCCAACCCGGATAGTATCAAATTTAGCAGGTCCAATAATCTTATTCCTCATTAGACTGAGATTTGTGATAGACTGGTTTCGTTCTTTTTCTGTAACACAAATCAGAAGGCAATATAGACAAAATATATTATTTTCATTATAAGATCTAGTAAATTTTGATTGATACCGACAGTTGATCTGTCGTAAATAAAAGTTGCAGTGAACAACTGGATGACACTTTTATCAAGACTTTCAAATAAATAATATCGAACATAACACAAAGTAGCTTTATATGTCTCAAAACTACAAGTTCGGTCATACAACTAACGCGGGATCCCTTGTGATGATAGTTTTGAATATTCCACGGCTGCTATGTCATCACATTAATAATGTTTTCAGTTTTCTATTGTGTGCAACCATATTAAATGATTAAGTTAACAGGGGTGCATTATTATTTAGCTTATCAAGCAAAGTGTACGCTTATGTTTTTCATGGTACCAGGAGAAACTCTCCTCCTTTAACAAGAGAAAGTTATAGGATATTTGTTTGACGAACGTTCATTGTAAACAAGCAATTCTCTGCAACTAAAACCCTTTGTCCTACTGTCCCATAATCACTTACCGGTAAACAGTGCAAAGAAGGAAAAGGTAGATCGCTCTGTAAAATTACTGAGTTTATACTGTGCTGGATTTTTTGTCGTTTTACTTTATGGATTGGATTGTGTTTGAAAGGATGATTTGTTATACTTTCGCTAATGTATGCATGTATCTGCTTCACTTTCTGAAATAAATTTGTATCTGCTGCATAAAAGATTTTCGTTCATTTTTTCTTCCATGCAAATGACCAGCTTTGAAAAAGTTTTCAACACATCGTAGAATGCTCCAAATAAATGTGCATCTGATGAATAGTGGCTCAATCTTACGTTCATTGAGTTTACATTTAACAGAACCCCGATGGAATGTTGATGATTCTTTCAGAATCACACGACGTGTTAGGTTATACATATTTTACATAGCTGTGTTGTGTTTGTTTTAAATTTGTCCAGAATGAAAGACTTGGTGCTTCTTTTACGTGATACCGGTTTGATTATCGAGAACGAGATTATACATGTGATATATTAATACATTAAAATCAAAATATATCAAATGAATAAAATTAATTTGATGATCATAATTTCTTTAACAAAAAGCAGGAAAAACGTCTCCATCATTTAATCAGTCTGTCAATCTTAGATTACAGAAACGTTGAAAACCGTTAGATTCCAACATGGTCATACCATCCGTCTTTGCAGCTATTAGTGTCTTCCTATTAAACTATAATTAACACTCTGATATGTATTTCTGCCTCTAATGCATATACACTAACGGTTTGATGTGAAATGGTTAAAATATACCATAAACATTTACTGCTATATATAATTTAAGCCTTTTATTTAAAAAAGTTCTCTAATTTTTACCATACAGAGTATATACCATGTACTGCATCCATCCAACTTTTACTTTGATTGATTTTTGAGAATCGTTGTACGCACAAGCCAATGCGCAAAATATCAATGATACAAAGTCGTTTCAAACACAAACGAAATTTCAAGGTTTTTTTGGCAGTTATTAAATCTTCAGATATATCTATCAATTTATTGTGTAATGGGAGATACCTATCAAAGGGGAGTATTACATAGCCATTCATGTATTATATTTATCCAATGCCTTGATTCACTTGTTTCTGTCTGTCTTTCATTACATTCATATATTATTCTATTTGTATGTCTCCCTGTGTATCTGCGTATATACATACATTCACGTAGATGGATATATGGATAGATAGATAGAAATATAGATATATATAATTATATATGTATATATATATATATATATATATATATATATATATATATATATATATATATACATATATATATATACATATATATATATGTATATATATATATATATATATATATATATATATATATATATATATATATATATATATATATATATATATATATATATATATATATATATATATATATATATATACTATTATTTAAGGTGGGTCGTGGGCAGTTTTGTCGTCCTCAGACGGTTTCGTGGGCAGATAAAAGTTCGTGGGCAGATTTCCATCTGCCCACGAAGCACGTCGTCCTTTTCTGCACTCTTGCCACAAATATCAATAAAATAAATGCATATTTACGCTGCTGAATGTTAAATATTCGATAAATATTCATCTGCAAAATAAATAATTGCCTTTTTACCTATTTATTTCCATTTTTTCATTAATGAATTGAATTGAATAGCACAACTTGAGTTACCTCCCATTATGTACTAGTATATATTCCACCTTAAAAATAGATTGACCCGGAAGTAGTATGTTTCAAATTTACTGCCCATGATGACAGGGGGTCGTTACAAAGAAAATCAAGGGATGGGGTTCTAACCTGTAACAATATAATATGTTTATAGTGTTACAGGTTAGAACCCAAATCTGTTGATTTTCTTTGTAACGAGCCACTGTGCCCGTGATTATTATTGTGAGAGATCAAAACTGCCCGGGAACCAGGATGTGGAGTGAATAATCTGCCAATGTCGCCAACAAGCACCATATATATATACTATTTATTTTGATATCTAAGAAGTTTTCAATAATGCTAATTAGTAACATTATAATGAGTGAGCTGTTATATGTCTTTCGAAATACCTCTATTCACTATTGCTGGTCTTGAGCCCAAACTAAGAGGATTGTGGCTGTCATTAGAAATACAAGTGATACCATTTATTTAAATCCAGGCTTAGTAAGTTCATAACTTCACTTAAGTTCATATTATATGCTGCTGCATTTTCTTCTCTCAGTCTACCATTAACAACGACAACAAAAGAAAAATGGTGTTTACTCAGAATTTGTTCATATATTTATCAAAAATTTGTTTTGGAACAAATATTTTGTTGGAAAAGCTGAAAGAATAAAATTGGGGGAAAATCATGATGCTATAATAATACAATTGTTTACTTATAATAAAAGAATACTAGATTTAGTGTACAACATCCTTGCAATAATTAAATGGCATTGTGAATATGCAGAACCCCAATTCTTTAATGTACATGTACTGTTTAAGGTACAAAACTGTTTTGTATACTTCATAACTTATTTCTCTAATAGTGCAAACAATAGGAGACAGAAGACATTTAAAAATAATTAATTTGTCAAAATAAGTTAAATATCAAGATTAGTTTAATGGACGTTTGAAAATTTACTATTAAAGTAAAATTGCCTATTTTTGAGAGAAAAATCCTAATAGTAATACACGTAATTTTATTTAAATTAGCAGTAATGTAGAGGATGCTGATTTATTTATGAAATATACCATAAACGTGTGTTTCATGTTCATTACTCCAAAGTAAAATACCCAAGAACCACCTCAGAAAATCAGTAATGACATATTCACGTAAAACACAAAACACAATTCTAAAAAAGTGATGGAGATGCAGTTATCAGCTGTGAGTCACATAGCTAACACATGTTGAGTAGCAGACTGGATGATTGGTATGGAACGAATTGTATTTGCCTTGTCAGAATAGTTGGTAAAGATTTTAAGAGGACTTCCTGGTTGGAAAAAAGTGAATTGGAGAAATGTATTATTTTTTTCATCGTATGTGTCCTTATTTCACTTCATTAATAATAATGATATGACTTTTGACAAATCTTTTTGTCCAAGTGACTCAATGATGATAAGTGTAAAAAAATGTCGAGGCTGCGACAGATGTGTCCTCTGTAGAAATGGGTGTTTATTAAACTAGGTCAAAATTAGGTAGTGTAAAAATGGGAAGTGGAACAATGCACAATATGGAAAACGCTCGCTGTGGAAGACATTGGGCGGACATACAGACACATCAAGATGTATTTAATAAGATTCATACACATATTATATACTGTTGTATAGCTCTCCTTGTATGCTTCAGATTTATACTATAAACATTGAAGTTTGTGATACCGAGACAAACGGCAATGGAAGATGCACGTATCAAGGTTAAATTCACAAGCGATACAGAGTCAAATATACCAAAACTTTCATATTGCATTTTCTTACATTTCTACTATCACAGATCGATTTAGACTGATGCGAAACCTATCAATTTATATCAAATTTGTCAAAATCTGGGTTTATTTACTATTGTTATGAGTTATTCACCTGTATGGAAAACGATCGTATAGGAAGACATTAGGCGAAATGACAGACAAAGGAAGATATACTTAATAAGATACATACACATACTATTTACAGTTGTACGGCTTTAATTATATGCTTTAGATATATAGCAACAGCATCGAAATATGTAGTACGATCGCAAAACGGCAATGGTAGATTCACGTAGCAAGGATATGCAGATCGGTAAAGTCGCACCCGATATTCAGTAAAAAGAACAAAACCTTCTATTTTGCATTTTCACACATGCCTATTGGCACAGATCGATTTAGTATGATTAGAAACATATCAATTAAAATCAAATTTGTCATCTGATATCAAATGTGTCAAAACCGTTGTTTTTGCGATTGTTATGACTTATTCGCCCATATGAAAAACTTTCGTATAGGTCGGATCTAGGGGCACGGACAGACAAATAAAGACGTGCTTATTAAGATATATACACACATTTTATAATATTGTATAGTTTTAATTCTATACTTCAGATCTCTAATATTAGCATCGAAGTATGTGCTACAATCACAAAACGGGAAGGGTGTATTAAAGTAGCAAGCATATGAAGATCGGTAAAGTCGCACCCGATATTCCGTAAAAAGTGGAACTTTTCTATTTTGTATTTTCACACACGTCTATTGGCACAAATCGATTTAGGCAGATAAGAACCTATATATTAATATGAAATTTGTCAAAAGCTGTGTTTGTTTACTATTGGTATAACTTATTCACCTATATGGAAACCGTTCGGATAGGAAGGCATCGGGTGCACAAACAGACATATGAAACCGTACTTAATAAGATACATACACATATTATTTAATGTTCTACATCTTAAATTATATGCTTCAGATCTATAGTATTAGCATCCAAGCATTTGCTACTATCGCAAAACGGGAAGGGTAGATGCACATATCAAGGATATGAAGATCGGTAAAGTCGCAAGCAATAATGAGTCATAAATACCAACTTTTTTATTATTAATTTTCTCGACTTTTTTTGGCACAGATCGATTTAAACTGATGAGAAACCTATACATTGATATTATATATGTCGAAATATATGGTTGTTTAAGATTGGTACAACTAATTTACCTATATGGAAAATCTTTGTGTTGGAAGGTATTTGGCGCACGGAAAGACAAATGAAGACGTACTTAATAATATATGTAAACATGTTATATGCTATTGTTTAGCTTTAATTTTATGCTTGAAATCAGTAGTATTAGCATCGAAGTATGTTGTAACCCACTCCCCTTAGTACGCTACTGCAAGCAGACTTTGTCAAATGCTAAGAGACACTAATTGCTCGAAAATTATAATTTAAAAAAATATTTATGTATTTATGGACTCGTATATTATAACCTTCGAGTTGTCATGAAAAACAGGAACCAGTATCGTACATTCTTTACTAAGCGACTTCTCCGATGGTGCAATGTGTCTATAGAGCGTCCGCCTCGGATGCGAGGGGTCGCGTATTCAAACCCCGGCCGAATCATACTAAAGACATAAAAATGGTACTAGCAGCTGCCTCTTTTGGTGCCGATCATTAAGAGGTTAGTGTTCGGATTAGTCGGCCTGGTGTCAGGATAGTGTGACTGGGTGGGACAAGTTTGTCTTATGTCCGCTAAAATGCAAAAGCCTACTGAACCAAGTCGAACAGGTTACGTATTATACAACTTATTTTGGAGGTTTCAGCGCCCCCCCCCCCTTAAATGCGTACATATATTATCAGTATACCTTTATGTTCAAGCCTATGCATTTGGGTTACTCCCCCCCTCACCCCTCTATGCGTACATACTAAATGGACGGCCCCTAACCATTCATGAGATGGTATTGATTCAAATTTACCAGTGCGATTGTGATGTACGCATTTCCCTACACAAACACGGGATGGTATTATTCAACCGTACATGTCCACAAAACTATATATATTTATAGATATATGTATACAACCATGGTACATCAATTAGGTATCTAATTACATAATGACAGTGTAGTGGTTAGCAAATTTGAGAAATATACTTTTTTATTCAGACACCATGCCAAAAGGAAAGAACTAACTTACAGTTTACGCTGAACTAAATTAAATTTACTATTTTTGTTTCCAGCATGGTCGGAATATGTTTACATGTTTCATATTAGGAAACAATTTGCATTATGGCTAAGTATATCTAAGAAGGAAATAAGATGTTCTTACGAACTCTTATTTTGTTGGTGTATTGGTTACCTCTCAACATATGAACCATTCTTTGCCATCTCACGATTATAATCCGTATGTACTTATGTGTTGTCTCATTTGTAGTGTTAATTTTTAAATGTATACTTTGCTTGTAAAATGATCCCACTTTATATAAATGTACAAACACCGCAATCGTGATGTGCTTACAGGAATACATTCTTCTGAGTTCTACTGAAGTCAGTTATTCAGTATAATTTGTAAAACGATATGGACTGAATGATGAAAGTGACTGTTTTCTTTACTTTGGTTTGTCGCAATATTTTTCTAACACAGTACTAATATACACTGGTCACACATGACGCCCCAAAGAAGCAGTTGTAGTTAATTCTTTTTTTACCTGTAGTAATGGGATTTTTACAATATATGGCTGTGGCAGATGTACGTCGATTATCAGACAATGGTCGGCTTTTGCACTATTCGCTTATTTCCCTACTTCGAGTGCGGACTGATTGACCGTTAAGCAAAATCTCAATTAATCTCTGCGATTTATGTGCAACGTACGATATTGTCCCCAGTGTTTATTTAATTCCATCATCGTTTAACAAAACTTCTTTTCTTATCCTCTCTAAATCAACTTTTGTTGACCAAAGACAATACATCTTATAAGCAAGGCAGAACGCAAAATCACATTACCCATCCACGAGTACAATGAAAATATGTAAACAAAAATAGTTAATAAAATTCCAAGGTATGTATAATATTGTAATATATTTTGGAGTATGCGCATTTGTTTACCGCTCTCCATTTTAAGGATTCCTTATATACTTGCTTGAATATGGGAAGTCGGTGCTGGGATTATAGTCTTTAGACCAAAATAATTAGCCAATTACTAGGGGCAAACGTTACGGAGTGAAGTGTAAGTGAGTTTCAAGATGACATGGTTTACTTTTGGTGAATTCAGGTAAGCCGCATGAGTATCCCTGTCACTCAGTAGTCCCTATTCAAATCTAATTGCGTGAATTGATCGTGTGACTCCAGGTGCAGTATTTATGACTGGAGATTGGTAAATTATACAATGGAATCAACAGAAAAGGACTGTTCCGCCGTCGGCGGGCGCCATTTATTGTTGCTGTGGTGGTAAATATGTTACAAAGTTACAGGCGAAATGAAGCTAAAAATCATGATTTAAAAGGCCTAAGGTGGCGTAGTAAAAACGGTTCCCTGTATTAGGTTGTTGAGTTGTATAGTTTCACGGCGTGAAATACTGGCGGTAAGTTACGGAAAGTTAACGAAGAGAAGCTTTGCAGTTGTGACATTGACATACAATTGGGAAGTTGGGATTTGTGGTCATGTATTAATTAGAGTAACATTACTGATAGATTGGACGCGTTGGACTTTCCAGTTTGCAGAAGTAGTTGTACAGGATTCCTTTGAATCGGGGAAACCTATCACTCGTAGCGGGATTCGCGCAAGGGCTTGACATCGCTCGGTCAAGAAACCCATTTGGTTGATGCAATAGTTCTTGCGTGAGCATAATGCAAATATGTATACTGGCTTGCACTGTTTTCAGCTACGATGTACGATGTTAAGATCTCAGTCGGTCAGGATATTCTTTAACAACGGTATATTTTATCCTAACACGTCGTTCAATACGGTACCATTTACCCCTTGCAATAAAGTATATCAGTTGGAGGTTGAGGATGAAGTAATCGATATTGAATTTCTCTAAGTACTGTTTGGTCAATGTTCGGATCTCATTATCTTGTTATTGCAAAAAATATATATTGGTTATAATCAATTACACCTTTAGTTTTATGATTATTTAGACATTCTATATAAATCCAGCATGGTATCAGTTAATATTTCGACGATATTGTTATATGTGACCAGTACATTTGAACATGTATGATTATAAACAGTAAAATTAGGCATTTAAACTGTAGGAAGAAAAATTCTACTGAAAAATGTTTCATCAGCATAAAAAACTAAGGATTGTCAAATCCGAGACTAGCAATATTTTATAGTACCTATATTTGCTCTTTTCAGGCCAAGTTCTCACGTAATGGCTTGTTTTAGTAGATTGCTTGTTTTTGTGTGGGGTTTTTTTGTGTGCTCCCACACAAAATGCGCATGCGCGGAATTTATTTTCCGTTGCCATGACGTATAAAAGTTACCGGCCATGCACCAACATTTTTCTTTATACATCAGATTTGCATAACATGATTAAAAGTAGTTATACTTGAACAAAAAGAACCAAAAAATACCTATAAAGTGTACAGAAAAAATAATTTAATTTCTGGAAATAAAAGTATACATCACTGTTACTTAGATACGATTTTCCACCTATAGAGGACGCCAGCAGGAAACGACGTACATTTATCCCCACAAGACGAAGTACTGGGGGGGGGGGGCGGCACCAGACAGACCCCCCACCCCACTTTTCCAAAAAATTATAGTGTTTTATGTGTATTTATCCCCCCCCCCCCATGTGTTGTATGTTTTATATTATGCAAAAGAATTTAGGACAAAAAATTTAATTCTCCTTTTTAACGGGGTATTTCTTTTAAAACCTAGTTTTATCTATAGGGTTGTTTTTCCGAATAGGTTTCCATCTTTCCATCACCTGACTTGAAATCCCTTCCCTATACTCTTGGTTGACCTTGGCTAGAGGTCGCCTATATCCCGTGTGTGCTATATATATATATATGCTATAGTTTGTGCATGCTAGATTTTGCTTCCATGTTGGGATAGCCTTTATTTTTTCCCAAATCTCCCCAGTAATCTCAGGACCTTATAATCGGATCAAGAAAAGGTTTATTTTTATTTATTTAATATATTTTTGAATTTTGGCTAAGTAACGGTGTATTATAATTTAATTAAGAAAAAAAACTTAATGTGTTCTGTGTGCAAATATATTGTGTCATTATTCACATATTGTATTCGTAAATTGAAATCCGCTGTACTCGAGTTGGAGTCCATACACTTTTTTATTTGCTTGTATTTCTCCCACCTAGAGTTAGGCCGTCTCAAATTATTTATTGGATTTCTGCCAAAATCTCTAAAAATGGTTGTTCTTCCCCCCCCCCCACACACACACACACATACACACACACAGTGGGGATTTACCGTGCAGTGCGAGAGCTGCACATTTTGAGCAAATAGAATTAGAAGAGAGACTTATTAGATCCTTTGTTTTCGTGTATGTATGTAAAGTTTCCTATATGAGGTGTTTTTCCCGACTCTTTCATAGCCCCATGACGTCATTATCTCGTACTTTTCCCATATAGTTTCTCTGTCCCGATAATTAGGATTTGTGATAGTTTACGTAATATAATTAAAGTCTATTTAATTATTTAATTTTAATTGTAATGGATAATAAAAAGAAACTGAAGCTGTTTAGGAAAATTTATAAGAAATTAAAAGGGTGGCGGCTACAGCAGATTCCAATCCGGGGTGGGGGTATGAGGGCAAGGGTTCACTTTGTGATGGTCCCCTTTAAGAGGAGATTATCCATTGCCCCATCTCCCTCCCCTTCTTTTCACCCTTTGCAGCCCCGTCCCTCCCATTCACAAATCTTCCTAGAAGTTCTTTTTTCTAATTAATTTGAAAGGATTACAAAAAAAATTGCCTATTCATTTTTTTATGTTTATGACTTGGTCACACGCCATCATGGTTTTAGTTATGTTATCTGTTATTTTTCCTGTTAAAGTTTTGTTAAAGTTGCCGTCTTGATATAAAACTTGGTTTCTTCTGTATTTTTATTTCTTGGATATCTCCATAATTAATTGTATCCTGTCTTGTTTCCTAAACTCGCACTGTGCCATCGCATGATATTTTGTGAAGTTCGCACATTTGCACATGAGATATTTTACATGTATGCATATGTCGTGTAGATATTTGAATATCAAGCTTTGTATTTTTGGAGAGCCGATGTTGGTCCAGTACCTCCAAGGTCTGTCCCAATTAACCGAGATATTTCCTCCTCTACTTCATTTTAATGTTAGAGGTTAAATTTTCCCTTATCCAAGTATATGTTTCCTTAGTTTCAATTCAACAAAGTTCCTCATTTTCCCTATATTTACATAAAAGTTCCTTTATACTTCTAAAGGTCCTTGTTGTTTCTAGTCTTTTTACCAGTTTATTATTTTTGTAGATGTCACTTATGTTTTTCATGCTAAAACCAAACCAGTAAATGTATAAAGCTTCCTAAGGGGTTTTGGGTTGGATATTTACTTCTTTTACATTATAAATTAAATACTAGAGAGGAGGCCTAACTCGAATCGGGAGAAACACAAATAAATAAAGAAAGAAAGTGCGGACCCTGACTCGAATACAGCCTACCTCATTTTGAAAATAGACTTTAATGTGAGAAACGCCACACCATAGTCAATCACATAAAACAAAAGGTTTTATTTTAATTTCAAATGGCAGTATACCGTTCATCTCGCCGGAATTCTAAATTGCAAATTAATTCAAAAGCAACTAAATTTATACCAGGACAAACAAATAAATTTGAAAAGTCCATAGAAAAATATATATTAAGACAACAGAGACAAATTTGACATAGTATTGCTGTCCCTACACACAGACTATATAGCATACACACACCATAGCATTGATACACATAGCATACACGGAACATAGACAATTCTTGACAAAGATCACTAAAACTCAAGGATATGAAATCTGAAAATGGGAATAAGACCCATGTTTCAGACTACTAGCCTTTAGAAAACACTAGGACTAATTATAAACTAAAAGTTTGATCAAAATTCCTTTTTTAAACTTTAAACAAGCGCACACATCTTGGGGTATTCAAGAGTACATGAAAACACTTTATTTTTTGTGGGGGGTAGTCATCTGTCTGGTGCCCCCCCCCCATGATACTTTCGTAACTCATACTAGCGAAAGATTATCATTTGCACTCACATTGTATGTTCTTTAAAATAATGATTTCTTTTTTTATTTGCGAGATATCGTCGTATAGTTAACCTGGATACAATATAATCTTGGTCCGTTTGCACCTTGAAACTTATCATGCGTGAATGGCAGGCGCCTTCAAGCAATCTGGTGATATTTTCGTCTCTTTTGCGATATTTTTTTTATCTGACATTAGCGATACACACACAGTAAGGATGCATACGCATGCCGGCATCCGCTACATTTACGGAGTTCGTTGATATATTTTGTTCTGTAAATTTCGCATGATGAAAAAAGAAGGAATACATTATAACAATGCAAGGTTAGTTTCTTTTATTTTATTTTCAATCAAGTGTTTGTTTATTGTACCGTGCCGGGGCGGGGTGGGATGGGGGGGGGGGGGCGGCACAAATTCAACACAAAATTAGTTCCTTTCTTATCTGCATGGAATAATGGAGCAAATATGATTGACGATATTGACTAGTAATAACAAGCTTTCAATTTACGCGCGCACACACGAAGACAACTTGAAAAATAGAAACAAACAATAAAATTAACTGGTAACTTCGCACTTGGGGGGGGGTCTGTGCTATTATCTGGTTAGGCATGACTATTTCGCAGAAATACAAACAAATCTTTTGAGATGAGCATAAAATACAATTATTTCTTTTCCTCCATACATGTACGATGCTCTCAAAGGACCCACATATTTAGGTAAAAGTATGACCGTTACCAGGCGTTACCGAGTTGAAAATATGCCGAGTAAACTTACGAATTACGCCACGTACAATGTATAAACAACACTTGGCAACTTTTAATGATAAAAGATGGTGTTTTTATTTATTTACTTATTTATTTAGTTATCAGAACTCTTTCAGAATAACAATGTAACTGCCGATTATACAGCTCGCCTCTAAGAAGATTTTCGTAGTTTCCAACTGCCATGCATAAAATAAGTTTATGCCAAAGTGATCGTGACCTACAAAATGTTGGCCATTGTCACAGGGCATAAAATTCATAAAACAAAAAAGAACATTCCTTTTTGTTCTACCAAAGCAGCGGAACCACAATGAGTTGATAAAACACAAGGATATTTGTTGTTATTTTGCAAACCATTGCTAATAAAATCAGCTTCAGAAACTATTATTATTGTCCGCCCTAGAGGAAAGATTTTACAAGGTGGAAATCACTGACTGTCAGTATCCCTGGAATGACAACCAGTATGACAACTATAACTAGTTTGTGCATCAGTAAATAATCTTGAGTAGCCACTGCACCTGAAATGCGTGCAGTCCATTCATCGAATACCTCCTATTCATTCATTGTATAATACACATTTTACTTACTAAGAATACCCTATCACAGTATAAATGTTTAGTCATAAATCGGGAACGTTTACAACTGTATATGCATATTTATTTCTATTTTAACCGTACTGTCATAAAAGTACTTCTGTGGAGGCTAGTGTGTATATGTCATGATGAAAGCTTATGTCATTAATAGTTTTCTTTCTTTGCTCTTTACAAAAAATCAAAATAATACGACTTTCGTTCATCTTTTGTTAGATTTCATATTTTCTTGAGAATTTTTAAAAAAATGTATCTGGAAAGTAAACATAAAAAAAATACGATAATTTAAAAAATGAAATTTGGGTCTCCATCTAAAGAATGTATATATTCTTAGTTACTACTCAGTAATTTTTAATTATTCATAAATGATTGTAAGATAAATTAGTTTTACAATGTAAAAGTGCGAGTTTGCACCATTTACAGAAGGGTTTACTTGCTATTCTCTTTGTATAATTATCCCAGCTTTAAACTACAGATACAGAACATTACATAAGACAGCGAATTTCAGTCTTAACCTAAAGCTCGAGGCTGGAGAAGAGGTCACTAAATTACCGTTTCCATAGTTACACACTGGTCAGATAGAGCAGTCTCCCGCAGGTATCATTCCCTATAGATGAATTAGAGGCCAAGTAAACTGCCTTCATTTCATGAGCTATACTAGTGTAGTATAGATGAAATAAGTTTTAAATTGCAAAAGTTGTCTCTTTTGTAACCAAAGTGCAAATCAATAAAGAAATATAATGACATGTAAAATTACATGAACAGCAATGAAGGATCTTATCACGAGATTGAAACTATTTAACGAATTTCATAAATTTCATTTTAAATAATCTTAAATGTAAGATTATGTTATGTGTATCACATGACAGAAATGATATTCAATAAAAAGCATAAAAATAGGTTACATAATTGACTTTAAATTACATTCGTCATTACACCTTCAATTCATATGTCGTCATGCCGGCATTTGCTGAGTTATTGGGTGTTATTAAACGTATCATATAGTTACGTATGATACTGCAAAATATCATATGGGTATATTAATCTTAAGAGGAGCCACATTGGCTCAGTGGTTAGCGTCTCAGACCTGCGACCGAAAGGATGCAGGTTCAACTCCTGCCATCGGATCAAATCCTCGACCTTATTGGAAAATAATGAGATAACAAGTACATTCTACAAAGACATGGAACCTATTACCTCCACTGAAACGTACGAAATGATCATCTAAATTTGCAACAAGTGATCAGGAGAAGTGCGACCTGTTGAACTCGGAAGTTTGATATGTTACACGTTTAAAAATTATGATAAACAGTTACCGCATTTTGAAGTTAGAAATGAAACTTTTATTTCTGCCATCATTATATATAAACAAGAAATTATAGATGTAGTAACTAGTCTTGATCTAACAAAACCGCTGGAACCAATCCAATAAGTAATAAACTTGTACAAGTATAGTTGAAGAAATGTATGTTCCATTGCAAATACTTTTAAATAAATCACTCCCAGCCAGCGTGTTCCTAACACAGTGCAAGCTAGCGTATGACATACCGATGTATAAGAAAGGAGATAAAACACTACCGTCTAAATGCAGACTAATTGTTGACTTCAGCTAAATTATATACACTATTCATAAGTCCAACCTTAGAATATACTTCTGGAGTCTGGGATAATTGTTCTATTGAAGATTCGGAAAGATCAGAGTAAAGGGGGGGGGGGGAATCAGATGGAAGATGCACGGATCGTTCCAGATCTATACCCATTAATTCTTCTGGATAGTCTCTTTATGCGGAAACTGCTTGGTTTGCACAACGAAGGAAAAGGAAGAGATTATGCATTATGTATTCGATTATAAATACTCAAGTACCTAACTATTTAAACGAACTTCTTCCACAAAGGAGATATGAGGCATCTAATTATCGTCTACGTTACTCTCAAAGTATCACACCAATCTCAACCAAACTTTATATTTTCACACGACCTTTTACCATATACGATTCGTCTTTAGAACTCTCTGCCTGATGATATCCGAAATCCTCCAAATCTTTCTATTTTTTAAGAAACGTTTCTCTAATTTAACTAACGTGTCATCACACAAGCAGAAAGACATCTTATTGTAGGTGAGTAGTCACGTCACTTTTCAATGATAAATCTAGACTTAACCAAGAAGTGTATTGAAAGGTAGAGCGAAAGAGCTGGGATCTTTGGCATTAGGTAAGGGGCAATAGACAAAGTGTTCAACTTCTTCATTATCATAAGCACATGCACACGTGAAAGAGTTAACTAAATTCACCATGTAAAGGTCGGATTTCAGGAGACTACCTGCTTGTCTAAGTTTAGTATGTAGGATATTAAGGTGACATTTGTCAGTAGCGTAATTTTAGCGTGATGACCCGTTAGTTGAATTAGAAAAACGTTTCTTAAAAACAGAAAGATTTGGAGGATGAGAAACCTATAAACTGATATCAAATGTGTTAACATCGGTGGTTCTTTACAATTGGCATGACTTATTTGGTTATATACAAACCATCAAAAAACGGCAAGGGTAGAAGCGGGTAGCAAAGATATGAAGATCGGTAAGTCGCAAGCAATACCGAGACAAAAAAGGCAACTTTCAAGGTAGCATTTTCACACATTTATATTGACACGGGTCGTTTTAGACTAATGAGAAACCAATAACAGGATATCAAATAGGTCCAAATCTTTGTAGCTTTTCTTACGATTAACATGACATGTTTAGCCTTATAGAAAACGATCATGTTGCAAGGATATAGGCGCACGGACAGAGAAATGAAGATGTACTTAATAAGATACATACACATAATTTTTACTGTTTTATTGCTTAAGTATATGCGTCATATCACTAGTATATACATCGAGGTATGTGATACCATCGCAAAACAGCAATACTAGAGGCACGTAACAAGGATATGAAGATTGGTAATGGTAAAGTCGCAAAGGATACTGGGTAAAATATATAAACTTTTCTAGGTTGCATTTTCACACATTTCTGTAGGCATAGATCAATTTAGACTGATGAGAAACCTACCAAATAATACCAGATTTGTCAAAATCTGTGTGTGCTTACGATTGGTATGACTTATTCGACTCTAAGATAAACGTTCGTGTTGTAAAGATCTAGGAGCACTAACATTCAAATGATTATCATCGAATTATATGGTACCATCTCAAAGCGGCAAGGGTAGAGGCACATAGGTAGAATATAGAATATGATGATCGTTGATGATCCGTAATATCGCAAGCGACACCAAGTAAAAAATATCAACTTTCTTACTTGCATTTTCACACATTTATATATTTCACAGATCAATTTAGACTGATGAGAAACCTATCAATTTATATCAAATTCGTCTAAATCGCGTTTTTAAAAAATTACTAATGTTATAACTTATTTGCCTATATGGAAAACGCTCATTGAGGAAGACATTGAGCGGACATACAGACACACAAAGATGTACTTTATAAGATGCATACACATATTATATATTGTTGTATAGCTTTCCTTATATGTTTGAGATCTATAATATTAAAATTGAAATATGTGGTACCGTGGCAAACTGCAATGGTAGAGGCACGTATCAAGGATATGAAGATCGTTAAAGTCGCAACCGATATCGAGTCAAAAATACAAACTATTTTATTTTAATTTTCACACATTTCTGTTGGCACAGATCGATTTAGACTGACGAGAAACCTAACAATTGATAACAAATTTTGCTAAATCGGTGTTTATTACTATTGTAATGACTTATTCACCTGTTTGTTAAACGATCGTATAGAAGACATTAGGAGAAAAGACAGACAAATGAAGACGTACTTAATAAGATACACACACATATTATTTGCTGTTGTACAGCTTTAATTATATTCTTCAAATTTATAGTATTAGCATCGAAATATGTGGTACAATCGCAAAACGGCAATGGTAGTTTCACGTACCAAGGATATGAAGATCGGTAATGTCGCACCCGATATTCAGTAAAAAGAACAATCTTTTTTATTTTGCATTTTCACACATGTCTATTGGCAAAGATCGACTTAGAATCATGAGAAACGTATCAATTGATATCAAACTTGTCAACATCGTTGGTTGTTTGCGATTGGTATGACTTATTCGCCTATATGGAAAATATTCGGTTAGGAAGGCACTAAACGCAAGGACGTACAAATGAAGACGTACTTCATAAGACGCATACACATTATTTACCGTTGAACAGCTTTTATTATATGTGTCAGGTTTATAGAATTAGCATCGAAAAAATGTGATACGATCGCAAAACAGGAATGGCAGATGGACGTAGCAAGGATACGATGATCGGTAACGTTGCAAGCGATACTGAGTGAAAAATACCAACTTTTCTAGTTTGCATTTTCACCCATTTATTTTGGCACAGATCTATTTAGACTGATACAAATTTATCAACTGATATCAAACGTGTCAAAATCGTTCTTTGCGATTGGTATGACTTATTCGCCCATATGGAAAACTTTCGTATAGGTCAGATGTAGGCACACGGAAAGACAGATAAAGACGTGCTTAATAAGATACATACACATATTTTATAATTATGTACAGCTTTAATTCTATGCTTCAGATCTATAGTATTAGCATGGAAGTATGTGCTACCATCGCAGAACGGGAACGGTATATGAACGTAGCAAGGATATGAAGATCAGTAAAGTCGAACCCAATATTCAGTAAAAAGTACACTTTTTTGTGTTCTGCATGTTCACACATGTCTGTTGGCACAGATCGAGTTAGACAGATGAGAAACCTATATATTAATATGAAATTTGTCAAAATCGGTGTTTATTTACTATTGGTATGACTTATTCGTGTATATCGAAACCGTTCGTAGAGGAAGACATTGGGCGCACGAACATACATTATGAAGACGTACTTAATAAGAAGATACATAAACATATTATTTACTGTTGTACAGCTTTAATTATATGCTTCAAATCTATAGTATTAGCATCCAAGTAGGTGCTACCATCCCTAAACGGGAAGGATGGAAGCATCAATGATACGAAGTTTGGTAAAGTCGCAAGCGACAATGAGTCACAAATAGCAACTTTTTATTATTCATTTTCACACATTTTTTTAATTATAATTTTTTTTTTTTTTTTTTTTTTTTTTTTGCACAGATCGATTTAAACTGATGAGAAACCTATAAATTGATATCATATATGTCGAAATCGGTGGTTGTTTACGATTGGTACAACTTATTTACCTATATGGAACATGTTCGTGTAGGAAGGCATTTTGGCGCACGGAAAGACAAATGAAGACGTATTTAATAAGATATATAAACATGTTATGCTGTTGTTTAGTTTTAATTTTATGCTTCAAATCAGTAGTCAGCATCGAAGTATGTTGTAAACTCCCCCTCCCCTTAGTATGCAATTGCAAGCACACTTTGTCAAATGCTAAAATGCACTAACTTTCTTGAAAATTATAATAATCAAAAAAATTCCGGATTCGTATATTATAACGTTATAATGCGCTTTCATTTTCCGTCAGGTAGGTCTCCAGGTCGAGTTGTTATGAACAACAGGAAACAGTATCGTACATTCTTTGCTAAGCGATCGCTCAGGTGGTGCAGTGTCTGTACAGAGCGTCCGCCTTGGATGCGAGAGTTCGCTGATTCAAACCCATGCCGAATCATACTAAAGACATAAAAATGGTGCTAGCAGCTGCCTCTTTTGGCGCCCATCATTAAGATATTGGTGTGAGGATAATGTGATTGGGTGGGACAAAATGCTGTATGTTTGTGGCATGATGCCACATTGCTAGACATCATTATAAACTGTCACAATGCAGACATGGTAGCGATATGATTGCATTTTTTTTTAAAGCTACGTTAAAAATTACACACACACACACACACACACACTTTGCTTGGTTATTTGCTATTTGAAGAGATGGAATATTGTTCATATTTCAGCCGCTTTTTATTAATGATCATCGATGTGACCAACATATACGATAATAATACTCCCGATGATGATGATGATGGTTGTTGTTCTGATTTCTGTATTACTACTGCTCCATGGGTATATTATATATCGAACTTGAAAACAGAAGCACTACCAGCAATAAAGCAGCTTTGAAAACAAATCGCACTTAATCGATATCAATATATATTGACATCAAAATGAACGTCAAATGCTCTGTGCAACTGTATCGAAATGAACTATTACATGCTGGTTTTTTTTCTTGTTTTTTTTTGGACAGTTTTAGACCGAAAAAAGTAGTACTTCAAGGCTCTGTCTATGGTATAAATATGTTCATGTACACTTTTCCATTGTAACTTTAAGTGCATAGACTGCAAATACGATGAAGCACAAATCGAGGACGTCGAGTGTTAGCATTGGAACAATGTTACTACTTCGGTCGAGAAGGATAACGACCTATATATGTATTCCTGTCCACTATCATGTAGGATGTATCAAACTGTATATTACTCAAGCGCTCTTTGTCGAGCGTGCTGGTGTGTGTGTACAAAAAAAAATGGAATATAATAACTTTAACTGAAATATATACAATTAAATTCAATATAAAAGTGATGCGGCACCTGGGAGTAAAGCAAAAATGGAAGAAACGAATTTCCGGATCGCTACTATCAACAGCAATGGGATAGACAAAGCGAAAGCAGACAAAGTAGCCAAAGAAATAAACTTTAATGTAATAATGATACAAGAAACACACTATAGAATTAAGCCAGAGTTCAAAATTTTAGTAGAAGACAAACTTAACGCAATAAAGATATGCAACAATTTTGCAAATAATGATATTAGAGTTGGTTGCAACAATAATATTTTTAAAAAGCTGGGAAAGGTTTGAGGAGGGGGGGATTTTTTAAGGGACGGTTGCTACGTGTTAAAATGTTTAATTGGCATATTATAAATGTGTACATGCCAGCTAATAGAAATAAGAAACTAATTTTAAAGAAAACTTATACACCTACCTACAACAATATTCGATGGAAAATCTAATCATAGGGGGAGATTTCAAGTGGGTAACTATAAATTAAACCAGTCTAGCAGGATTGATAAAATTTACGGAATTTTTTATGATCCATTAATATATATTAATACTGCAATAACCAACCAAACGCTATCAGACCATTTCATGCTCACTATTGACCTAAAAATGAAAAAAATAGAAAAATGTGGGCCAGGACTATGGAAACTAAATAATAAGATTTTAAATGACAAAGAATATGTCGAAATAATAATTAAAAAAAGAAATTGAAACCGTCAAAAATGAAGAAATTATTAATATAATAATTGATTGGGATGTTTTAAAAAACAAAATAAAAGGAATAAATATTCAGTACTCAAATAGAGGGCGGAAAAATCCCAGAAAAAAAAGACAAACACGAACTCAAATTAGAACTAAGCAAAACAACAAACGACGATGGAGAAAGAAAAAAAAAACGATTGACAGACAAAATTAAAATCGTTGAAGAAGACGAAAATCAGGGGAGAATTATAAGGGCGGGAAAATTTACAGAGATCTACAACGAGGCAAAAAACGTATATAAGGGAGAAGAATTTCGAAAAGGGGTTGATACAGTTTTAAACAATATCAAAATAAACAATGTAACCCATACTGTAAAAGAAGATATCCTAAATAATATTTCCAAATATTATAAAGAACTATACACCACACACCACACAGAACATATACTTCAGCACAATCGACAGCTACTTAAAAAATGTCGACTGTGAGATGACATCAGCAGTACATAGAGACCAATGTGATGATGTCATCTCAGATGAAGAAATCACAAAAAGTATATCAACGCTCACAAAAGTCACCAGGGAAAGATGGACTCATCGTGGAATTCTACCAAAAGTTCCACGGTGAACTGACGCCGATCTTAAACTCTTTGTATAATAATATAGTTTTAAGTAAAAATAAAATGACTAAATCTATGAGGGAGGGAGTTATCACAATTATATACAAAGGGAAAGGGAATAGAGACGAGATTAAAAACTGGAGGCCTATATCACTTTTAAACACGGACTATAAGATTTTAAGTAGGATTTTAACAAATACAGTAAAGGGTAGGATAAACAAGATAATTAATGTAAATCAAACTTGTGGGGGAGAGATATACAAAACAATATTTTAAACATTAAAACTACAATTAACTACATAAATGAAACTGGTATGATGAGTGCTATGGTACTCTTCGACCAGGAGAAAGCTTTCGACTGATTTGAACAAAACTGTATAAAGAATGTTTTTAAAAAATTTGGTTTCGGACCCAATTTTCAAAATGGACCAAAATCCTACACACTGGGATAATTAAACGGGAAATGCACGAAAGAATTTGAAATACAACGATCAGTGATACAAGGATGTCCACTATCAATGCTAGAATACGTAATGGCAATATAAATCCTACGTCACACGATAAGAAACAACCCAGATATACAAGCAGGGGCGTATTAACCATTAAGCAGACTAAGCACGTGCATAGGACACCAGGGCCAAAGGGGGCACCACAAAGTTGAGAAAAGGGTGAAAAGAAAGAAAGAAAAAAGAATGAAGATTTGTAAAAAAAAAAACTGATACAACTAGTGCAAATTGATCATGATGTTCTGTTTCTTGATCATGGTACACCCTAGGGCTATCTTCTCAGGTGTACGTGGAAAAGAGGGGGGCACCAAGATTTGTCAGTGCTTAGGGCACCAGTGAGCCTTAATCCGCCCTGATTATACAAGGCATACAAATACCAAACGTAAAAAAGAATTAAAAAATGCTCTAACATGCATATGATTGCAACATCTTTATAAGAGAGGAGAAATGCTATAAGCGTCGGGTTCCAAAATAAACCACAACAAGCACGAAATCTTAAAAATAGTTAACTGGAGGGGCAACCACCCTGGATTATCGCCCCCCCCCCCCACACACACACTTACTGAGAGACACTGTAAAGGCTCTAGGGGTTTACTTTGGTAATAAAAAAAAGAAGCTGTAGAAAATTATGAACATATTATCAATAAAATAAGAGAAAATGTGAAAATCTGGCCATGGCGCCATTACCCATCATAGAGCGGGCCCAAGTGGCCAAGACTTATTTATACTCAAATATTAACTACATAATTAAATCCATAGATATGAATAATACAATTTTAAACAAAACAGACAACGAAATAATAGATTATATATGGAATCATAAAATGCATCATGTAAAAAAAGAGACATTATATAGGGCCAAAAGTAGAGGGGGCTTGGGGTTGCCGAGCCCTCTACTACTATACCTAACTAACATAATCAATAGATTTAAAAAAAAATGCACTCAGACCCGGCTACAGCGTGCGAAGCACCGTACATCTACTGGTTCGGCTTCACCTTGAGAAACCGACCAGAGATATACAAAAATAACAAATTAATATAAAAAAATCGAAGTGCCACGCAAACATATGAGAACTAATTTTAAAATATAGAGACAAAACAGATTTATGCAAAATTTAATAAGTAAAAGTCACGCTTGGATTAGGGAGGAGGTAACCAAAAATATAAAATGTAGAGTAGAGCAGGACAACTGAGGGGGTAAATTGGACAAAAAATTGGAAAAATTGGGGGAAAATAAGATCTGTCAAAACACAAAGTATAATTTTTAAATACCTGCACAACACCTGGCTAACAGGCGAAGAAACAATCAAACATCGTATGCTGAGGATAATGCCGATATGCCCTTTATGTAAAACAGCGAACTTCACCAAACTACATACGATTGTCCAATGTGATAAAACTAAACATAATAGGATAAAGTTAATAATGAAAATTTGCAAAAAATATAAGTATAACAAAAATAACATTTTATTCATAGATTTAGACTACGAAAACAAAATCGTTCTAAAATGTATAGACTATATAGTAACTACGATGATATCCTGTGGACAGGTGATAAAGATTTTTAAATAAGATACGTGGTAAAAATAAGAATATTAACCACAACAAGAACTCAATACGTCTTACGACGAATAGATACTTACCGTCAGGTTGATATAACGCAATTGATGTTGGAACTGGGGGAGAGAGGGGGAGGGAGGAATAGGTATTACAGACCGAAGGGTCGCGTAGCGCAATTGCGAGCTGATGCCATACCCATACCCCCTCCTCGCACCCCACAACAACCATGATTCAAAGAAAATTTCAAATTCTATTTCAAATATTTCAAAGAAACCCATATAACTTTTTTTTTTTTAAAAGAGAAAAGGGAAGAAAGGAAGAAAGAAAAAAATAAAAGAATTTTGTAATTTAATTTTTTTTCTTCTTTCCCTGAAAGAAAATTCTAAAGACATATATAGGAAGGGATACAGGGAAAATATAAGGGGGAAGTAAATGGCG
Source organism: Sinohyriopsis cumingii (assembly GCA_028554795.2). Classification (NCBI taxonomy): domain Eukaryota; kingdom Metazoa; phylum Mollusca; class Bivalvia; order Unionida; family Unionidae; genus Sinohyriopsis; species Sinohyriopsis cumingii. Next base: position 74,930,418 of record CM068837.1, read on the forward strand.
ATGACATCATGGGGCTAAGTCACAGGGCTCAGCGAAGTGCACAGGCCCATCATGAGTCTTTGAAAGCACCCAGTGTAGAACATAAACAGACAAAATAAAGATACAAATACATACTGTATAACACTTAGTTTAAAACCCTACTAACTTCTCCCGCACTGCATGGTTGACCACTATAGAATAATGTGGTCTCATAAATACGTTTGGATCTTTCAATAAAGCATAATCAGATAGACTAAATAAAGGAGGCCTAACGCGACCCAGGAAAAACACATAGAGAATAAAGAAGCGTGAACCTTGGATCGAGCGTAACCTACCTATCAACATCTTTAAAGACTATTATGAGGAACGACACATATTATCACTCGAATAATGAAATAGGAAATTATTCTTTTAAACAAAATCTAAATAGTACACCATTCCATCGTCAAAATTAGAAAACCATAAAACAAATTAAAAGATACAATATAACATCATAAAGGAAGAAATACAACTGGGAAAGATATTTGATCTATACTTGCTGTCTCAAACATAAAGAAAATATAGCATACACACAATATAACACCATTACATATAGCAAACACTGAGACCTAGGCGACATATAGCAAAGGTTACAAAACATTTCAAGGGAAGGAACTTCGAGCAAGGTGAGGGAAACCAGACTCGGACGAACATCCCTTTAGATAACACTATGGAAACATAAATACCCATCAAAAATTCTAAAAACTAAATGTTTTATACAAAATTTTGTTTTAATAAAACGTAGAACACATCTGAGGAGGAAATACACAAATATAAAATACTTTTTATTTTTTTTTGGAAATGGGGGCATCTGTCCGTTGCCCCCACCCCACTCCCAAAAAAGTGTGTGTGTGTGTGTTATTATACCCATTACATTACTTGCAAAATATATACGGTGCTGACATTTTCGGCAAGAGGGAGACCTACCGATATTCTGCATATAATTATTTTAATGTTTTTCAGAGCGAGAGTATTGGGGCCTGATCTGTTCAATATATTTCTCAACTGATACAGCAAGTATAATCAGAGGCGTAGCTGGGGGGGAGGGGAGTACATATGTCCCCGGGCGCCAAGGTACAGGGGCGCCAAAATGAGGCTTACAACGTTACATTATAATAAGTAAACAAGTGTAATATTCAAAAATGTGATTAAACGGGGAGGGGGCTGGGGCGCCAATTTTATAGTTCGTCCCCGGGCGCAAAATATCATAGCTACGCCTCTGGGTATAATAGAGACCCCCCCCCCCCCCGAGTTTGCCACAGAGCGCTCGTGTAATATACGGTTTAATACAAAATACATGATTGTGGGCAGGAATATACAAATTTTGGTCGATATACATGATCGTTGGTATCTATTCAAACGAGGGCCATGAAATACATTAGCAAATTCCTACAGTATTTTAAGGCAGGCGATTACGAATTATTTAAGCCACGTTTTTCATCTGTCACAGATTTTATAATCATTTTGAAGTGGCTGCTTTATCTCGAGGAAAACGAGCGGTAAGTGTTATACAAAACAAAATCTTAATAGCAATTTGATCACTTTTGCGTCATTTGACAGTAAGAATAGTAATAAATAGAGGATAATTTCTTTTCCTACGTTAGGCCTAATACCTGGTATGTTTTTTAGTGTGGTACACACACAAAAAACAACCCCAAAACAACACTGACAACATTTTAAAAAACCCACAAAAACGAGTGCCGTGCCGAAGCCACGGGCTAAAATGATTTATTATCATTTTTTTTTATTTATAGCATCAATCACAAATTGAAATATATACAGTATTAGCGTTGGAAAAGAAAGTTTTCTTTTTGTTATATTTTTTTTTTTCTCACCCTAGCGAAACACTTTCTGCAAATGACCTTAATAAAGGAAAATAATAAATTAACCTAAACCACTTTGAATGTCGACCGTATCTTTTATTTACACGGTATCATGCGCGGAAGAAAATACCAACTGAACCGGGATTTCAGACAGCAGATGAATTGAAGTTGATTCATTGAACATCATTAGCAATTGTACAATCAAACAGATGCAACAATGAAAAGTGGAACTATGAAAAATCGAGAATGTTAGATGTGCGAAGGATTTATTCCGAATCATTGTCTGCTAATAGAGAATTCATGTCAGTTGCTGTGTCGGCGATGCCCACACAGCGCGCCGTCCAAATGTAAAGTTGCGTTTTGCTGACAGACATAACACTGTGCCATAATTTATCTGATGGCATGTAAAGAAGCTGCTTAAATTATAGTATTTAAAAGTTTCTTCATTTTGTAAGAGCTCAAGAAATTAATTCTGGTTTGAAAGACAAGATGACGGTAACACTCAGAAGACGTAGCTGTACAGTACCGTTGGTGTTGGAGACATCATAATAAAGGTAACTGCGTTAACTTCGCTTTTTGTTTGGTAATTTGTTGGATATTATCTTTTGCTGATCTTCTTTGAGCTTGGAGTAAATTTTACATTCTGAACATTTTTATTTGCACTTATCTGCTTGATATGTATTGCTGGGATATCATATATAATATGAAGTCAGCATAATGGTACTATATTTTACATATTTGAATGATAAAAGACTGGTAAATGATATAATGATAAACTACAAAATAAATAATTTGCCCATTATCCCAAATATGTTAATTAAAACAAACATTGAATGTAAATTCAGATATAATGAGCAGTTGTAAGAAGTAAGAAATAACATTTTATCCATTGAACCTGTTATGTGTTATCATCATCAGTTTTAAAATAAACACATGGAGACAAGTTTGCTTAAATTCTAAAATTAACACACACACACACACACACACACACACACACACACACACACATATGGTATTTTAATCTAATACAGACATGGTGACATTGATATATGCAGACGAATCGTTTTTTTTCCTCTACATATATAAATTAAAAAGCCTAATTCTGAGAGTTTCACCTACAACATTCATGATGGGAAAGGGCCACTAATTAAGAGCTGACATATGTGGAAGAAAAATACCATCCATGTTGAAAAGGGCTAGAGGTAATGTGAGAAAACATAATTTATCAATCTTATTTAACATATTGTTGATATTTTATCTCAACTGGTCAAAAGGCTAAGTGGGGTTATGTAATGGTCCAGAGTGTGTTATTTATTTCACATCCCCTTCTGTCTTTCAACAGTAAGAAATTAGCTACTTTGGAGTCCATAGTTCTGATCAATTTGTTTATATAAAACTTGGTTTTGGGCTTAAATCAACATCTTGGATAAATCTAATAATGAGCAAAATCCAAGTATATACATGTGATCATGTATAAGATTAGTTGAGTTTTTTAACTAGCCTAAAAGCCATACTTCCACAATATAGGCTAAAATCATTAAGTTGTCCTTGAAGTTTGATGAGTGTTAACCATTAATAATAATAAGGTGATCTTTCATCTGAGTATGTTACCACCGCATGCAATATTTATACATGTAGTGCAGTTTTTACTAAACTTAGAATACATGCTTATATAAATGAGATCTAGATTGAAGAAGTGAAGATGCATACAAATACATGAGGTTATAACCACTACTGCTGATTCAAGTTTGATCATGCTTGGCCATTGGGCTTATATAGTCAAGTTTCACAATGATGCTTATTATGAGTGTGATAAAGGTATGGTAGTGAAGTGACCTTGCATCTGATTGGCAGAGTTTCTTATGATTTGCACAACAGTGTTTATGATCCAATTTAGATCTGACTTGTTTAATTATTTGCTTGTATGTCTGAGGCTATAAGCAAAATCTATGCATATAATGTGGTGGTTCTACATCTCACTAGCCATTCTTGCTACTGCTCTTAAAACTATTTCTCATTAATTTTATCAGACTTGGTGAATATATTTATCTCATCAAGATATAGCAAAAGAGCAATTTTGTAAAGAAAATATTCATTCATATTAAACTCAAATTCTGCATCTGATTGGTTGACCTTGCAATTACTATAAGGGCTCTATTTCTGACAAAAAGATTATTTTGATCTAATGTAGCAGAAATGCTTATATGATCAAAACATTGAACATATTCGATGACAAATAAGAAATAGTTTTTCATGCAAATTTGATAAACATTGATAAATCGGTTCATATCATTAAAAGCTTGGAAGAGTTTGATTACATGCGAGACCATCATATATTAATCACTCTTTATTTAGAGAATTATTTTTGTCAGGATTTAGTAAAATATGTAAAATCAATATGGACTGGTTTTGTTATGTACAGCAACACTAGTTGTTTACTGAGTACTGAGGGAATTGGAGTAAGGCAAGGGTACATTGCAGTAGGTAACCTGGTTAACTTGATAACCGGATTTTAACACAAACATTTTTATCAGGAGTCTAGCATACTAACCATTGATTCACTGCAGATGCTGCCCCCATTAGTTACCTTTTAATACATAAAGCATTTGGGTTTTTTATGTCACAAATCCCATAGGGATTAAAATTAACATCATAGGTCTCACTGGATAGTTTCGTATTTTGACATCCCTCTAATTTTTAAGGTAGAAGGCATGAACCTAATTATCACAAGCCTAGCAGTTATAAATTTACACATAAGCTAAATCTATAATGTGGTTCAGATTTACTTTGAGTTAGGCATGGAAATAGGTTGGCTTGTTGGTGACTGCCTGTCACAGTTAGATGAGCATTGGAGATCATATGCGTAACTTAGTCTGCAAATGAGCTGCCAACTTTTATTTGTGTCTGCTACAGAGGTAAATATAAAAAAATCTTGATGGTAGAGGGGTGATGAAAAGTATGCTAATTTGTTATAGTACTAGTGAACTTTATTCATGCATAAGGCACATACTGATTCTTTTAGTTGCCTTGTCACAGAAAAATATTGAAAATAGCTATTTCTAGTAAAAAATGAATGTAAAATGTACCTGCATCCTTTGACCCTACCAGAACCAAACTAAAAGCTCAAATTTGTGCAGCTGCTTTTGCTCATCACAAACATAATTGGGAGTAAAACTGCTAACCCTACCCTCTAGCACACATTTAGGATCTTTAGAGTTTTTAAATACAGCCAGGAATTACATCACAATTAATACTTCCAGTTCAGTACCCACGAATGTAGTTCTAGTCTATTTTTAGAACATTTTTTCCTCTCTCATTTTGGTGGTGATAGAAGAGTTTTATTTATGCATTTTTGGTAGGGATTTAAAGGTAACTGTTTATTCTTGATAATTTGAGCTCAGGGTGTTGTTGTCTTTATGTATTTTGGCGACAGTGCACAGTGAGTAATAAGGCCTTGTTGATGATCCGGAAGTGAAATACGTGTTCTGGTTACATGCTGTTATGTTGACAGTCAATGATCTAAAAAAAGATTACGTCAACCTTTAACAAGAACTTCACCGTGAAGTCATCTTTGCAGGTATTTTAGATTAACATATGATTTGCATTGATTGTCACACAGTGGAAAGGTCAGTACTGAGAAACAAATGTAGAGAACATATAGTAAAATTAATTGTGTACTATGTCCAGTCAGGGCAGTATTGGAGCAAAGTTTAAATTGGTATAAAATCTTTATTATTAATGATAGACACATGAAATTTTAATATGTCATGTATATTGACTTTTAAAATATAAAAATGAAATTAAAAGTAAAAAATTCATTTTTATTTTAAAAATTTTAATAAAATTTTAAAAAAATTAAAAAAAAAAATTAAAAAACCCCTAAAATGCACATATATAATATTTTTGGGAATCATATTAAATGTTATCAGCATGTATGTATTCCTACACCATATAAAAGCTCCAATGTTGGATTTTTGTCACATTTTGTCAGAGAAAATATCTTTGTAGTCAAAATGAGACCTTCATTAAAAATACATGAAGACAAAATTATAATTTGTATTGGCCATTCAGACTATTTATTAGGGGTCCAATCAGTTAATTTATGTGTTTACGATGGGGTCACTTCCTGAGTAACAAACATCTGCTTGTATAGCCTTCAGTAATTCTTTATAAACATAGTTATAAGGTATTTAGTGAGAGGACAGCGATGAAAACTTTATACTAGAACCTACTCAAGTTCTGTACTAAATCATTTTAAGCTCTCTGAGAATGAAATACAGGTCAAAGGGATAAAATATGCTTCCCCCAGGTATATTTACCCTTGGATGTAAGAAAAAAGCAAAATGATGTAAGTTGAATACAAAATGCATCCCATTTCATTGTTCAGTTAGGTTAAGATATTATTGTTGTAGTGCGGCATTGTGGCCTATATGATGTTATGGGAATTCTAATGATCCATCTTACTTTATGCATTATTAATTACTAATACTATTTGTTAACTGACACTCTAAAGATTACATAAGAAGCATTCAAACAAATTATTTGAATTTAACTTTGTACATGGTTACATATCCCACATGTACAAATATCCATCCATTTTAGAATGTTTGGGATCAAAAGTTCACATTCAGTACATCATATAGGCTGACATTGTACCTATAGTGAACCTGTAAAGCACATTTATGGCTATGTGCACTGAAAATATCCCAAAATGTTATTTTCATCATGAATATGCCTATGTATGGTAACATATTTCAATTTAGTACTTTGACAGAGTGCGGTATTGAAACATCAGCTGATATCTGATTCCACTCAATCAATGAGCTTAATAATTGGTAACCAACACTCTTCAAAATACCATATAAATGTTCAAATAGATCATTTGAATTATGTTTGCACATTTGATCTTAACAAGTAAATTGTATATGTCCCACATATGCAAATTTCCATCCTTGTTTACAAGTTTTGGGGATGAGAATTTCACATTTAGCTGATGATATAGGATTTATTGGTGCTTATAGTTGATTTGTATGACCACATTTGGCTGTATTCACTTGCAATATCCAAAATTGTTATTTCCCTCATGAATAAGAATGCTTATAGTAACACATTCTAATTTAGTACATTGTCACTTGACTTTCCTGTATACTGGTATGTAATAATGTTTACACCAATGATCAAACCTCACCACCACAACATTGCCTTAAACTTTATGATACATAGTCTACCTGATTAGTTATTTAACTTGTAAATGGCTAAATGTGCTTCTAGAAACCTCATATACTTTTAGGATGAATTTAACACTTTAATACATGGCCATTGCTTCACATTTCTGAGTGTCACTCTGTCAAGTTTAATATTTTCCCCCATGCTTACAACCTTAATGTTAATTTGAAATCACCATATCTAACACATTTTAACTTCATTTACATAGATCTTACTGTTTTCTAGAATTAAGTGAAACATATTGTATCTTTTCAGGTCTAGCCTGGTATCTGGAACAAAGTGTTAGAGTTGGATCAGCTTGGAAGCTCTCCTGAGTAGTCTGGTGGTAATAGCATGGTTTCATAAGGGCATGTGCAGTGTACTGCCATAAGTGACCAAGATTAGTTCATATCACCACACTGATATATGGCACCTCAAAGACATGGCTTAGGTTTTCATGAGAGAGATCAGCACCATTTTTCAGTAAAGTAGAACCTCCCTAGAAACTATTTTCCTATCCCATTGCCACCTTTTGTTGTTATCGACATTGAAATGGAATGCATTTTTGCTATAAAACATGGTAGTGGTCCCATTAGAACTTTAAATCTGAATGTGCTATTAGTTATGGAAACAACTGCCTAAGTACCTGACACAATAAATGTGGAACATAGCACCTGTCAGTGTTTCTTTAGTGTGTACACCTATATGCATCTGGACAGGCATATTGCGGTTTGCTGCCAAAATCACTATGAGCTATGATGCTTCACTACCCCTGGGGAAAATTTTATCAGTTATACAGACCCAAACTACCATTTGTTTTAAATATCATTCATTAGTCAACTTTTCTGTCTAAAATTTGTCAAACTGTGTTTTAAAACTTGTATGAAAATTTAAGTTTTCAATAAAATTTAGTTTTTAAAATTTAAATGTTTATTTAATTTGCCATTAAAATTTACTTTATCAACATTTGTAACTTTCAAACATATTTTCAGACAGGGCTTATCTTGTATCACAATTAGGTTTTTACTGCATTGAAAAATTCCTATAATTAAGGAAGATATAGCAAATTTAGTTTTGGTTTCTCAAGAGCACTTGGACCAGAACTTGCACCCTGTGGAACACCAGCACTACATACTTTCTGACAGGTGTCACATGTTTTCCTTGCAAGGAAATTCAAAAAGGCTTCATGTATAAAGTTGAAATAGGTATAGCATGCAAATATAAAAGTTTGACTAAAATTATCGTAAAACATGGAGCCTGTCAGGAATTACATCACAATTAATACTTCCAGTTCAGTACCCACGAATGTAGTTCTAGTCTATTTTTAGAACATTTTTTCCTCTCTCATTTTGGTGGTGATAGAAGAGTTTTATTTATGCATTTTTGGTAGGGATTTAAAGGTAACTGTTTATTCTTGATAATATGAGCTCAGGGTGTTGTTGTCTGTATGTATTTTGGCGACAGTGCACAGTGAGTAATAAGGCCTTGGTGATGATCCGGAAGTGAAATACGTGTTCTGGTTACATGCTGTTATGTTGACAGTCAATGATCTAAAAAAAGAGCACGTCAACTTTTGACAAGAACTTCACCGTGAAGTCATCTTTGCAGGTATTTTAGATTAACATATGATTTGCATTGATTGTCACACAGTGGAAAGGTCAGTACTCAGAAACAAATGTAGAGAACATATAGTAAAATTAATTGTGTACTATGTCCAGCCTTCTAATTATACAAGTTTCATTACATTGGTCAATAATTAGTCACATGTGATGACACTTGTAACTAATCAAACCACATCAACTGAGAGCAGACTAAGCACTGATATTTATATGGTACAGTGGCAATATACAGTCTGTCTGCCGCAACACATGAAACAAACTGGACAAATTTGAAAGCCTTGAATTTGACTTTATTTATCGGTATGGTAGAACAGAACCTGAGTTGAAAAGCTTTTAAAGAAAGACCTTGATATCAAACCTAATAATAACTGCAGGAGTTATGTTATGGATAATTAACCATTCTCTCAGTTTCAAACTGGGCATTCTATCCCATGGGTTCTAAATGTAAACCAAGTGTAACTGATATCCTAATGAACTGTAAAGACCATAGCAGCACAACAGCAGGGGACCAGATATGTCCAGATCCAGAAATCATAGACCAGTTTCAAACTGATGATGAACCACATAAAAATTACACATCTGCTAGAACTTATGTTATGAAGATAACTTAAATTGCATTATTATTAATCCTCCTCCTCACATTCATCATAATTGAGATGCATCATATATGTTTTATTGTAAAATAGTTTATGCAACATAATTCAGTGAAGACCTTTGCTGCCAATTTACCAGTGAACCATTTGTTTCAATGAACATATTTTATGTTGTAACAAGGAGCATCATTTAAACATTATGATACACTTATCATACCTGTATATGAAATCTTAATACTAACACTTATACTTGCAATACTACTACTAATAAAAACACCTGCATTGACAATTCGATTATGTTCAATTGGACTTGTATCTAAATGATCACCAGCTGTATGAAAAGACATATTTTAATATATAGATATTGGATGGAATACTAGTTACCACAATTGAATAGTCATATGATAAATGATATATTATTTTAAACAATTTATATTTGCAGTGAAACATACTTTTACATTATTTTCCCTTAAATTTCATTTATAGAGCAGTATACTCTGCATTCATTAAATTACTGAAATGGTTAATAATACAACAACAAATACTGCAACTTCCAGAATCACAAAAATCAAAAGATATAAACAGAAACTTCCCTACATGTATCAACAGTTGTCACTTAATAGACAGAACTATGAAGATTTAGAATAGGATGTTAACAAATTAGGTATTCAAGTTAAAAAGAAAAAAATACCAAGTAAACTTACTACCAACAAATCAAACAATAACAGTGAATTTTAGTACATTCCCAGGAAACAGAATATATGATTTTTCTTAACTTGATCTGATACATCTTAAATCTATAGAAAATGATTCATATTGTATGACTAAAATATTATGTAAACAAAATTTCCATCACTTTTTTCAGATGCAACATGCATACCCCAACCCATCCTTCTTGATCATAAAGTATACCAGCATTCCACTATAAGATGGGGAGCTGTAGTGGCTCAGTGGTTAGCTTTCTGGACCTGTGAAATAAGGTAGGTTCAAATTCTACCATCAGACCAACCTGGGTTAGCTACCATGGTGTGTCCTTGGGCAAGGCACTATACGTAAAGTGCCTTGGCACTAAATAACTTACTTGTGTTGGTTTACCATAAAAGGCCAAACCAAACACAAAAAAACAACAACTTTAAAATATGAGTTTTGTCAATACTAAGTAAATGAAAATCATACTGAAGAAATGTTTTTGTTAATACAGTTTAATGGATCTAAAAAATCTCTTTCTTCTGCAGGAGTTTAAAATGTTAAATTAAAAAGGTCATGGTACACATTGCTTTGTTCGTACACATCAGGCTCCGTAACCCATATCCAACTAAAAATTTTAGTAGAGTCTGAATAAAACATATTTTAATCTGGGTGATAATATTCTTTCTCCATTCATATATTACACCACCAAGATTGATCCAAATAAGATTACATTTTACTATAACACTGAGGATGAGTATGCCTCTTAACAACTGACAAATGTGGAGAGAATGGAGTTAAACTGAACTTTGATTTCTTTTCAACCATAGCACAAGATGATCATTTATTATGAAAAAACCCGAATAAAGTTGGAGTTCATAACCATGACAGTCTTGATATAATATAAATTCAATATATTAGTGTTGTCTTGAGGTATAGTACTGTATATTACAATCTCACACAAGATCAGGGTATATTTTAGTACCATACAGTTAATTCGGGATTGTATTAATACCTATTCTGGTGAATGAACATTAAATAAGATTTACTATTTTGGAACCAGTTGCAATAAAGTATACTAAACAAGAGAAAATATGACTTTACTATAATATCTAAAATGTAAAATCTGCAAACAGAATACTTGCTTGACTTTACACTTCAGTTATGTATTTGAAATGAATTTATACAAATGGCATTAGATTGGGTTTCAGGCTGGTAATGACAATGGTAGTAGTGAATAGGGACGGTCTAGGGACTAGGGAACTTCATGTTAAAAAGGGTATATCCACTCTGGGGACTATGTAATTTAACATGGGAGAAAAAAAAAATATCCATTCTAGGGACAAGGGGAATTTAACATGGGAGAAAGAAAAAAAACTATTCACTCTAGGGACAAGGGAAATTGAACATGGGGAATAAATCGTAGGACTGTCTTGGGACATGGGGAAATGGAATAGGGTCGGGACCCTATTTTAATAAGGTCCCGACCTGATGGGTCTATGAAAATGGAACAGGCGAAAATTGAAACAGGGAGGGGTCTCTATTTTTTTGTTATTTTTTTAAACAAAAAAATAAAAAAAGGGGTAGGCAATTGAAAGTCAAGATCTTTTCGAGAGATAGGAATGGCCCTGAAAAGGGCCTTTGGTTTTATGTTAATATACCCTTAACATAAAGGGCATCTGTGACATCTTCTTCTTGACCTTAGGCTGCGCCTGACTGCAGGACCATAGATTAAGACTCTTTTGAGGCATCCTTGATGCTCCACATAAGATTCTTCGCATCCACAGGCTGGTGTCTGTCCTGTGGATAACTGTCCAGTTGGATCGGACATACATTGGTATGTCCGTCCGGAACATCAACGAAGACACAAGCGTTGAAGATTGTACGTCGGTCCACATGTTGGGGTGCTGAGTAACAGGTGAAGGAATGCAGTGAACTGTACTTATTTATAGGGAGAGGAAGGATTGAAACGGATTGAGTTTGTTGACCAATCCAAACACGCGTTACAAAATTCAGTCAGCCCACGTCCAATCCGAAGAGAGCAGTCTGTGACGTCACATAGTCTATATAGATTCGCTACCGCCTGTGCGCAGTCAATCTAAGCGACAGTTTTTCAACATGACGGAAACTCAGAAAACGATCAATTGGGGTGCACTGATGGTGGAGACTACCCAAGGGAACCCAGACTTACTTTCAGAAGAGGTGAATTGGGATTTTGTGGATTTTTTTACCTTGCAAGAATTTGTTCCTGAACCTTCGTCACCTTCTCCTTCATTACCGCACATGGAAAATTTTAGACAGAGTCAGAAAGAAGAATTGGAGAAATGTATACAACAGCAAAAGGCAGCGGAACAAGCTTTTCTCCTACAGCAACAGCAGCAAGAAGAAGAGGTAAGAAAAAAACAACAACAAGAAGAAGCAGCAGCAAATAAACAAGGGTGTCAAAATCAAACGGTCACGGTACTGTTAGACATTTTAGCGGAGTTAAGAAGTCTGAAACAAATGTATCAGCCTTTTTTATTACGGCTGAAGAGAATACGACCTTCCCAAGCTAAACACTCCAACCCTGTGACTACGCCTACCGCACCACCCTTAGTGATTTCAACGAAATCATCATCAACAGTACGCAGTCCAGAATTAGGCCTTGGCCGTGGCAAAGGCTTAAGACAGTTAAAGCTGATTGTTTAAACTCACCCCTTACACCAAAAAAGGCCCTTTTCAGGGCCATCCACGTCTCTCGAAAAGAGATAGACTTTCAATTGCCAATAACTAAAAAAAAACATTTTACCCAATAGTACCTGTCTGGGTATGAGTGTGCGTGAGTGTAGGTTCTTATTTTAAAATCAAAACCCAAAGACACTTACCTTTTATAATTAATTTATTCTTTTAAAAATATTTACAATTCACAATTCACAACAGAGCACTTTAAAAAGTTCATAGACTTATTCTGTCTCATTGTTCACTCTCTGTTTTTTTAATTTCTTCACCGTCATAGTCTTTTCCTCCTCTTCCTCCTCACTTTCTTCCCTTCTTTTCTTCTTCTGTTTCTTTTTCTTCACCTGTCTGTTTTCTTCCTCTTCTTCTTCCTCTTCCTCTGAAGAATCCCTCTCTTCTTCTGACTCCTCTTGTTTCTTTTTTGGGCAGTCTGGTGACCAATGTCCTTTTTCTTGACAATAATAACAGGTATCTTGACTTTTGTCTCTTCTAACCCCCTTTTTTTTTGACGGTCTGGACACTCTGAAGACCAATGCCCTTTCTTCTGACAGATATAGCAAGTATCTTGACTTTTATCTTGAAAGGAAGGAGAGTAGTCCCTCGGCTGGTCTGAAGAGAATTTTCTAATGACCCCTCGCAAAGCTCTGATGAAACGTTCGATCTTGGTAGTCTCTTCCATCGTTGTGCTCAGTTTGAGAGTGAAATGAATAGTGAAAGGACAAGACATATACCCTTTATATACGCTGGTCTGCTATGACTATAAATTAGTCCATGGTGTTTAAACTTTAGTCATTTGACGTTTTGCTATCGAGATAAAATGATCCAATTCACTTGAGAAGAAAGAAGAAGAAAGTAAGAGGCAGAAACGTGATCCATCGCCTCGTACCAGGGCTGAAGTCTTGGCACAAATTCATGCCAGTGATTTTGAAGAGGACATGAGTGAACCAGAATCCAAACCCTCTAAACAAAGTTTACCACCCTTAGTCAACCCTGAATAGTACTATGACATTCGAGAGACGGAAAAGCGTCCCTCTAGAAAATTTAGAACTACGGCTTACAAATACACAGTGAAGTTTAAAGATTTCAAGTCTGAAGTACTGTTAGAGAAAGCAGAAGGGTTCATCACCGACATGTGGGATTCTTTGCTCACCACACTCAAGCGACAATGTCAACCCAAAGAAGATGATCGCTTGAGACTTTCCATACAACATGACGGCTTGAAATCCCTTGTTTGGATCGAGTTTAGCAGCCCTGCAGAATTGACCACTTCCAAAGTCATGGACAAGATTCAACACGTGCAACAATCTAATGACCAGTTTGACATCACCGATGGAAAAGCCACACTGGACATGACCCACGTCTCTCCTCCTCAAGGGACCGGACAATGCAGAAAGACCTTATTGGTCAACAACCTTCGCATTACCAAAACAAGTCTTGTCCAAATTAACAATTTTCAAGACCACATGTGTTTAGGCCGAGCCATCGTGGTGGGATGAACCTATGCCGACAAGAACGACACGGTAGAATGGAAAAGAGCCTGGGAGAACATTCGAAAATCGAACCGAGCCAAACAACGAAATGAAGCAGAACTTCTGTTACAACAAGCATGCCTGTCCAAAGACACATCCTGTGGCATTCCTGAGATGCAAAAATTACAAGATGCCCTAGCTCCACGATACACCTTGAAAGTGCACCCTCAAGAAGTGCGCGGGTCTCTGTTGTTTCGAGGGAAAGTCTTTAAGGATGGAAAATACATTCACCTCTATCATCACGATGACCATTTCGATACCATTACCACTATCACTGGATTCCTGGGATACAAATATTACTGTGAGAAATGTGACTTATGATGGTTATAATAATCGAGAGCAACACAAACATTGTGGATCGAAATGCTCAGGATGTTTGGCCTCTCAACCCTGTCTGAGCGAAGGGCAAGAACCAGTGCACTGTCCTGCTTGTCTGCGCACATTTGTCAGCCCTGCCTGTTACCAACAACATCTGAAGATGCAAGGTTCACAGAAGAAATGTGCTTGTCAACCCCTGAGATTGTGTCCAATGTGTGGACAAGGTCTATGTATCAACAGTACCAAGGCACACGTATGTTCAGGAAAGAAAAAATGTCACATTTGTCACTGCATCGTGGACTTGGAACACCAATGCTACATGCAAAAATACCAATCCCAACCAGAGAAAGAGGATGGTCACAAGAAGAAGAAAGGCAATTTCATCTTTTTCGATTTCGAATGCATGCAAGAGACCGGTATTCACATTCCTAATTTCTGCGTGGCTCATCGAGCGTGCGAGAAGTGCATTCAAGAACCTATCTTCAGTCATTGCCCTCACTGCAGCAAGATTCCTGGAGGACGTGAAAAAATCTTTCGAGGACCGAACACGTTAGCCGATTTTGCCCAATGGGTCTTAGATCCCATCGACAAGACGTAGAGCCAAGAGGACATCGAACGTTACGGAGATTGTCATCGTCATGCCACGGTGATGGCTCACAATTTCTCCGGATACGTTGGACAGTTTCTTTTGAGATACTATACGGAACAAGGCACCGAACGTCCTAAAGTGACTTTGAACGGAGCCAAAATCATTTTCTTGCAAGTGGGACAAGTGCAGTTTAAAGATTCGATGAGCTACTTAGCCATGCCTTTGAGTCGAATGCCTAAAATGTTTGGAATGACAGAAATGGCTAAAGGGTACTTTCCACACTTTTTCAATACAGAAGCCAATCAACACGCCGTTCTACCCCATTTGCCTCAGGCTCACTATTACGACCCTGACAAAATGCGTACCGAACGAGAAACTTTCTACGCTTGGTACCAGGCTCACGCCTCGGACCCTTTCGACTTTCAGGAAGAAATGCTAAAGTATCGTCATTCCGACGTGGACATTTTACGGCGATGCTGTGGAAAATTTCGAGAACTGTTCATGGAACACGGAGGGGTTGATCCTTTGAAAGAAGCTTGCACCATTGCCAAAGCGTGTTCCTTAGTCTACCGACAAAGATTCAAGCTTGAAAACACTGTGGCTGTCATCAGTCCTCAAACGACCAACTATGTCAAACGTCAATACTCGGTCAAAGCCCCATGCTGGTTGCATTACTTGTGCGACAAGGAAGACAAATGGATTCAGCATGCCCGCAACGGACAGGGCGAAAAGATCATCGGAATGCATTCGGTCGATGGCTGGGACTTAGAAAACCCCAAGATCATGTACGAGTTTAACGGTTGCTTATTTCACGGATGTCCCGTCTGTTACCCTGACCGCGGCACTAAAAATCAGTTCTTACAACGAACCATGGAAGACTTGTACCAGGCCATTTGTCAGCGACGCCTAAAGTTAGAACAGGAAGGATACCAAGTGGTGGAAATGTGGGAACACAAATACGATCACCGTTTGAACACCGATCCCGAGTTTAAACGCCTCATGGAAAGTTACCAGTTCATGGACCCCCTGAACCCGAGGGATAGTTTGTACGGAGGAAGGACCAATGCCACCTGTTTGCTCTACCAAGCTGATGAAGAGAAAGGAGAAGAAATCAAATACTTGGACGTGTGTTCACTGTATCCCTACGTGTGCAAATATTTTTGCTTTCCTGCAGGGCACCCACAATTGTTCACCGAACACATCGACCTAAAAAACATTCGACACTACGAAGGCTTGATCAAGTGCAAAGTTTTGCCTCCCACGAACCTATACCATCCCGTCTTACCTCGCCATTGCCAAGGCAAACTTATGTTTCCTTTGTGCCGTACTTGTGCTGAAACGTGCAACCAAGATCAACCTTGTCATCACACCCAGGAAGAACGGGCCTTGACGGGGACATGGGTCAGCGTAGAATTGTTCAAAGCTCTGAACATGGGATACCAACTGTTAGAAGTGTACGAAATTTGCCACTTTCCCAAGACACAATAATTCCACAAGGGTGACCCCACGCATAAAGGCATTTTCGCAGACTACGTGGATGCCTTTTTGAAACTGAAGCAAGAAGCCAGTGGCTATCTGTCCTGGTGTCACACTCCCGAAGACCAAAAGACATTCAGTGAGAAATTCTGGGCACAAGAAGGCATTACTTTAGATCACATTGAGAAAAACGAAGGCAGGCGATCGTTTGCCAAAGTGATGTTAAATTGCTTGTGGGGTAAAATGGCACAATGACCGTGTTTACCCAAGACGGAGTATTTGACCGAACCTTCCCGCTACTTTCAGATGATTCACGACAAAGCCAAATTCATGAAACACGTGGACGTCGTTCGTGAGGATTTGATATTGGTGAATTACGAAGAAGATCTGAACTTTGTAGAAGATGACCCCTTTGGAAATGTCATCATTGCAGCTTACATGACAGCTCATGCTCGCTTAAAATTGTACGAAGCTTTAGAACTGTTAGGGGAACGTGTCTTGTACTTTGACGTGGACAGTTGCATTTATATCGATCACCCGAGTCAACAGCACCCTGACATCGAAGGAGACCGTTTAGGAGCCTGGACAGATGAGCATTCTGATGATAACATTCTAAGTTTCGTCAGTGGTGGTCCCAAAAATTACGGCTACGAATACTTGGACAAACAAGAAGTGCACACGAAGTGTAAAGTGAAAGGACTTACTCTGAATTATCGTACCAGTCGAGTGGTCAACTTTGGCGTATTGAAAGAAGCCTTGCAGTCTAGAGAAAGTGACCACGTATCAACCCAACAAGATTGTAAGTTTACCCACACACCACATTGTCAGTCGACCCTTGGAAAAAGTCTATCAAATCGTGTAGCAGAAGTGAGTGCGGCTTCCCACCCACTTTACTTTGCCGTATGGACATGTCGGTATAAAACATTGGTTGTAAGAGGATAGCCACCCACCAGAAGGATGAATTCGCCACAGCAAGAATCGAGTGAGAAATCCAGCGAGAACTCCAAGTTCAAACCCTACCATTTTCCAGTCTTCTTACCTGACTATTGTGATTGTGCCCGTCGATTGGACATGTTTCAAAAATGGCCTACGGATAGGGAAGGATTACCTTATTCGTATGTTTTAGCTAGAACAGGATTTGTCTACTTCGGACCTGAGTCAGGATTGGGATACGAAGTACAGTGTTTCGCTTGCGGACTGAAGTTACGAATGGATCTATGTATCTACAAAGATTCAGCTATTCTGGAACATACTCGATGGTCTCCGCGCTGCCCTTACCTTTCAATGGCCTTTCCACCCATTAAACTACGGTACAATTATGACGGTACCTTAGAGACGGTACCTTCCAAAACTAGACGTAAACACATTGCATCCTATTGTATTGTTGTTTCTTTTCCACATAATAGCTTATTTTTTTATAAAATGTTAAACTTTACTAATCTTTTTTCAAGATCACTTTAGTTTGCAAAAATATATCTTGTCATTTATTGGCATTCTACATTGAATTTTGTAAACTAGCTATAAACCTGACCTAATTACTCAACTTAACTGCTGACAGAAACAGTCTACAGTAAATGTATTTCATTTCTATAGCTCGATGGATAAACATTACATCTTTTAAAGCTGTGCACAGAATAGGCCGACATATCACGAGTCAGGAAAACATGGGGGTGGTATCCCCTGTGTCCAAAATTAATATCATTTTGAATAGAATATTCTAGTGACAATTGCCTCTTTTCAAATGGTAAGCATTGCTTTTTTTATTTTCGTCAATCTGTCAAATTTGGTATGCATTTTGCTTTAATATTTGAGATGGAAACCTTAGGTATATAGAAATGTCAGACAGCTTTGTACATCATGGATGGTGTCCAACATACTTTTATGATCATAAAACAAAATCCCATTGTTTTAGTTATGGCCACTGATTTAAAAAATATTCATCCAAGCTAAATATAATAATAATAATGAGGACTTTGTATAGCGCCTAATCTTTAGAAGCTCTAAGCGCTTTGCAACATTAGACAACATAAAAACATACACAATGATATGATTACAAAAACAAACACCATGAAATTAGAAAACATAAAAAGCATGCTGAGAATATTTAAGGTAGTTAACATTATTAAGTCATTAAGTTTGTTTTTGCAGTCAGAATAAGTAGTTTTGAGAGCACTCTTGAATGGGATCACTGCGTCTTTGTGTCTAAGTTCAGTGGGCAATTCATTCCATGTTGCTGGGCCCTGGTATGCAAAAGAATGCTGTCCACGTGACTCTGTTTTCATAGTGAGAATAATGAGTATATGATTGTCGGAAGAGGAGTGTAAGTATCTTGCTTGTGTGTACACATAGGTGAGGTCGGATAGGTATGTTGGACTAGAGTCTGTCAGTGAAACGTAGCACAGAGAACTAATGTTGTGTTTGATTCTGGATCGAATGGATAGCCAGTGTTGGGTACAGAGCAGAGGGGAGGTGTGCTCTGATTGTGGTACTCTAAGTAGGATCCAATCAGCTATGTTTTGAACTTTTTGAAGTCTCTGCAGTAGATATTAAGATGAACCAGACATAATTGAGTTACCATAGTCCAGTCTTGAAAGTAGTAATGAACACACAAGTGTTTTAGTGGCATCAACTGAAAGATATCTGAGAATGGAGCTGATGCGTCTCAGCTCAAGATATGCAGCCTTGCATATGTTCATGACATGTTGGTGCAATGTGAGAGTACTGTCCAGAGTAACACCTAGGTTTTGTACTGATTGTGTGAATTTAATGTTGGTGTTGCTGATATTTATTGTGTGAGGTAAAGGATGTGAATGAGAAAGTCTTTGTGTTGTAATCAGAATGGCCTCAGTTTTATCATCATTCATCTGCAGCTTGTTACAAGTCATCCATGATTTCACATCAGAAATGCACATCTATACACCTTGGATGGTAGCATCAACTTCAGTTGGATGGCTAGATTTGTATATTTGGGTGTCATCAGTGTACAATTGGTGAGACACTGGATGATGATCTATGACACTTGAGAGCAGCTGAGTGTATAGAGTGTAGAGAACATGTCCAAGAACAGACCCCTGTGCAACACCACAACATAGATCAACTGGGCTGGAGTGTAATCTATTTGCAGACACAATTTGTGTCCTGTGGCAAGGGCGATATGCAGATTGTACATTGCTAAAAAGACTGTTTGAATTCAGACAAGATGCAAGCTGGGATTGAACAACCTTTTGTAAGATTTTTTATATGAATTGGAGATTAGAAACCGGGCAGTAGTAAAAATGATGGAAATTATGCTGATGAGAGAGAGGTATTAATTACATCAGTTAGTGAAGGCAATACTGGATCTAAGCACTCAAGCAGCAGTAATGTTGGAATTGGATCAAGTTCACATGACTTTGGTGCACTCTAGGATGATTACTTAAAAATGCATTTATTGGTGGTGAGAGACTAAATACATGACTTGATACTTGTGTTTAGCATTAATTGGAAAGCTGAAGATTAGTAATCTTTTGACATACATATCTTAATTGTACCATTTAATTTACAAAATTCAATGTAATTTGCATTGGTAAAATGTGTAGCACAAGAAAAGTCATTATGAATCAGAGATAAATCATATCTTTGTTTTGTCTGGAGCTTGACTAATTTATTGCACATTTCTGTACACTATTTTGTCTTTAATCCAGGATTATTCACTGCATTCGGATGCATTTCATGGTGAAAATTCACCAGCTGGATTTAAAAGTGGTGAATATTGCTAGCGATTGTTCTGCAAACCCTGTATGTCACAAGGAGTCAGTGTATTCAAGGACTCATACAGTATTTACAAGTTCTCATTGACATTTCAGATGAAAATGAAGAACTGAAAAAAGATGAAAATCTCAAGTGGAAACTTTTCTGGTCAGCCATCTCATCCAAAACCTCCTGAAATGGAGAGTATTTTGCAGACTCCAAGATTTCCTCTTATCCTGCTGGTATGTTCCATTTAGTTTATCTGGTCTCTTTTTATTTTTTATCAATTGCTTTTATACCATGCCACAATTGGAAATTCTTTATCAAAAGTATGTATAAATTTCATCATTTTTCTGTCTGTTTAATAAGATGCGTTTAAGAGTACTTACTTACTCATGATGCTGTATATATGAGATTAGATGTTTTGTTAAAAAAGAATGCATTTTGTGATATATTGTATCACTGCTTTATATACAGTGGTCATTGCAACCAGTATGCATTTTGTTTACATGCCAAAAAATCCAGTCTGATTTCTTTGTTTCTTTTTTACTGCAATTAAGGAGTAGTGATAATCTTTATACTCTTAGCCGCATCCAGAAGGACAACACCATCACCATCCCCATCCACTCTGGAGTGGAGAATATAAAGATTTCTCTCTGCCAGTTCCTCTGCAAGTAGTAAGTATTGAGGATGGAAAAAAAATGTACATTATAGAATAATGAAACAAATACTACAGGTGTTGACTTTTATATAATCTCTTATTTCATTTACAGCTCTCTAAATACGAGTAGGTCAATTATACACTGTTTTTATGAATTTAATTCTCATCTAAGGTAGTAGAACTGTTTTATGTTTGACAAAATGTTGGGTAATTTGTGGCCATACACTAAAAACACATTTTGTAGCATTTAAAAATGCTTATGTTCAATGCACGTAAAACTCATTGGTTTGTTGTCACTTCAGTTGATAATAGTCTTGTCATCTTGTAGACATTTTGAATGTTAGTGTTCAATGCTAAGGTCATATACATTGATTCAACATCAAAATTTGTTTGCAAAATGGAAGATTATGACATGAAAGCACAAGCTCTTGTAGCTTAGATCCTGTTATTTCAGAACATTGTGAGATGTTAATTAATTAAATTATAGGTCATAAAACATACTGTTCAAGACTTATTTGTGCAAATAAACAATGAATTGTTTTTCATTGATGAGTCGACTGTTCATCATTCCATTGCTTTTTTTTATTTTTCTTTCTGATGTATACCATTGTCTTGTGCAAGTCAGACGCCTAAACCATCTACATTGAATGCAGACTTTACAGACACCAGCAGTGAAACAACATATCCAGGGAATAAAAAAATAAAGGATTATGGGAAAAGTTTTCATATAAACTGTACAAAAACCAGGTATTTCATTCCATAAATATATTTCATTGTTAAACCCATGTTCACTGTACAGATCTTTTTAAGGAGTTTATAATAATGATCTTGATCTTTCAAAACTAATTTCATCACAAATCTGTTACAGATTTCCAGTTCAATGTACTTATGAAACTGGACACAAATATTGAGAATTTGTTGGAGCAGCTGGCCCTCCAAGTTCATACACAAGGCCCAGACACAGAATATAGAGAAGAAATTCTTGCAATGCCATGTGATTCAGTGGAGGAACTAGAGGGCCTTTGCCAGAGGTTGGATGAGAATCCCAAACTCTCCAAGAAGATGGTAAATTGGGGCTTTATTTTCTATTTAAAAAAAACTGTTATAACCTTTATTTGCTGTTGTGAACCTCAATATGCATTATGCAAGTTCTGCAGTGCCTGTATAATTATTTTGGGGGTGGGGTGAACATGTAGTGGTCGGCTGTTTTGTCTTACGGATGTAGGCCAAAACATGTTTAGAGATGAACATGTAACAGGTATTTTACTACATATACACTATTACGTATTATGTGGCTACTTTAATTCAATCCTTGAGTGAATGTCATTTATGAAGTTAATAGATTCACGGTGGTTAATTTGGTTTATAATTGCTATTAGTACATTGTGTTGCATAGTTAATGTTATCAAATTTTTTTCAAGTTAGATAAATTAAATTTGCTTGCAAAACCATGGCAAAAAATAACTATATACAAGCATATTTTGTCACATCGATCATGAAATACTACTACTAATAATAATATCAAAATCAAAAAATAGTAATATTATTATTATTATTATTATTTTCAGATATGCTACTTGAGCTCCTTTGGCAGGTTTACAATTGGGGATAGTGTCTGCAGGATGATGAAAAAGCTTAAAACAAAAAGACTGGCCAGAGTATAGTCCAAAGGGACGTAAAGGGAAAAAAGCATTTCAAGAGCTTGTGATATGTCAGGTTTTGATAAGTAAGTATGGCTTGATTTAAATTGTGTTTTTCATGTGACTTGCCAGAGATTTTTAAATGAATTGATAAAGTAACTTGAGACCACATTTCAAAGTACATGCTTTAAAAATATTCCATTGATTATTGCTGGCATTTAGAAAAATGCAATGCCTCCTTTGTTGTGAAACTTTTTTAAAACATTGTATTACTCTTGCAGAAGCCTGCTTGAAAACTAATGGCAAAGCAAAGGCAAATGGAATGGAAGAGACCATATCAGAGACCCTCAAATATGCACCCAACCAACGCAGAATGATAAAAAACAAGGTAATCCAAATGACTCTTATTTCATCAATATTGGATTCAGTTTCGTCTTTTAAAGCATAGTATTTGCAAAGCGGATGCATTTCTAAACTGATAACAAAATCGACTTATCCTATTGCCCAGGACTATCAAAGCTAGAGTCCAGCTAACTACAATATGCATATATCTTGTCTGATCGGACAAGTGCCTCCATTTGGAGTTTTTATTCACATGAAATATTTGGATGAAATAAATTCATCTTTGTGCAAATTGATTGCACCATCCACTTGCCAGAAATGATAAGTAAGTGCAAAGTTATCTTGTATCATGGCTTAACGATAGTAAGGGAAGCACAAGTGCAGTGAAGAAAATTTCATACATTTTTATAATGCTGATTAACATGACTTCTGCATATGTAACTAGTGCTGAGATGATATGACTTTATTTAAGCATTACAATTTTGTTTTAATTTGCAGGTGCCTGAGCAGAAGAAGTAATATATAAACTTTACAGTGGAGTTGGAGACTGATTCTGATTCATAATCTTAATTAAATCTAGAAAATAAACATTAAAGTCATATTAAAATATCTGTTGTATTATTTCCTTCTTTCATTTTTCTCTTAAAAACAAATGTCTGAACCTTTAGTCTGTAAATTCAGTGGATTCCTTATCAGCCCATCTACTTTTACTTTACACCATGCTACTTTAAAAAAAAATGAATTATCCCCATTGGGGTAGGTCCCCCCAACCCCCCACCCTACTTTGTCAACTTACCTGCCACATTTAAATCTAATGGAAGGCCCTGCTGTAAAGCCTGTTAGTAAAACTACCCAACAAGAGGATTTCATACATTTGCAACTCCTAGGTGGATGGTAATGTTTTCATTTTTGTAATGTAGATTTGGACATTCTTGCCACCAGTATGGAATATGTGTTTCAGAAATACAAGCAGCTTTCATCAGATTTGCATATAGGTTTTATATGTTGTGAGTATGTTGTAGGAAGTTTTTTTAAATAACATCATATGAGATGATGCCAGTGGAAATGGCAGAAAAGTGTCTGTATTGTTCACCAACTACACCTTGTTCTTACAAAATGTGGCTGTTACACATTCCCATGATGATGTCACTGACAGCCATCAGTGAGGAATGCCCCAACAAGCATAATACAAATTGCTTCCATTGTAATTGTTACAATTCCATTCTGACCACTCCGGTGTCCTAGTGGTTAGAGCGTCCGCCTCAGAAGCGGGAGGTCATGGGTTCAAACCCCAGCCAAGTCAGACCAAAGACTTACAAAAAAGGTATTAACAGCTACCTCGCTAGACGCTCAGCATTAAGAGGTTAGTGTTAGGACTGATCGGCCTGGTGTCAGGATAATGTGACTGGGTGCAACATCATACTACATGTTTGCAGCATGATGCCCCAGTGCTATACATCACTATAAACTGCCACACTGCAGACATCGTAGCAATATGACTGAAAAATTATTCAAGCTACGTTAAAAATCCAATCACACACACACAATTCCATTCTACGATCCAGAACCAACACTAATTCCGTACTACAGTTCTTGCATTTCAATCCAATTTTGCTTTTGAAATGTAGTGCCACTCAATTCATAATGAACCCATTCATTTCAAACTCTCGCAAATACACATTATTCCTGTCTACAACTGAAAAATATCTATATAAAAAAACGTGTAACTGTGTTTTATGCAAGGGCATGGAGATGCACAAAAACTTGCACCTGAAGCTTGAATAAATCCCACACTGTGGATAAGACTTTACCCATCGATTACCCCAGCTTGGGGATAAATTCCGACCGTGGCGATTTATTATATATCCTATGACTGCTCCAGCTTGAGGGCAAAATCCAAGCACATCCCTAAAAAGATAACAAGTATAGCGGCTCTTTACCTTCTGTAAATGCCACTTGAGCTTCCTGATGCTGTTGTATCTGCCATTTGACAGAATCACGAATGTGGATATATTTCTTAATTGCCTCTGGTTGTTGAGTTAGTTTAGCTGTATGAAATTCCTTTGTGCAGACTCACTCATTATTAATATTACAACAGTGATTTAATTACACATTACCTGTCAGCACACCGATGATAAGTCAGTTATTTTATAACACACCAACAAGCTTGCCCCTTGCACATCCCCCCCTTTTTTTTATTTGGGCACCTGTGGACATGAATCTGCAAGGCTCAAATTGTCATTTTTAATATAAGATCTCAACATTTTTAAGGCCTTAATTTTAAAGACATCCTTAAAACCCCCAAAAGGTTATCAAATGGATCACCAGCCTTCGTTTAGAGTAACAGCAAGTATATATATATATTTAGGTCTAAGGAAACACAATGAAAATGTTTGATTTAACAATGACATATTTGCCTCAGGTCTGTGATCCTGAAGTGAATATTAACTGTCCATTTATTTTCTTGGCTTTTCTTAACTAGGAAATTGATTATAGAGATTTCTGCGATGGTGAAGGCAATGTAAAAATTGGTTACTATAACATACTTTTTACGTCATGTTTGAAAAAATAAATCCAATGGAAAGGTTATAGTCTGAAAATCTTCATTAAATTAAGTTAATATAGGGGAAAAAAACTTTAAGAGTTCATAAATATTTTTCAGTGCTGAATAAAGATATAACATAACACTTTCTGCTGTGATTTTAATAGTTTCTGAGAGCATGAAAAATTTCTAGAACTATAATGTATAAATGTTTTCAAAAGATTATATTAATATGAGGGAAAAATCTGTTATGAAATAAACCGACAAGATCTTGTATGAATTCATGTTATCTTTAAATATGATATTTGTGTGAAAATATCTGGAAGAAAAAACAAGATGGTGCCACTCACACATACAATGTGGTTGCCACAGTAGCCATATTAAGAAACTTTTTATCTCTACTTCTGAATGGATAATTGTGTCAGCGTGTCAACATGTGTACAAAATACTTATGTTGATTTCTAGCAGGTCCTGAATGAGAATTATGGTGCTGTACAGACATCCTATAAGGCCACCAATGTGGCCATCCTGAAAATATTGTTATAACTACTTCTCCTGAATGAATCGTCATATCAGTGAAATACTTCTTATGTCTAGTTGGACGTAAATGAAAATAGTGCCAATCTAACCTCCAATATGGCTGTTTTAATGGGCATCTGGAAAACCCCTTCCTTGCTACTTCTCCTAGATGGCTGGTCATTTTGACATTGTGCTTTCACTAGATGACCTATTTGATGTCTGGTTGGCCGTAAATGGAACTATGCATATGGTTTTGATGTCTAGTTGGTCCTAAATGTGGTTTTTGCTGCTCATAAACTTCTAATGGTATTATAGTTGGTTCCTTAATGAAACGGCTGTACAAAATTAAAAGGCCTTCTGACTTTCTATCAAGTTGGATACAATTATCTTTACCAGCTAGGATTTCTTGATCCTCTTTTTTATACATCAACCCTTCGCATATGTAGTTAGCTAAAACAGTATTTTGAACAATTAATTGCCCTCTTGCAAATAAAATCACAATTGCATGCTTTTACAAATGTGAGAGCTCCTTATATAAGTAGCTAAGTATTCAGTAACCGAATTTCCACATCCACATGCATCAACTCAGAATTAACAGTTGCAAAACATATACAAATTGGAAAATCTTGAGACGTGTCACTTTGCATGGTGGGTGTTATGATTTAAATGCAACAAGGAAATTGAATTAGGGTTAATTTCTTTAAGCTGTATTCAATCATGGGGCCCTGGATTATAGAATGGTCTAGGCATACACATCACTAATCAACTCTCTCTAGTCCAACCAGTGTGTGTATGGGAAAGCTAGCCAGTAGCGTTATGTGTGTTGATTTCTTCCAATAAATATGTTGGCTGAAATGTAAAGTCTATGATGTCCTGAAAAATGGTGTTAAGCTCCATACAAGCAAGCTAAACAATCAATGATATAATGGAACAGTAGACACCATTTTAGCTAAATATGCCAAGAATTGATTTAGAGACTTGGTTAGTGATGATGACTTAAAATTGGCAAGGGATTAAAAAGATAAAAGAAATGACCTTTCATGGCACTGTAATATAACAAATGAGGAAAAACAAAAGTTTATTGCATTTGAACCTTTTGTTTTTTCACAGTTTCAATTTAAGTCATAAGGCCCCTTATTTTGCCTTACCAAACATATAGCAAGTTATTACCTCAAACCCTAGTACTAATGATGCCTCACAAGTAAGCAGTCTTTTATGAAGTCTCAGGTCTGAGTATATGTCTAGCAATACTTATGTCCAGTTTGTTTATAAAATTCTTTCTCACATGGTACAGTTTTCAGAGAGACACGATACATTCAACAAGTGTGGTAATGAAGGGACAGGCATTCTTTATTTATGCACACATCCCAAAGGGACATTGCTATGTTTGAACACTGAACTGAAGAATGGAGCATCAGTTGCATCAATTAAAATATTGTGGCCCACACAAAATACTGCAAGGACTATAATCAATTTATGAGTGCAATGGGCATGAATTACTGTAGCAGACTGGAGGAAGTAATCCGAATTTATTAATATCTTGAAGCTAAATATAGTAAAGTTTTCATCTATAATCTGTGGAATCGTTTTTGCACACAGTTTGCAGGATTTGTCTTTGGGTCATCGTTTTTCTTTTTCTTCATCTTTCTAGCTTATGGTATCTTGATAAGTCTTATGGTGCCGTGCAACTGCACTTGATGATTACCACAACCAGTGACATTGTATCAAATCTTCTGGGATCAGATGATTCAATGCAAATTCCACATAACCTATCACCATCCTCATGTTTGCCAT
Source organism: Sinohyriopsis cumingii (assembly GCA_028554795.2). Taxonomy (NCBI): domain Eukaryota; kingdom Metazoa; phylum Mollusca; class Bivalvia; order Unionida; family Unionidae; genus Sinohyriopsis; species Sinohyriopsis cumingii. The sequence goes on from CM068837.1 coordinate 74,958,217, forward strand.
CTGACTTACTAAGTTATTTTGCCTAAATAATAATAAAAACAATCTGGTCTGATGTATTGATAGCGTTCTGAATGACCATAATATATTATCTGTATCTACCCTAGAAAATCCTGAGTGGATCGCTGTTTGGTTTTAATAAACCAAAGTAATCCAATGAAAGGCATTTTACAGACGCAAGTGTCTGTTTCCTGTATGCAGTGATTAAATGATAGTATTATGTCTTTATTTTTTTAAAACTGATGATACATATGATCACCTTCAATGTGCAATATTAGTTATGTTAATTAACGAGTAGGCAATATTTGAATTTCAAAGATAAAAGTGTATGCCATGATCACTTTAGTAGGATGATTTGTCAAGTGAGGTTATCTTTTCTGTTTGAATAAATATTGTTAACTAAACTATTTTTGCAAGTTATGACATAAGAATGATTCAAAGAAAGAAAATTAATTAAATTGAACATATCAAATGTAATACTGCAACAGAGTCTAGATGAACTATTTCTTCAGAGACACCATCCAGACTCTGTGGCAGCAAAATTATCAAATAGGACACAACTAAGAGACAATCACATTTTCAGTCACAATGGTTTGACAATTATCAATGGCTTGAATTCGTTGACTGTGAAGGCAAAGTGATTTGCAGTTACTGCAAAAAAGTTCCCAAACTGTCACAGATTTTAAATTCTACCAGTGGACTTGTAAGTGTAACTGACAAATTCAGGATTTAATCAAGCAAGTCTCATGATAGTATTATACCTAACAGAGCAAAATGTAGCACAGTATATTCATGACACTTAGGCCAGCATGTACAAAATATTCCTCAAGTTACAGTTGCTAGCACTCCACTAAGAAATGTTATTTTATAATAAATAAAAATGTAATGGAAAAAAAAATCGATAAAGTGATTGCACTCTTTAACATAGCCTACTACCTAACTCAATAATGAAAATGATTTGGTTCATTATATCTTTGTGTTTTACGGAATAAATGCATACATCTGATTGAATTTTAGGCAAGAGACTGAACTTTTGGGTTAAGTTAAAATGTATGTGGAACAAATGCATTTTCTAAAACTACTTGTATCAGTGTGCATTGTGACTTTTCTTTAAGATAACTCTAAATGGTACTGGGTACATATCATTTTCTTCAACTGTACACTGTTGTCTTCCATTTGATTTGATGACTTACAGCTATACTGTCTACACAGTAGGCCTCAGTATTAGGAAAAATTATGTATACTTCAGTTACAGCTGAAATAAGTTTTGCATTAGTACCTGAATCAGACAAAAAAGGTTGTGTTCTGGTGTGTGAATAGAAATGGCTAAAAGTAATATAAACAAAAGCCATAAGAGTACACAAGTTACATATGAAAACCACCAATTCACTTGCATGTGTGGCATACAAGTTCAAAGATTTACTTCATGTTTATTTGTGTACACACATTGTTCAACTCCTAAGATATTTTAAGAGCTATTTCTCTATTGTATGCATACTTAATTTACAAAGGTGATTAGTGGGCCACACTGAAGGCCATACTATTAGTTCACTTGGCAATATGGTAACGTCAGCTGAAAAGCATAATCATCCATTAAAAGAGCATTATGATATGAACATTAGGTATTTAGAACATATAGATTTTTCTTTTCCAAATGGAGTCCAAGTAATTATTGCCCAATCCAGGTATAATTTTGTACACAAGTAAAGAACAAAATAAGATAAATCTTCATTTATTTGCAATTGACAATACACTTCTTAATGAATATACACTTTTACATTTATTTTGTATCACTTGAATAAACAATATTTATTTCAGTTCATTTTAAACTTTTATTTTATATCACTTGAGTAAACAATATCTCTTTCGTTTCATTTAACACTTAGAAACAGGTTCTTCAAGTTACAATAATCAACTCTGGAAACAATAAACAAACTGGAACTTTTGACCTAATTATATTACATTTACTAGGGTTAAAACAATAAATTCCTTTACATAATAAATTAACAGTTCCAGTTAATCAAACACAAAATCATCTTTTATACAGGGTGTGAACTGTTAATATTTACAGGATAAAGCTTATAGTTTCCAAATTGATTGAAGCTTACATGTTGCAGTTGCTGGCACATATATATTTCCAGCATGGTTTGCATACATTCCACCTTTAATAATTTTGTTACTTCCCTACCCCACCCCATTCAGTAACAAGTATCAAAGATCAGGCTCATTCTAAGGCAAAGTCTGTAACTTGTGTACCACAGTCATCAGAGTGACAAAGATGCAAAACTTTATGATGCCTGTCAAAGGAAGAAAACACTTTGTTGTTTACCCAAGTTTTGAACCAGTTAACTTGAATTCTCAGACCATCAATTGCTACAGCCCCACTAATTACAATTGTTAGGGAATAATGAGAACTCACCTTCAGTTATCTGTGTATATATATAATTTTAATAACCAAGAATACCGGATGTCTGGGAACATTATAGCATTCAATGGTAACGTCAGAACTGAGATGAGAGAATTAAACAAGCATAGTACATGACATAATATATCCATAAACTATTGACTGGGAAAAATACTACAGAACACCATTTCTGCTGGCAGTAAGATGTTGAACCTATATGTCATAAATATCAGGTTGGACATCTAGGACCAGTAATATTCATAATGGGCAGTACCCACCCCCCACCCCCCAAGTGAGAAGGGCCTGATTTGTAATCTAAGCCACCCAACCTATCACAGTCTTTATAGTACTTGAAACAAATATTGAGTAATAGTAAAACAAACTCTGAAAGTTATTAAAACCAATTTGTTATATTTCCATAACTCTGCATAGTTAACTGTGCAAGCAGACTTAAACATATCAGTGTATGACAGTTAAATTGAGCTATAGCATCGATTAACAGAAGCTACGAATTCATCAACAAGCAGTGAACAATCATCTTCACAATAAATGTCAAACATTAGCATCCATAAGCTGTCAAGACAAGTTGTCACACTGGATATATAATCATCCATTTATTTCAAACAAGCTGTGAAAAACGAACCTCACGTCCGCTATATGTACGCTGGCCATTGCAAAGGATGCTTTAATAGATTAATGTTTATCGTCGTGTCTTGACAACCATTTTGCGCGCGCACACCGGAAAGTCATGCTATATATTTGTTACTTGTGAACGTATTCGTGGGCAGTACGCTATATTGTTCCCGGGGCCGTATTCGCGGGCAGAATGCTCTATGTTTGTCCTTCGTGAACGTATTTTTGGGCAGTTACTTTGTCATCTTCAACCTAAAGGTCAAAACTGCCCATGAAATTGATATATCTGCCTACGAACCGAAAACATGAATAGGACTATAACATAAGTGTATATACTTATTTTCAACATATACATAATTACTATGTAAGAAATACAACCTATGTATATGTATTTTGATTTGAAATGTAAACTATATCATGTCCTTCCCGTAAACCCACTTTCGGGATGACTGCCCACAACGCACCTAAAACGTGTATATATATATATATATATATATATATATATATATATATATATATATATATATATATATATATATATATATATATATATATATATATATATATATATATATATATATATATATATATATATATATATATATATATATATATATATATATATATATAGTTTGATCCTAGATAAGACAGTCAACTTCGAGTAAGATATTCAAATGAAAAGGCGTAATGTGTGTCGTAAATTAAACCCATTTTTCTTGCCCTGCAATTTTTTGAAATATTAATGTTAAATTCGGATGAATGTGATCATTGGTATCCTGGAATGTATACATATATATATAATACATTCATGTTATATAAATTACATAATATATATCTATTTAAAATGGCTATATGATTTATTAAGTGAGTGTTTTGATGTATCGGCACATTTTTGTCCTTGTTAATGTGACCTATGTGGAACTCTTTCGCTTAGCTATATGTCGGGTTCTTCCAGAGCTGACGTTAATGCAACTTTATTTCGACCATGATGGCAAAATCATGGATGAAACTAGAACATTATTTTAAAACGCATTTAGCAAGACAGGCTTTAGACACATGGCTCAGTCTAGATACATTGTATTAACTGCTTCATACTTTCAAAGAAGTATTGTGCATGTGAGATAAGGAAATTTTAAGATACTAATGAAAGTGATACAATCTTGACTAATGTAGAAAGCTGAGTTTAGAACAGGATTGACATATGTAATGGTCCATAATGCTTCTTTTCGCCTATTTAGGTCTTGAGCCACAGCGCATTGAACAAACACACCTAATAGTAATATTTTATTCACAGATACAGAAAAGTGATTCAACAATGCAACTAAGAATTGCACACAAATTCTTAAGAAAGCCTGCTGCTACTATGCATAGCGGAAAATTGAATTTTAAGAAATAACATTGCTCTTCTCGGCAGGAAGAGTTTCCGTACATATTCGACAATAAAGATCGCCTCAGTGCAAAATATAGTTAACTTTCATTATTATGTGAACTATTTGTTTACTATTTTTGTAAACCCAACATGCATTCGTTTTTACACTCATTCATGTGTTACTGTTTATTCGAGGAAAACTAGTGAAATGAGACTCATGATACTAATTAAAAGTATTATAATGAAAACAACAATAATGATATTGATACTATTTATTCTATTATATTGGCTCATGTGGTATTTATGATGAACGTAATGCAAATTATGGAGTCCTTAGATAACGCTGATGGATGGAGAGCTTATGGTGTTCAAGTTATATAAATTTCTCTCTCTCCCACCCGTCTATTTCTCTTTTGAAATAATCGACAGAATACGCGCACCGACATAATTACATTCACACTATATCTTCAGCATGGTCACTCTTCATCTCCATCGATCGTTCTCTTTAATGTGCAAACCAAATCTAATCAATGTTCCATCCTTATCTCATTAATAGCATATTCACACTGAAGCATAAACGCATATCAGTTATAGTCTTATGTTTTGCCTTTATTTACTGTTTCGCAACAAATGCAATTGAGTTTTGCATGAAACAGAAAGACTGACGAGGACAAAACTAACTTAGTTAAGGAGTGAACAATCAATAGTAAAATATATAATTGTTACGGAAATTAAAGATACATTCAGGTGTAAAAAGACTGTAGATAAGACAAAATCTCTTCCATTGTGGTTTAAGACAATGTTCTAGATAAATCCTTATTAATGACATCCTCTCTTTTGCACATTAACGTAAACGAAAATCAACACAATCAAACAATCTAGTACACAAATAAACAACCTTGGTTATCAATCAAATGAAGGATAAGAATTAACTTTGTATGGTTATGTACCAGTGAATATGTTTAATTTACTATAACTTTTATCAGCTCCTACTGAATAAATACAACAAAGTACTGCTTATAAATGATTTAGATCTTAATTTATTTGGTAGATATCAATAAATGTCGCACGACTTTTTTTATCAGCAATCAATAATGAAAAAGTGTATAAATTAGTTGATATAACAGTGTGCTCCACTGTCATCCAAGCGTTCAACGACTTTTGCTGATTGATTCAGTTGCAGTTTTCGGAAAATAAATGCTTAAGTAGTTAAATTAATCTGGTACTTTATGTGAAAGGACCACTGTATACTTAAGACAAGGCAGATACCACTTACGTGTTTAGGTTTTGTCTTCTATATGATAACCAGTCGCCTTACGTGCACTTATGTAACGTCCATTGGACGCAGCAAAATTGTCCAATCAAATACAGTTAGGATATTCAGTTAAAGGTCTACTACGTAATTTTGGAATTGACAGCCACACCCATGCAACGATGTGAAACAATAATGATACATAAACATATTATAGTGATTCTGGGTTGTCTAATATAGGATGAATGCACAATAGTTAAGGTAATATGAAACTTCTACTTAATTAGTAGAATAGAAATAAGAACTCTCAAAAACATCACAAATATAAATTGGTACAGGGATCTAATACTTTCAGGCATTCATTACTTTACTGATATGTACCGCACAAATGACAAAATTAAGTGCCATTTAATTTAATCGTGGATGCTAGAGTCTGAAAATAGTCTGCAATAAATTAAAACGATTTGAGGCCAAAATAATTATACCATCGGGTGTCATTTTTCCTGTTATCATTATCGTTATTATTATTATTATTATTATTATTATTATTATTATTATTATTCCGTGTTTAGTGGAAGACTAAGACATTGTCATTTGCGACCAGATAAGTAAATGTAATTTTACATCTACTTCGATGGTGTGTTTGACCTTTGCTTTATCAGTTAGCATAGTCACATAACCCTTATTCTTACGCATAATATTTATCTTTGCAAGTTGCCTCCTTTATCATTTCAAGCCTGAAAGTGACGAAACGTTCAACAATGATTGCCAGTTTCAAAGCAACGATCATCAAAATTTTAACAAAGGCGCTATCGACAATAATGTCGAAAAATGTCATCGATAAAGTTGTCTTTTAAATGTAAGCAGACATCTAGGTTTTGATGCCTTTTCCCACACTTGTCTGATTAAGATGGAAATAGATGGTGTAACTAATTAAACGGAAACTTAATTTACCAAACTAAAAGAGTATTTCAGCATTTAATCACATGTTGATTAATATAGTAACCTTTTGTGAATGCAAATTAAAATACATTTCTCTGAAGAAAAAAAAACAACAAAGAAAATCAAATAGCAGTAAATGAAAGTTAAGACTTTGATTTCTTTTCCTTTCCGTTTTTCTTAAGTATTGCAAATTATTTTGTTCCATGAACGGAATTTGGTCATTTTAGTTTCATACCACAATCTAGCTTACTAGAACATTTACCTACACACCTTGTTGGTGTGCCCCTACCACTATAGTACCATATCGCGTTATGCCAGTAACCGCAAATAGCACTGACGAACGTGAGTTATTTTAGATGAATATTGAACATTATTTACTCATGCACACCTTTTATGCAGTGCCGTGTTAGGTTCTGCATGATGTTCTTGTTATATTTGGGTTTAATGTTATTTCTCAGGGCCAGATAGGCTCTGCATAGTGGCTATTATATCTGGTGGTTTAAGAGCCCGTGCATAGAACGGTAGATTTGCTGTGACTGTGATACTTGTTATTTTTATATAATTTTGATACTTGTTAAGTCTATATTGTTCGCTAATTGCCACCTCACTCTAACATAGTCTGTCTGGCTGTCTCTATATGTCTTACGCACACACACACACACACACACACACACACACACACACGAACACACCCTATTCAGCATTACATATATAGGCTATATTTGTTTGTGTCATTATCATTTGCTTTGTCATACTAATATATCGGATATTGAACAAAGCCGATAACACTAATTGAAGAGTTTTGTTTACTATATGGTAACCAGTCTCCTTATGTCCCCTTGTGTTACGCATGTAGGACACTGATAAATTATCCCATCATATTTAATCAGGATATTGAATGAAATGTATGCTTAGTGATGTTAGAACTTAGATAATCCTCTTGTTTCCTTCTGTATTATACAATAAATTTCTGCTTATAAATTTTATAAAAACGTGGTTACATACTGTCATATAGTATAGCCACATTTCTTGCACTGCAGTGATTTTAAATATTAAAGTTTAATGATAGCATGCGTCATCATCGACATTTTGGCAGAGCTTATTACCGTCTAAATGCAAATTATATAATGGTCCTAAAGGTTATTTTACTAGCCAAACGAATGAATTTCCAATTTAAATCCAGTGATGCTCCAAATAAATCTTAATATTGAACGTGTCCATTTGCCCGTAGGATATAACGTGCTAATGGGTCAATGACCAGGAATGTGGCGAAGTCATGTGATGCATCTCAATAACAAAATTAAAAATGTGATAGACTTAACTCACTATAATAATTTCAAGCTTACGATTTATATCGAGAATTATTATTGAACATTTTCTAATCCCTGTGAATACTTTTTATAAATAACCTCTCCCCCAACAAAAATTGAAAACGGAATACAACAATAAGACTAATTATGCTTCTGATGTTAAGGCAAGCAGCAGAGAGGGTGAACAGACCACTTAGGGGAATGGTCACCCTTGTGTTTTACCAAAAAAAATAGTGACCACTCATAGAGGTCAATTACCACGTCTACGATTATTGTTTGTCCCAAACAGAACCGTAGACGCCCCTCTCTGCTGCTATCAATATTGGGAATCATCATCTGAATCATGGGAATCTTCATCTGTTTCATCTTCATCTGAATCTTCGGAATTTGTTCTATGTTTCAAGTAATATTCAAGTTCTGATGGTGGTTTTTCTATTTTTGGATTTATGTTCTTTCTGTGTTTATAATATATCATCAAACTTCTGTATCGATCTCCACCGCAATTTTTGCAAATCTGATATAATCCTCTAACGCCGTTGTTACATCCAACACATCTTCGTGGACCAGCATGAGGGTTTTTCTTTATAAGATAATTATGTTTCTTGCAATATTCTCCACGGCACCTTTTGTTGCATTTATCTGTTGTTCCTTGACGTAGCCACGCACAGTTGTTCATTATATTAATGATATCTGTTTAATTAAATTTAATTTTATCATCACCCCTGTTACCCAAATATTTTATCAATACCCACACGATATCTTGTTCTTGGATCATGTAAATTTATTGTTATAAATCCATGCGGAGTAGCTTGCGCTCGTGAGAAGAAATTTTTGAATTTAATTATATCCATGTCACCACCACACCAAGTTTGATGAATATTTCGCAACGTGTGTGTGTCTACGCCATTAAACACAACTAAAATGTTGCAGTTGTCTCTGATCACTTTTGGTATTTGTGTATATCGTTGAGTAACATAGATCACGTCTGTATTTTTGTGTCTACCTCGGGAAAATATTCTGGCTGGATTTGATTGTTTATCTAGCATCACATCGTCGTATACAACTAAATTATTAATAAATCCGTCTATGGAATCTACAGATGGTGCTTCATCAATATCGGTTATAAACTCTATAACATCATTATCTTCATCCAGTAATCGCGCGTTTTCATTGAAATCTTTAAGTACATCATAACATCGTTGATCATCAACGGATGGTGCTACTAAATACAACTTATCCCATTTCAACCATCTCATTATCAGATTAAGTAATAATTGCGTCTTACCCGATCCAGATGGTCCTATGATAATCATTCTGATGGAGTTCGGTAGCGCAGGATGATGCTTAACTGGCTCTCGCTGCCGAGTTGCTGAGAAATCAATTATATCCATATATATTATAACATGAATTTATATTGTTTACGCTGTAAAGTTAAAACTCCAACTATTGATTTAGCTACAGTTATAACAAAAAACAAAAAAATAGCGTACGGTGGAAAATGTTCTATATGCGGTAGAAAGAAATTTTCATTTTTACCTAATAAGCGCGGTGGTGATATTGCTAATTTGATGTCAAAGTTTCCAGGTGCTCCATGGGCTAAATACAGCGGAGAAAAACATCTACCAGGATATAATTATTGCGGTCCTGGTACCAAACTTGATATCAGGCTCGATGATCAAGATCAACCAAAACCAGGCGAGGAACCAATAAATGCTATTGATCGAGCTTGTCATGCTCATGATGTAGCTTATAAAAGTAAAAATCTACAAGATAGGCATATTGCAGATGTAAAATTAATTCATTCATTAAATTCTATAAAAAATACAAATATTAGAGAATCATTAGCTAATTGGTTAGTAAGATCCTCGATGAAAGGTAAATTAGCGATTGGGGCTGGTAATTAATAATGGAATCAATTTATTATTCACCGAGAGGATACTGGAGAGGCAAAGCAGCAATTGGTAAACTCGCTGATGCAGCATCGGTTAAACATTCTACTGCTAAAACGTGGTTATCTAAACAAGCAATATGGCAAATTTATCTACCACGTCCTAAACAAATTCAGTACTCGTATTTCGATGTCAGTGTTCCTAATGAAGTTCATCAAGCTGATATTCTGTTTTTACCGCATGATACTGTACGTGGAAAAACGTACAAATACGCGCTAACCGTAGTTGATGTTGCAAGTAGATATAAAGAAGCAGAGCCGCTATCGGCGAAAACATCATCTGAAGTAGCCGATGCGTTTGAACGAATTTATCAACGAGGACTCGGACCACAAGGTGGTCTACGATGGCCACAGCTGCTACAGGTTGATCCTGGTAAGGAATTTCTTGGTCCAGTATCATCGCTGATGAAACGACATAATACCAAAATACGACGAGGTCATACTGCAATTCACCGTGATCAAGCAATTGTTGAGCGATTTAATCGAACACTTGCTGAGCGGTTATTTGGATATCAATACGCGAGGGAATTTATTCAGGATAAAAGATCTCGTGAATGGGTTGCAAGATTACCAATCGTGATAGCTGCATTAAATAATGAGATCACACGAACAACCAACATGAAACCCATTAGCGCGGTCACAAAAAAAAATATACCAACACAACGGAAAGATGCTGGAAAACAAAAAATATTAGGTGATGTCACAGTCAGATATTTATATGAGCCTGGTGAACTTGAAGGTGGTAGCGCGAGAGCAACTGATCCTATTTGGAGTGTTACCACACACAAAATATCTACCGTGACAAGATCCACTGGAAGAAATGTAGGCGTTTCCAGACCTGCAATCTACAGATTAGATTCGACCGCTCCTCAACGTGGATTTACGCGTGAACAACTACAAATAATTCCCGTGGATACACAACTACCGCCGCGATCACTTCGGTGATTTCGATCACTTAACTAGCGCCAGGGTGCCTGCACCCCGACGTCGATTACACTCAAGACAGGTTAACATGGTATTTTCTCGTGTATGACCGCGACTATTATCTTTTCTATCTACGGTAAATTGTCTTGAATCATTACTCGAATATCGCCATAACATTATACAATTACAACTGGTGCAATGATTGTTCTGCTGCTGTTTTAACTCGGTAATAAATTCAACATCAAGATCAAAGTCGCGTTTATTTTTTTTTGTCAGATTGTTTGTATCCGATTAATTTTTTTCTTATTATATCATCATCTATGATGTTAAATTTATCAACGATTTCAGGAATTATAATTCTACGTAATTGAGATATATTTCTGACCCTCGATACCGCTAAATAAACTAAATTTGACCACTCGATGCGATCGTCTACAATCTAGACTCGTGTATCAGAAATAGTTAATCCCTGTGACGAGTGGATCGTCATAGCGTATCCCAACACCCATGGAGATTTGTCAGCGCGTAATGCATCTTCGACCACACTGATATCAACGGCGACAATATCATTTAATACGAGATTCTGTTTCCTTGACTCTGTCAAGGGTCCTGGAATATCAACATTAATATTCTGTTTTCGTGTATCTGATGGTCTATAACACAACGGTACGGGTAGTTCTGAATATTGTTCTTTATGTAGCTGAAATAACTGTTGTTGTAAAGCGTCTCTGATTATTTTTCTACTTGCTACGATCAAATCGGTGGGTCTCCATGAGTTCAAAAAATCACTCATTGATGTCTCTGAGATCACTCCACGTAATATTTCACACTGAATTTTGTTTGATTGTAATCTGATTAATTTTTTAAACTCCTTCAAATTTGCATCAAGAGCTCTATGATCATCATCTATTTCTTCGTAATAATCAACGAAATTTTTTAACCAATCATGTGGAGATGGTCCAACAAAAGGCGGAGGTTGACCATGATCGCCACACATTATTATAGCGGTATTTTTCGTCAACAACCAATCAAGAAACATTTTTAATGTATCTAATGACACCGTGCATATCTCGTCCCAAATAATTATTTTAGGTATATATTTTTCTCCCATCCGTTGAGGAGTCCATGTATCTCCGCGCCATCGAAAGAAACTATGATACGTACACGATTGTACTTGCCGCTGTTTCATCTCACGTGCAAGTCTATGTGTGGGTGTCAGCACGATTATATCTGAATTTCTAAAAACATTAATCGTTCGAGTTGTTTTGCCGCATCCACCAGGTCCATTGAGATATACTGTCTTATATCTAGTTATTGGATCACTCAACGATGGTGCCTTCGACATTTCTGATATTTTATTACCCTCACGATAAACATCTCTCATTGGAACATCTGCTGATTCTACATAATTGTGTAATAGTTCCTTTTTTATTCTCCACGAACCCCATCGTTCATCATTACTTGTAAATTTCATAACAGGTTCTAAATATTTACTTGAAATATAAAACGAATCTGTTGCGACTCTGACTGCGGTCTCAGGAAATCTATTAATCATCGATAATAAATTTATGGAAACATAAGCCAACATGGAAGATCTTAGATGAGTATATTGCGGGGATACGTCATTTATGTAACTAACGATCGTACCTAATTTTGTTCCGTCGGATAAATAAACACTCTCTCGATTTACAAATGTATTTTTCGCCGTTGTATCAGCGATTATAAAATCGTACTCGGCATCATCTAAAATTAATCGTGCGTGATGTCTTTTATAATCATATGCACCACCTTGAGTAAATTTACCTATAATTTTTCTACCAAGATCTTTTGCGGTTTTGAGTTTATTAGGAATATCATCCTTAAACTCGCTAATAACTTCAGAATCTGACATGGGCAACCAAACTTTGGTCTGTGCATGATATGATATAATTGCCTCACTGACCACCAACGATGTCAGTATCGCACAATCTAGCATATATCGCAACAAAACTATAGGTGCCCAACGTTTTTCACAAAAATGTCTGCCAAACCAAACATAACAAATCTTGTGAAGATTTTCGTTGAGCTCGAACGACTCAATACAGGCGAATCCAGTCAGATCAAAATCAGGTAATGGTTCATTAATTGCCACCCGCGTCATCTCGTTTGTAGGGTGACCAAATCTTTCAAAGTACGTAGAACAATCTCCGTATCCCAGAAAACTTCCTGGATAACATGCAACCATATCAACCGAAATAACATCATTGTAATTGTATTTGGTATTCCATAATCCGCCATGTCCATATTCGACGCAACTTGCGCGTACGTCCTCGAGTAAATCAAATCGTGTTGGTTTCCATGAATTTCGTTCTCTGGCGAAATGAGCTGCAACAGATGGAACGGTAAAACAATTAGTTAGTAATTTGTCAGTATTTTCCGCGTGCTTGCACTGTAAAAACGTCGCAAGATTTTTCATCTCGTCATGGAGGGATTCTGTGCGATATATTTCACCGTTCGGTTTGACAAACTGATCAAATTCACCCTCCTCATTACTTTTGAATAACCATACCGATACAGGATCGGTTTTACTTATTTCGTTGATAAAATCAAACATATCTGCCACAGAATTATCTGCCACAGCCATATCTGTGGGGTAAAATCTAACAGTTCGATCACGTGGAAATATTGTTACTGCGTTAGTCCATGCGTGCGCGTTATGATCGATAATATTTATTGGAGCTCCTTTCGATTTATATTTCGACTGGTACAGTACTTCTCCCGTTATTGTCGCCACAGTTATTGGAAATTTTAATATTTTTCCTAACTCAGCAACATCTTTTATTGTAGCACCGGTGTCCTTAACTGAATCAGCCCACGAGTTTATTTTTTCACGCCTTAAATCAGTTAATCCATTTCCACGCATCACGTTTGTAAAGTGTTCTATTACTCGTTCAGCTACACAATTTAACCTTGAAAATTTCATCGGCGCTAGTTTATCAACGTTAGGTTTTTTATTTATCTCATAAATTCCATAAATAACCGCTGTTACAGGATACGCTCGCTCATAATACGGTTTGTCAATACCTGTCAATAGACCCGGTCTGGAATTTTTACTTAATATGATAGTTTTATTATTGCCAAGGACAGGATCATATTTGTCACGGATAATCCAACTATCTGTTTCTGTTAATACAATAAATTTTACTCTGAAGAAATATTTTTGATTGCCCTCGTATTCAGCGATGTAGTTAATGATAGTTGCCGCTCGCTTGTCGTTCATTGTGGCGTCCGTGACAGCGTCCTTGACTCCGTCAGCGCGTATAATCTTGAACGTTGACCATGTATGAGATGCACCATCCGTGTAAAATTCTTTCTTGGCGTCGTGAATTTTCGAGATCAAACTTTTATTTTTCGGATCAACCAGATCTCGTACTGGCAATTGAGATAATCTGTCAAGGTTGAATTTATACTTAACAGGCCTAGTTTGGGATAATCTCTCAAACTCGTTCATATAATTAAAACAAATATTTAAATAAAGAAAATTATATATATATATATATATACAATGTCCCAATGTAGATGGTTGATGATCGGCTCAGTAAATCGATGCAACAAATCCTGTAGAAAGGAATTTTGTTGGATGCACTCACAAAACATACGACGAGGAAGTCTAGGACCAATACCATGTCTACGGTGTGGTATTGGAGTGCGAGGAAAGACAGAATTATGTGGGAAGTGCGGCGGGAAACGGTTCAGAGAGCTTAAAAGATATTATGACAAAAAAAATAATAGCGGTGAAAACGCTATAAAATCCGTGAAGGATTATATATCAAGATTTCAGACAAACAATGATTTAAACATATAATATTATTATAATGGAGCAAAATATATTTGTCCCACATCCTGTCATAACAAACTATGAATCAAATATTAATGGTATCATCAGACACTGCAAGTTGAAGAGACCAGTTGGTTGTATTAATAATGTTGGTTATCTTAGATTTACAGTTGGGAAGAAACATTATCTATGTCATAGATTTACGTATGAATGTTTCTTCGGAGTGATCAATGATGGTCTTGTTATTGATCATATTGACGGGGACACTCAAAACAATAATTTATCCAATTTACAAGCTATCTCTCACAGCGAGAATAATACACGCGGTAATACAGGAAGATGTAAGACAATCGGAAAGAGGGCGGTAATTTCTACAAACATAGAAACCGGTAAAATAATTATGTTTCGTTCGATGCGTTCAGCTGCAAAATATTTTGATATTAACTCGCGTTCAGTACAAAAAGTAGCAGATAATATAACCAGATCTGCTCTCTCGAAAAAATATAAGCAGAAAATTACATTTCAGTATCAATAACTATCATCACCACATTATTAACTATCATCACCACATTATTAACTATCATCGCCACATTATTAACTATCATCACCACATTGAATTAATTTTTTAATTTATGTCACAGTAGGTCCTCCATACACTACTGAATTTTTGATTACATAAGGGAGATTACTTTGTGATATAATAGTTTTCTTCGTAGATGGTTGGTTTTTTATGATCGTAATTAGTCAGTTTAACTAATTACATCGTATAGTGTCGACGAACCTAACTCATTAGACTCATAAGTATTATTTATGGTTTTTTAAATATTTTCCCATCATACAACACATGATAATATTATTGATCCGTAGGAAGCTGTGTGTGAAACAGAAACCGTTACTCATTGTAATTGACCTGCAGTTGTGTGTTCACTGAACTTACAATTCTGGAAAGTTCTTTGACTGGTGCATTAATGCTACTGTTATTATTGATTTTCGGTCTGCTTAGGAAACCAGCTACAAATACAGAAACTGTTATAAATACAGAAACCGCTACAAATACAGAAACTGTTATTATCCAGAAACCGCTACAAATACAGAAACTGTTAAATACAGAAACCGTTATTATTCAGAAACCGCTGTTTACTGTAAATATTGGTTCCTTAGCTATATAGCTAGCTATATATTAACTTCCGAAACATATGTTCGTAACAATGTTTGATAGCTCGATCAGTATGGTATTGGACTGTGGCGCTCGCGGTCCAGGATCGAATCCCCATGGCTGACAATTTGTCGGTGGTGCGCATATTGCGATTTTTATAATAGTGGGGGGAACCGCAAGAACCCCTCCGCTCAGCAAATTCACAACCACAATATTGACTTGTGGTTGATACATATTTTCGTATCACCCACTGGATTAATTATTGTGGGTGTGATTTTGCTGAGCGTATATGTTTGTACTGTCCTTAGTTAGTGCCGTTTCATTCATAATCTGAGCTCGCTAATACACTCGATAGGGGCTCTTCATTCATTGTATATAACCATTTCATTGTATATAACCATTTCATTGTATATATGTTATATGTATGTCCGATAAACTTGGTAGATTGCGGTGGCAAGCTACGAGTTTAATGAGGACTGTGCTGTCCTTGTGCTGTCCTTAGTTAGTGCCGTTTCATTCATAATCTGAGCTCGCTAATACACTCGATAGGGGCTCTTCATTCATTGTATATATGTTATATGTATGTCCGATAAACTTGGTAGATTGCGGTGGCAAGCTACGAGTTTAATGAGGGTTGTGCCGTCCTCCCTCTTGGGCCTCTAGACCGTTGTTTGGCGGGTTAGGGGCTCTCGTAGAGGGAATATTTGCCTAATGAACTTGGTAGATTGCGGTGGCAAGCTACGAGTTCTTGGCTGTGCTGTCCCTGAAACATCCCGACGAACTCGCTAATACACTCGATAGGTGTTCTAGGGATATTTTTTTTTATTTTAAAGATTTATATATTATATAATGAACCATGAAAATATCAATGATGTAATTGTCGCTATTAAAAAATTAAAAAAAGATGGAATTAATATATCTGATGAACTTAATCCTGAAAAAATAGTTTCTGACTTTGAGATTTTACAAGAACGTAAAACCATGGGGACACACACACTATCATCTGAATACAGTCTCATGAAACGGATTCAATCGGCAATGTTTCAGTCGCTAGCTACCGTAGAAGATGATCATGTGAAGGAGTTCGTTCCTCTTTCTACCGCCGTAGAAAGAATTAAGTTGTTATTATCCCACGAGTATGAGGCAAAGAAAACGATTAGTACTCGCATAAGACTATTAAGAAAAATAATGTCAGATCGTGAAACGATCCAAGGTAACCCCGTTACTGGTGAAACGATCCAAGGTAACTTCGTTACTGGTGATAATGAAAATGAAAGTTTTGGTAACTGGGGACCAAGTCAACGATGACCACGTGTATTGATAGTCAAAATCAAGAAAGTTCTAACCTTGTCAAATTTGTTCCTAATAAATTTTATTTATTAATAATATTATTTTTACTGAATTAATTTATTTTTACTGAGGATTTATTTTTTTTTACTAAAATCAAGAAAAATGCACAAATTACTTGATTCTGACGGGGTAGTTGGTAGTCAAAATCAAAGAAAAATGCACGAATTACTTGATTTCTGACGGGGTAGTTGGTAGTCAAAATCAGGAAAATTGAGCAATTTCGTTGTATTTTAGTAAAAAAAAAATAAAAATCTCAGTAAAAATAATATTATTAATAAATAAAATTAATTTATAATAAATAAAATTTGTTAGGAACAATTTGACAAGGTTAGAACTTTCTTGATTTTGACGGCGTAGTTGGTAGTCAAAATCAAGTAGTTCGTGCATTTTTATGTTTCTGAGGGGGTAGTTGGTAGTCAAAATCAAGTAGTTCGTGCATTTTTATGTTTCTGAGGGGGTAGTTGGTAGTCAAAATCAAGTAATTTGTACAATTTCAGTAAAAATCAGGAAAATTAATAAATATTATTTTTTTTGTGATAGAAATTTTAATTTTACTTTCATCGACTAGATTTTTTAGTTGCCTGGGCCGATTAATTTGTACCAAACACAAATTTGTGCTAGTAATAATAAAATATTTTTTTAAGTTGATCGAATTTGATTCTGATCTCTGTTACAAATGTTCTTCTAACTGTTAAGAAATCCTCGCGTGTAAAAACCCTCCATTACATGAAGATCTACGGCGGAAGTCCTTACGACGGAAGTCTTAGGACAGAAATCCTTAAGACGGAAGTCTTTACGACTTTACATACAGATTTATTACAAGCTCTTCTTCACGTATGTCAATCAAGCGATTAAGGTGGTCTGTGAGTTTAAAATTGATTCGTGTTAACATATTATTGTGACACCGCAAATACACGGGATTAGTTGGTTCTTGCACGATTAAATTTCCAGGGGGAACTTGTGGTGTGAACGTGTACAGGATGTATCCTTGTTGAGCCTGATTTGATCTTCCGAGATCTATTTGATAGCTGCCATCGATTACGTCACAAACCAGATTGACCGCGACCGTCGGTGTTATATTAACGATCCGCGGAGATACGTGTCTTCCGCCGCCGTGTGGATCATTATCATATCTGAGAATGGTTGAAGGCGGAATTAATTTTCTCCATGCATCGAGTATTTTAGGAAAAAACTCATCAATGACATCACTGACAGATTTTCTTAACTCGGTTACACTATACCCGGGAAATTTATAATCTGGTACATCGGCTTCTGTTATTTTATATTTTTCTAACCATGCCTTTGCATCAGAATTTTTAGGTGATTTTAAAAGACTAACCATCGCCTGAACTATTCGGTTATTAAAATATTCCATGTCTGATATAAGCCGATTTAATCTTTCCACACGCGTGATGATTTTTTCACGCGATGACGCTGATATGTCAAAAATATGTTCGTTAAAATATTGATTTAGCTGATCTAGTTGTTTTTTACACTCTTGATTGATTTCCTGAAAATAACTAATAATATCACTCCGATCAAACCTCACATCATATTTCCACTCCCCCTGATTTATAAAAGACCATGTCTCAATATCTTCGCGAAAGTAAAACTCGCCAAGCATCGATTTACTTTTTAAAATACTTAGTAACACCTCGTATGATGGATAAATTTGATGATATAATTGTCTATCCGTGACATAATCAGACTTTTTCGGTTCTGGTGGTATCGGTGTTATCGGTTGTGATATTTCAGGCCATCCTAGCACGGATCTGATTGAAGATTGATAAATATCAACGGCATAATCAGGCGAGTTTATTTCAACCGTCGAGGACAACGTCGGCTCATGAACGTTTATTGATATTTTTGATTCTTTTCCTGTTATTGATTTTATTCTACGCGCAAATTCCTCACCGATCTCTTCAATCTGGTAACTGCCGGTTGGTATTCCAACAACAACCCAGTCAGGTGTTCCATCGGGTTTGTTGTTGTTAGTAAATACGAGCGAATTATTTGCTGGTGTACCATTAAATGATTTTGATCTGATATTTGGCCAGCTGTAATATACTCGTAATTGTGCTAGTGCTATTTCTTTTACTGGAATTGCAATAGGAAAATTAACACTAAATTCAGGATTAGTTGAACTTACCGAGATCATCGTTATCTTTGGCGGAGTTGTGTTGGTCACGATCTGCTGGAGTAATTCTGTCATTATTGATACTTGTATCTTTAATACCGATACCTTCGTCGTATATTTTGGTCATCATTGAAAATTCGAAATCAGATATAATTCCATCACTGAGACTCGCTGATAACAACGAGGATAATTTCGAGTATGCTACCGTCGTTGTGTGTAATTTTATTTTGTAATCGGATAATTTTTCGTTCGTACAAGTACATATTTTTTTTGTGATGATACCAAGCACACCTGCAATAGTTGTTGCTGCTGAAATACAGATAGTTACAGCTACTGGTGCCATCGTTGTCAACGCTGATAATATGACACCGGTTTCAGCAACAACAGCGGATACTGAATAAACAATCACATCAACGATAACCAATCGTCGTCGATATTTTTTTACTTTTACTGTATATTGGTCAACTTGATCTTTTAGCGTCGCCTGCCATTCACGCGCTTGATTGTATCTGTATTGTGCACCGTCCATATATATTTTTATGCAGTAACCAATTGAGGTGTTTCAGCTACAAATTCCAAACACCACCAGAAGGATGTTGCGGTTAATTTCTTATCATCTGCTTCCAGAATAAATATTTCTTCGGTTCCGCTATTTAATACAACAGATACACCCCCGGAAAACCTGTCTGTGGAATGACGCCATGGAAACGTTGTAAATATTTCAAACTTAGCGGCGGAAAACACAGACAGCCTGTACACGCCAGTGACTGTTGCGGTATATTTGATAGTATTATTTTGCTGCGACCATGTTGCAAATCCAGATGATACCGTGCATACGATGTTTGTGATATGCCCGGGAGTTATTGCAGCTGGAATTTTAATCAAATTGGTTTTACTGACAATCTCAGGAATTCCCGCTACGACGTCTTGCTGTGTTTGTTTGATCGTGTCTAGGTCAGTTTTGATATCAACGAATTTCATGTCAATGGCGCGTGGAGTACCGAAGAATTTATCTATGGTATCATCGGTTTTTTGAAAATTTCTTCGAAATCTTCCAAAAGTTCCTGCGTGAACGTCATACTCAGCCCGTAACGTGGATAATTTACCGTCTACGGTGTCGACGTATTTTTTTGTTGCTGCGTCTTCGTCAGATGTTGGATCTCTTAAAACTACTATTTTATTTCCGTTCATGCTAAGTTCACCTGTTATTGTGTCACCGGTGTTTCTCACGCGATTAGCAACACTTTTTGCAATTTCATCTCTGATGGTTGCTAATGATACACTTGAATCTCTGATTCTACCACCGTCAGTAAACACGGGAATATTATCTGTAACTGCACCAAGTACTCGCCGGACTATATCATTCCATTTGATATTGCTGGTTTTTAGTTTACCATATCGATCTTGAAAAATAACAACCTCATCTGGATCAACTCCAGCAAAGTTCATAATATCAGCGAGGTCATCTTTAGTCGCATACTTTGACAGATCAACGTCGGATTTTATTTTCTTAACGCGTGAAGATCTTCCGTAAATGTCAACCATTATAATAAGATCCGTTGTTTAAAATGCTTTACGCGCAACATATCGGTTGCTTGTATAATCGTGCACGACTTTATGTGGCGGCCTGGATGATTTTGATATAGCGTCGAGTACATTAATTACTTCACGGCCGCATATTGGCGGATCTGTCATTGTTTGTGTGGGTAGCGTTGAATACCAAACTTTGGAACCTCTGGTTGTTGCGTGGAGTGGTGCGACATACTTGATAAATTCAACAGGTGGAGCTAACCCGTACGAATCAAAATAAACAATTCCACGCGGATCAACCGCGTATGATACCCAATGAGTACCGGGTCCGGAACGTTTGTCAAGATTAATAATACCTGTTTCTAGTTTGTTTGGTTGTTTCGGTAATTGATCTCGCATAAAAACACCTCTAAAGGAGGATATTTTTAATCGTTTAGCAGCATCAAGTAAATCAAAATTTGATGCTGGAACGTCTAACGAAATGATCCTGGAAGCCTTAGGCCTCTCCCCCAACGAGATCCCGGTAATCTTAGACCGCGTCCCTTTTTTTTGTACCCCTTCCCTGTTGCTTTCTTTAGTGCCATTCCAGCGGCTGTTCCAACAGCACCTAACGCGGCCGCTTTTGCTACGGCTGGAGCAGCTGCAGCTATTAATGCCGGAATGGCCGCAAGTAGTGGGAATATACCACCCGTTTTAATCATGTCTTTGATGGCGCTCGGGGAGAGACGGAATTGAACTCCAGTTTTTGATTCTAGGGCTTTATTGAAATGTTTAATCTGATTATTTGTCAACGATAATTTGTTTGGACCACCACTAATATGATCTCGTTTTAGTGATATTTTAGTTCCGCATTTGTTGGCGGTTTTTGATTGAAGCTTTTTTACCTGACCCGGGGTCAGAGTAACATTAACATGACTATACGACATTTTTATATAAAATATATTTTTCTAAATAACACGATTAAAGATTTTCCACCGGTGCATCAACGACCCTCATTCGACCACTGCCACCTTCAAGTAACATGGCCTTGTCGCTAAGTATGACCGCGATCGCTTTGTAGGCGCCGCGAACAATTGGTGGACCAGCTATATCAGGAGGAGGGTTAGTAACATGAGCTCGAAAGTGTATATCAACAACAGATTGTTTGGATAAATCAAGATGTTCTAGTGAAAAATAATAAATCGGATATAGACCTGTAAAATCTAGTTGTGATATTTGCAAGCCGGTATCTATATTTTGATCACGTCCCATGAATGACATTAAACGATGATATGCGCGCGCTACATGATTTTGAACAAAATTTAGTTGTATAATATGTAAATAAACCATTAATATTGCTTTGAGCAGCATCTGTGGTTACTGTTAACCATGATAGCAATGATTTACCACCTTGATCCATAAAAGATAGTAATTTTTGTTCCTCAGTAATAGATGGAGTCATTACTGGCATCCACAATGAAAGTTTTGATATATTTACTTTACCAGCATCAGCAACACCAGCACCTCGCCAGATTGCATCATTATCATTACCTTTTCTTACGAGCACAATTGTGTGTTTAGCTCCAAAGATGACTTTTCTAACATTTCTGCAAAATCCAAAGATGTGTGATAATGGAATTGCACACGAAAAATTTCTATCATTTCCTGACAGCGCTGATCGGCGTGTTGCAAACCCTAAGTTGTAAGTCGTAGTAACGCTTCCTACAATATCAAAAGCAGCACCTGGTCTGGCTGCGTACTCAGGACCATCAGCAACCGGTTGTGGATCAGATGCAGTACCTACTGGTGTTCGTACTTTGGTATACTGAACATGATCAGCGTTGTCGGTGATATCTTTAGCGAACATCATTGTTGGACCAGCTGATCTTGTAAAGTCGTCAGAATATCTCGCCAGACCAATTATTGTTGTAGCAACATCAACATCCTTCTGAATTGATTCAATATTTTTTCCATCAATCATGTATGTGGCGCTATCAAACAACGCCATAATTCCGTTGTTGACAAAACCAACACGCAGATTGGCACCATATGCCGTATCATCATCCTTTACAAGTGTACCTTCTACTTCAATAAACGCTTCAGCGGGCAAGAAATATCTACTTGTATCATGAACCTGTAATTCGATTCTCCCCGGATGATTTGGTTGTCTTGCGTCATAAGAATAAAACTGATAATCACGTACTGACTCGTACTTAAGGACAGGTGCCTCCATATCAAATGCTGGGTCTGATTCGCGCCTGAACATTTTTATTATAGTTACCATTTTTCCAAATGATGATCATCGTCGACGAAGACCACTTCCTGCTATTAAATTTGCTGTTATATTTTTTTCTGCTTCTTCAGATATCGCCGCTAGTTTTTGATTTGCAGCTTGATTTATTATTTTACTGACATCTGCAGGCATCACCTCAGTACTTGGTAATTTTACTGGTGGTTGTTGTTTTCGTCGCAGTAATCGTGCTAGTCTTTCCTTGATCGCCGAGAACGCCTTACCAGCAACATTGACAATTGCACCAGGAGCTTTATCACGAACAATATCAATAGCCTTCATCGATAATTGTTTTGCAACAGGTGCTACTTTGGGAGCTATCCTCGTGAATAATCCCCGAATGACATCACCAAGTCCATTTCCGTAAATTGCTTCATAGATTGGTAATCGTGAGTTTACCGCTCTAACCTGTGTGGGTTTACGATGATTATCATGCACAATCATCTTATTTTATTTACCATTTATCTAACAACTAGTCATCAACGAGCTCATCAATAAGTTCTCGGTAAACGCCAATATCCATGATACCACCTTGAAATAGTCGCCGACAAATATCAGCTGCTTCATTGGTTATTTCTGGTGAATTATTTCCAGCACGTTTTCCTCCTATGAGAACTTCTAACCGTGATACGTCATTGATGATATTATCAGGACAAATAAAATTATTTCCCAGACCACTGCCAGTAGCTCCTTCTTCTTCTGATTTCTTAAATAGTCTTAAGGGTGATCTTTTCTTAAATAGTCTTGAGGGTGATACTTCTTCTTCTTCCTCACTTATTGTTCTGAGAGATTTTGGTTCTTTTTGTGCAAGATACATGTCTATTTTTCTGCGATAATCATTATATACCTCATCACTAGGGTAAACTCTTTCTTTATTGTAATATATACGATATATCCATTTATACCAGATTTCAGGATCACTAATACGAGCGGAACTATGTTCAGGTCTTAAAAGTTCTTCTTTTTTATTAAAACTTTCTACTGCAAGTTTTGATAACGTATTAATATCCTCAATTTCTTTTATGAACTTGATACCCGCACTAGTAAATTTATTGCTCAGCATAATCATTTTCCCTTCTTCTGATTTTGTTGATTCACGATCTTTCATATCACCTATCGCAGCACGAGGTTGTCCAATTTCTTCAACAGGTAGAGGCTGAGCCGCAGCTATTTTCCCGGCTATGCCAGTTGGAAGGTCTCGTAAAATCTCCCTTGTCTGTTTAGTTCTTCTTGCTATTTTTTTTTGATACCGGAAGAAGATCTTCTTTGATGACAGTTGTAACTTGTTCAGCAGCTGCAGTGACGGGTTTAAATAGTTTTTTAGTGTCCTCTTCATACTCAACTTTTTCTTCTTGCTGCGCTTGTAGATTTTTTCTAAATGAGTCTTTGACAGGAAGAAATTTTTTAATTGCTTCTAATCGTTCTCGAGCTGTTCTTGCAGTATGAGATTCTGGATGTATCATTTTATTATAACATGATAATTTAATTAATATCAGCAAAGGAGGAATACAGAAGTTTGATGATATATTATAAACACAGAAAGAACATAAATCCAAAAATAGAAAAACCACCATCAGAACTTGAATATTACTTGAAACATAGAACAAATTCCGAAGATTCAGATGAAGATGAAACAGATGAAGATTCCCATGATTCAGATGATGATTCCCAATATTGATAGCAGCAGAGAGGGTCGTCTACGGTTCTGTTTGGGACAAACAATAATCGTAGACGTGGTAATTGACCTCTATGAGTGGTCACTATTTTTTTTGGTAAAACACAAGGGTGACCATTCCCCTAAGTGGTCTGTTCACCCTCTCTGCTGCTAGGCAGGATTGATATATATTGCAGCTTAACCCATAAAATAACCTAAATAAAACAAAAGTAAAGCAGGGACGTAGGATATACTCATCTCTAAAACATTCTAAGTTGCCAAAAAGCTAGTTTAATCCAATTAAAAAACTAATATCCTACATTCAGGTAGAAGTTAAAACGTTAACCTCCATTAGTAATATTCTGAATATTAAACTCATCTTACATACATGTTTGCCAGATATTATTCTCTTTAGAACCTAAATATCACAGGTCGCGTAGACCACTAACACCATTTCTGAAGAATGTAAATTAGAGCACACACACATATATATATATATATATATATATATATATATATATATATATATATATATATATATATATATATATATATCGCCAGTTGCCTGCCAGCGATTACGTAAGTCGAGAACAAATGAAACGAAACCCGAGTACATGTATGACTTGTTCGAAAGAATGAAGATTGATTGGGACATTAGTATCACTTGAATTGTAAATTGAATTAGATTTGTTATTCCTTTAGATCCCACCTTTGTATTCTCAATAATTTAAATGTTGGCGTTGCTTA
Source organism: Sinohyriopsis cumingii (assembly GCA_028554795.2). Classification (NCBI taxonomy): domain Eukaryota; kingdom Metazoa; phylum Mollusca; class Bivalvia; order Unionida; family Unionidae; genus Sinohyriopsis; species Sinohyriopsis cumingii. The sequence continues at coordinate 74,983,656 of CM068837.1, forward strand.
CGTTGGGCTCGGAGCTTTACCTTTCTCTATCACTAATTTCACTTCCTACAACATCGAGCCTGCGTGTAACTTACGTAGTAATTTAAATTGAATATTGGGATTACCCAACCCCAACCTACCAAGCACCGCAGTGGGCGCTTCTTCCGGGATATGGATTACACATAAATATTATCTTAATGACCTAAATTTGTATTTGTTAGAAAGCATTTTTGAGGTTGTTGTGAGATATTTTCCATCCTGTTTATTTTGAATTGGTATGAAGTATTGTATTGTTTATGTTATAATTTATATTTGCGTTCTTGCTACATCTTTAATTACTTGTAGTAATTGTGAAGCAAATATCGGACACATAATCTTACCTGAGCGAAGTTAGTGGTGTCAACGGGTAAATTTATTCTTTTGGACGTATAACATCTGACAATCTTTTAGTAAGTCGAGGCAAGGGATCACCTACTATTACTATCATAATAAATTCTTTACAGAAAGACAGATGATTAAGCAGTACCGTGCCATGATCTCGGAATAGTTCAGGTACCTTGCAGTGTTTATAGATGAAATAATCAAGGAATGGAAGGCAGAAAAGCAGCGGCCAGACAGCTGGCTAAGATATCAGAGGAAAGAGAGAGAGCTGGAGCTGGCAAAGATAGTAGCGGAGAGAAACACATAAAGACCGGTCCAACAAATCAGCGGGCAGAGTAACCCAGAAATAGCCAGAGCTGTTCATGTAACAAGATAACCGGGTGGGATATTTCGGATTAACAACATAACACGTTTTGACGACACAGATATATGGTTTAATGTGGCGATTTATATGAGTAGTGGATTATGAAGATGTGTGCGTATTTATAATCCAAATATTGGATCTATTTAACAAAAAACGCACAGTTTCAAAGATGGAAAAAATATACAAATAAATTTAGTTCAGTAACCCCAAAATACAGGATAAATGATTTCACAAATGATTCAATAATGGAAAGATGAATATAGTTCACTCAAATAGTAAACGATGCAAGTCTTTACACATAGTAAAAAAAATTGTATTCGCTCAGATAGCGAAATTATGTCACTAAACAAGAACGGATATACAATCTATCCTTCCAGTCCTGAATAATACACTGGGTCTTACTAACCCAAAATTAGCATACAGCTAAAAATACATGTGTGGAGATGCACTCCGTCACCCGTGCACCATATCCGCTCCACAGCTCCTCCGAATCAATTTCACAACCAATATAGACTCCGGACCCTCGGAATACTATGATCACTTGAAACATTAGACCCTCCGGACACTTGAAATATTAGACCCTCCGGACCCCCTGGTCCTTTGACGGCTCTACAGCTGGGTCACCTTAGTCACTCTTGACATTCCGGACGCTAGACATTAGACGCTCCGGCACCTTAAACGCTCCGGACACACGGACGTTTCTACACTCTGACAACACCGGACACCCCGGATATTCCTACCATCAAAAACTCAGCTGAAAATATACCCGATACAGTGTACTAAACTTGATACAGACATAACGTAAGGACGTTATACATGGTAAGTTATAATGATTATATTATTATGGCAATTACAAAACAGAGGTTCAATAGTAAACCTAACCCTGCTCGATAAGACAATAGTAAACAATTATTTTTAAAAAAAATGTAGCTTTACATTACCAATATAAATCCTGCACTACGTCGCAACAAGAATAAAAAATGCACGCATTATGGTATGTAAAGAAAACTATAACAAACATGCAAAGGTAAATATGGTAATACACTATTTATCACTTAAAACCCAAAAATTACCTACCCCTACAGCTGGAGTTGTGCGAATCCTTTTAGCAGGCCGCTTGCTGACAAAACCATTAGTATTGTAAAGGTCCTTTACATGTAGTAACGTATTTATACCTTTAGCATTTTCGTTATTCCTTATCGAAGGCACCTTGCACGTGTGGCATAGGACGAATCGTACTCACGATTTCGAAATACATAGACCATATTATAATCGCCCTCGGGTATCGTTGTACAGAGAAAAGAAACGAAACCCGAGTACATGTATTTAATTAACAACATTTACACCATTCCGTGACAGTTCAGACTCGCTCACGCTCTCGAAATGGAGAAGCTAAGAGTATCAAATAGAGACTACGATAGGGATGACCCTAATACGATTCTGGAGTGAGTTTACGACCAACGATTGATCACATAATGGTAAAAAGAAGAGTCCATTGACGATTTCCTAGTGCAATTTAAGAAACTGTCGGGCGCTCATACGATTACCCTCGCAGCATGGTCGATTAAAGTCTCAGAATTTTTGCAATATGCAGATCGCGAAATTCCCTGCAGCTTAGCTGCTGAAGAAGCTGACGACTACGGCGCGCTCAAGACGTTCCGTCTGTGTAATTATCGAATGAAAGGCCGAAACGTACCGTAAACATTTTAAGGATTCGACGACAAGAACAAAGGAAACCCACTCTCACTTGTACAGACGTGTTCGATGTTTGCTTGAGAAGTGGATGAAGATGTCCGAAAGATCGTACGAAGGGCTATGCGAGATCATACACAAGGAGCATGTCCTGAGTACTTACCGTCGCGAGTTGAGAGTCTTAGTAACAGAGAGAACACCGGTCGCCCGAAGAAATCGCAAGCATTGCGGAAAGTTACGAGCAAGCGCATTCGAATAGTGGAGGTTCAGGGGATGCGTCCGACCCCGACCCACTTATTTGCGCCAGCTGGGTGAATGAGAGCCGACAGCTTGTAAGCGACAGGGAGATGTGAAGGTCCAACGGGGATTCGCTGGTAAGGATGCCACCCATAGACCAAAGGAGGTCTCACCCACGAGAATGGGCCTTGCAGGTCGGCCATGGCTGCAGACTTAATACAAATGCAATCTTCCAGTGAGATTTGTCATGGACTGTCCCAAGTGCAGGCAGACCGAGGTGAACGCCTTCGATAGGAAAGAGTGCGAGCCAGAGAAAACCTGTAACCCAATAAACCTCGCGTCTGCATCTGTCAGCGGAGAAGGTGCCACCATCTGGTATGACACTGGGTATAGCGTTTCAGCCATTGTCCACAAGAAATCAGTTAAGTTTGAGGATTACACAGCAACGGTAACTGAAGCCCAGTACGCGAACAGTGTCTGTGACTCGTTGCCAGTGGCAGTCATTGACACCGATTCACTGTATGTTAAGTCGAAAATTGAAGCTGCGTGCGTCACTGGACTTGCACATAACGTCATACTGGGATGTCGTAATGTGTTGCCACAACCGAATCCTGACACCTGCCCACAGATGCTGGTGCCTGCTGTGTAACGCAGGTCCTATAATAAAACAGACGAAAGCTACATGAGATGTACAGATGAGTAGAAAACAATGGCAGGTTGAAAAGCGGTTTCACATTAGAAATCAGAGCATGCAATACGCTATTACTTGGTCGAGAGGACGAAGAGTAACTGGGAAATTATTATCATTTGAATATTTAATAGTATTAAATTGTTATACCACTGAAGTTCACCTTTGTGATCTCAATAATTTAAGTGTCGGCTTTTCTGACCGGGGGCTCGAAGCTTTATCTGCCTCTATCTTTAATTTTACTTCCTAAAAGACCGAGCATGGGTGCGACTTCTATAGCAATTTAAATAAAATATTGGGAGCACGCAACCCCAAGCCTACCAAACTCCATACATACATACACACAGACACACACACACACACATATATATATATATATATATATATATATATATATATATATGAAGACTTCTTTTCCTTATTCGAAACAGTTCATTATTGTATATTTGTGATATATATATATATATATATATATATATATATATATATATATATATATATATATATATATATATATATATATATATATATATATATATATATATATATATATATATATATATAAATATATGGGATTAATTATGATTTAAATACAATTATTGTAAGTGACTCTCTAATTATCACATTATACGTATATAAATATATCGTTTCTGGATGTTGGCTTATAGAATGGGTTTCACTTTATGTTATTCAGTTTATGACCTAAACTAATAACGTGTTATCAATCAGAATCGAAATATCTAATGTGGATGTGGGAAGTTAATAAAACCTAAAAAAATTATATATTTGAGACGGTGCGCACATACACACAGAGACACACAAAACACACACACACACACATACATGTTTTAAGGTCAAAGTGGGGTCTTTAACAGATATCTCTGAAACTGGGGTCCCATGTTTATTATTGTCGTATCTTCTAAATACCGTCAAAAATAACAAAAACCTGGCCTTCTGAAATTAGACACACATTTAAATTTAAAGATATTATTTGTTTTTTTTTAAATAACAGCTCTTGACAATTTTGACAGTAGTCCTGGTAATTGGGGACCCGGAAGTCACTAATCACGTGATATGCTCTCGCACCCGAAATGGGGTCCGAAAACACTCACTTGAAACTGGGGTCATGAAGCAAATCAACTTAGAAAACAACAATATAATGCAATGAATAATCAATTTATAGTGTAAAATGAAACGAAAGATGATTTAACTGTTTCGTTCTTATATATGTATTACCTTAATAAGGGCCACACTGAAATATGCGCCGATAAATCAGCCCCTCACCCTTGATGATAATGATTGGTGGTTTAGAGGCTGATATAGGCTATTCGTTAAAACCTGCAACCTAGACTTGTTGGCATTCCTCATGGCTGTGGAGCTACCGTCGGCTGAAGAGTTCTTTTGGTGGCATGTACATGATATTTCCGGAGCAAATCTTATGTTTGGTGACTTGTAAATTCATGTGCAATAGCACAACCCTCTGTCCATTTTGAATTTCGCACTAGATATGGAATATGGTTGTTACCAGTTATTGGTATGTGTCTAAAGTGTATGCACGTTTGCACATTTTAATGACCAGGTGAAATCAGACCAAAATATTGTCCATCAGTATCAGCAGATTGGGGGTGGGGTTGATTTATCGGACTAGCTAAAATGTTAACCACTTTGCTAACGGTTGTAAATGTCAGTTGTTGTTTTTTTCTTCTTTTTTTTTCTCATCCATTTGTATATTTTCGTGTTAAAAAGAGGGGCTGACCTTTTTCTTGCCGTTTTTGAATGAAGGTCGTAACATATTGATAAAATAACCAAGTTTCAAGCCTTGTTTCGGAAAAATTCATACCGGAACACAGCGATCAGTCCGCGATAGCGGGTGTCATTTCAACCGACTGTTTAACCGTATTTTAAAGCGTCATAAGTGCCAAGAATGTATTTTTTTTAAAATTTTAACTATTATACCTACATTACATAATATAATAATACAAATACATGTCTTGTTCACATATCCAATATAACACCAAACACGAAAAAAATGTACATGAGGTTCCAATTGCATGACACATTAGAGTATAGAACTATCATGGAAAAAAGAAAAGAAGAACCTTGCTCTCTCTCTCTCGCTCAGGTGGAAAGTTTGTCTTCATATTTAAGCCGAAAACGTTGACAGACATCTAGAAACTGTATAAAAATATCATGTTTTATTCGTTACCTAATACGATTGTTTGGCATACAGCTACAGTCACTATTACTTATCCAAGCACATTTTTTCACAACTTGCGGTTTTATATATTTTTTGTCCAAGTTTTGAAATGATAAAAATTTTTGAAAGTTTACCCAAAAATGTATTACCTCTAGGCTACATGTCACAAACCAAACCCATTACTTCTAGATTAATATTCATAGCTACAAATGAAGGTTAAGTGCCATAGTAAGAAGTTTTTTGTGTCTATTACAATTACATACGTTAATGTAGAGCCCTTAAAGATGCCCATGCTCACTCACACATAATACAAATATTTATCGGCAGATCAGCTGGTAGAACGTCATATTCATAATCCAAAGGTTGGCTGTTTCCAATATCAAAAGTCGGCTGCACTTGGCTGCCATAATGTGTTAATAGTGCTACTAAATCAACCAACCAATAAAAATAAAGTTTAAAATTGCGAGCAGAGACTCACTAGACAACCTGCAGTACAAAAGTCAGCTTCCTAGTTACGATCATGTCTGCTCAGGATCCTTATCTGTTAGCAAGGCCTAAAATAATACATCTTATAGTAAACACACGCGGAACATGCAACAAGAACCAGATGCGGGGCAGAGCCTATGTGCCTTTCGTCCCGAAGAACAGGTTTTCATTACAATTAGATGGTTCAAATTATGCCCTAAAATCCATCAGAATGTGAGGGTTCTGTCCCAGTGAGTTTGCCTACTTGTTTTTATAACCCCACCCACTACCCATTTTATTTCTGGTTAAGCCTGTGAACTAAATTCAGAGCATCATCTCGTATACGCCATGTTGAAACAGGAAGATGCGTGCAATACAATTATAAAATTGAACCTGGCGTTTTTGTAATACGATAATGAATTTCACTTTCTACTTAAATATCAGTGCTACATGGGATTACAAGAGACAGCCAAATATGGCAACATTTATAGGTTTTTCAAGTATTAATCAGAGGCTTTTATTTTAAGATCTTTTCAATATCTCAACAAATTATTTTGAAGTCTGCACCAACATTCTTCAATGAATTTACTTAAGTTATTTTTTTTTAAATATCCTTTCTTACCCAGTTTCAATACATTTCCATAAAAAAATTATAATTCAATATTTTTTATTTTTTGCTTTAGCTGTTTGTGCTAATAATGTACGTACTTTTTGTTTTCTTTTGATGTGATTGCATTTTTGGATCTTTTCTCGTTTTCTCCAGTTTGTTAGTTCGTTTGTGGCAATTAAAACATATTTAAATATTATAATGATACATAATCGGATTCATGTGTCTAAAGTTATTTAGTCATTTTGTGAATTGAAGATATTTATTATTTTAACCAACTGCAAAATACATAAATTATTCATCTGGTTATTTTTAACTTCACAACTGTAAAATCAAATAATTTCAAACCATTTGTCAAGCAAAACAAGCATGTTAAAGCAAATGTTCGTATCACAGGTGTCAGACTGTCTTGACTATCCGCCATAACTGCACTCTAATCTGGGCTCTAGTTGGACGATTTGTCTAAAGGGCTCACCTTTTACAGTTTGTTCATCTCATCTCCATTCTTGTGGGTTTGTCTCGGTCGTGTTCTGTGAGAAAGCTTGCCAGTAGCTTCCCGTAGGTTGTTGATTTTTACCGGGCTTTCCACCACTACTTATACTAAGTTATACTGACTGCCATGTGCTGCCTATCTTGTGCTGAAAAAGGGCGTTAAACCCTTAACAACAAAACACTCTAATCCTAGTTCAGTCCTTCCATCATGACCCTTTTTTAAAGATTACACTGCCATGCCCAAATGATCCCATCTACACTCATACAAACTAGTTCAGGCATCAGAGTCTCTGTTTTAAACTGCTGGCATATCCTACCTAGCCAAACGTCATCAATCGTCTTTTATCAACTAAATCGATTGATGACGCATATCTAGCTTTATATTATACAGTTTTAACAATAAATAGCATTGCGGCTTTGATTAAAATATAAAGTATTTACGAATAGAACAATAAGAATGTAAAATTCAGTCAAGTAACCAAAACACACGAATTTGTTCATTTATTATTCAGTAGTAAAACAAACGAACAAACAAAGTCCAATAAAATAAGTTTGATAGTTGTAAATCGTGACTGATTAACTATTTAGCAATTAATAACATCCAAAACAGCACTAACCATCATGGATATGGGAAAGAAATGTGATCGGGATGAAAAGTTGAACCTGAAGATATCAAAATATTCCAACTGTATATGATCGAATCTGTTCTGATCGCTCAGATATAGTGAGAAAACACTGAAGTGATCTTTTGCACGCTATTTCACAAGCACGAGTCAAAGAACACTTCTGTAATCAAAGGTGTACAATTTGTGTTAAAGTCAGGACTTGTGGACCATAGGAGATGTAATGAATATATACCTTCCCCAAAAGCCGAAACAGTTGCAAATTGCAACAATTTTGTTCCTATGAACGACAAAGGGTCAGACAAGGCAAAATATGAAGATAGTTCACAATGCCTATCAATAATGTACCTTTTCTCTTGTCAAGCACTAGTTCTAAACCACCCATAAGATCGCGTGAGTTGCATCATTATGCGGCTTTTGAACCTTTGTTACTGATATAGGTCAACGTCTTCTGTATCCCACGACTTTACCCTCGAATCACGCTCGATTGCATGATTTACAGGAGTGTGTGCAAGCCCGCAAAGCAACGTTACCAAGAGGTCTCCATGCTAAGTCGTGTTGGAGGGAAGACATTAACATAATTCAGTAACCAAACAAACAATTACGAAACCATACAATTGATGATTATTTTTCCAAATCCCACAACTATACGAGTGTAGCCTTGTAAGTGAAATTCTTATAAGGAGCTTCAGTACAGCCATTTAAAAGCATTGTACTTGTTTTTGGTCGCTAATTCCCCGGTTCCGTGTGTATGCTCGGAGCTGATGGTTTTCCATTTTGACTAGCACAATTTCAAACTCTGCTATTCTAATAGTTTTATCGTCGATTGTCACCTAGTACAGTTTACTTATTCTATTGAGACTGCTTTGTGCCGGCGTGACAAATTCCAAATAATATATGAGTGGAATTAAAAAGAGGATAATAAAAATGATAAAAACAACATTTTATTGCTTTACTTTTATTTTATTTTCTAATGTACATGAAAAGCATAACCCATATACAAGCAAGCATAGGATGTAATGGTTGGCATGTATGGATATCGTAAGAAGTCTTTTGATGAAAACCTTTTGTGGATATAAATTCTTCTGTAGTAGTGATAATATTATTTCCAAAGTTGACACATTCGTTTTCATATTGATATCATACCGACATAATTTATATTCAGGCCTAACTAAATTTTATAAGATTTCTTCTGATGAGAAACCCCATAATATATTTCATTTAGGAAGAGCAAGGATAAGATTTTCAAGATGGCTATCATGATGGCCATATTTGAAGCCAGATCAGCACATTTTTAATAAAGACAAATATATATCATAATTAATCTTGTCACACACACCCCGGTCAAAATGACTTTCTATTTACGGAGGAGTCGCGATAACAAGATAGTGATAACAGATATGCACCATTTTCATTTAGCACCATACACAAAATGACCTGGTAATAACCAAATGTTTGCATGGCTTTGCATCAAGGTGTTATAGTGACACAAATATTTTCAAACTGTGGTGGGCATAGTGTATGTCAGATCTTCAAAATTTTCTTAACAATGCAACTAGATACCAAACCTATTCCTTTTTTGAAAATACCATGTTGATACGACTAAAGATGGCTCATGTTGTGGCTAAATTGGATGTCAGTTCGACGCAATTTAGATTTAGGACCAAGTCAACATCATACAATGTCCTATATTAAAAAAACATGGTGATGTTCAGAAGTAGCAATACAAAGAAACAGAACTGTGTTTAGGTAGGACCACCTGACATCATACAAGTTCTTTTTGTCAAAAGTTCATGTCAATTTTCATTCCTTGAGTAGCAACAAGATTTTCAAGATGACTGCCACATGGGACTGCAGACATGCATCATTTTCATTCAGGATGTGAGTCTTTTTGTGTGAAAACCCCGTATTGATATTACCATCCATTCAGGATAAGTTGCAACAAGATTTTCAAGCTGGTCATGCCTCAGCAGTACCATTTTCATTTAGGACCAACTAGACTTTGGGATGACTACATGTAATGTTTGATGGCTATTACACGTTTAGGAATCTTGTTGATAAACTTGTACTTAACAGACAGACAGAAGATAACAGACCATCTAGTTAGCTCTTTTGGTCTACGACTAGTATAGCTAAAATCTAAATACCTGTATATGTAGTATAAATATATACAAACTACTTAGTATAAATACAAATATTTCATCTTGTTGTTTATGGATTAATTTTCTAAATGTTTCATTTCCAACACAGATTTTAATGATTTCAAATACACACAGCTGCACAGTTGCAGAAACATTAATATGGTTGTGCTGGACATCCCATCTCCCACTGACAAAATTAAAATGAACAGCATAAAAAATCCCCAAAATCTGATTATATGTATGTATATGTGTTTTGATCCACAGCGTTGTCATGTTTGCCATACATATTATGTAATGGCTTACGTCTTCATCATCATGGGAACCACCTTAGATTATGTCAAAACTGAAACTTTTGCTTCAGCTGCTAGGCACATCATTGCAGCGATGGTGGTGCAATTACTTTTCAAGATGGATAAACTTTGACAAAACAAGTATTTGATCCATTTCCAGTGATTTTATTTTGATTGCGAACTGATATAAAAATGTCAGTAACAAAACTTATTCAAAACTGCTGCCAAATTCTCAAAAAGCTCACATATCATTAAACCCTAAATTGATGTCTCTAATTATATACAAGATTTCCACATTTTTTTTTAGAGTTTTCAAAACTAACAGCCAAGTTAAAATGCAGCAACAAATAGGTTTTTAAATAAATGTGAATGTGACTTACTCTCCCCTGCATTAGTTTTTAATAATGTGGGGAACACTGTTCCCAATTCATTAACATGAAGGTATCATGTATGCAACCCAACTTATGCCATTCAACTATAATGCACAGGTTAACCAAGAAAAATAGGTCATTGTGATCATGTTCTGGTCAGGTTTTGTCTGATGCAAGGTACCCCTTGACCGAGTTCCCAGGTGGTATCATATCCACATATGCAGCTACTAATCCAGGTCACAAAATCTCAGGAAAACCTTGAAGCAACAAAGTAATAATTGCAAAAATGTTGATCACTGTAATCTATTTTAACTTTGGAAGGTTCAGAATCTTACAATTATAAGACTGACCAGAGTTCATGAAGACTCAAAAGCATAGATCTTGATAGGATGGGAGGAAAAAAAATTCTTACAATTTGGTTAACCTGCCTGTAAATGTTGCTTCCGATAGCAGGATTAATATACCACTAAGCTATTCTGTATGTTGCACGGGTGATATAAAATCACGGACTGTGCAAAGAGACGACAAGGACCCAGACTTGGAGCAAGACAAGTAGCAAATAAAGATTTGTGGACAAGGCATTTTCATATAAGCTATCTAGATGTTGCTGTTTTCTATTATGTATGGATAGATAAATATGAGAAAAAAATGTATACCCCTTTATTACCATAATATTGCATTACATTGCTTTTAAGTAGCTCTAAAGGAATAATGTTAAACAAACTCATTTCAATTCATACACTTGAAAATGATATATTGAAATTGCACCAGACAACTCATAAAAGGGAATAAAGCAGAAAAAAACAGCAAAAATTAATGCATTACATCTAAATAATCACTTACTTATGCTGCAAAAGCTGGTGAAAATAATCCTAACATAAAAAGTCAGTTACTACCTTTATTTTTTATATTAAGATAGGATATACCAAGATTTAACAAAAGGCTCAAGTGGGCCTGTTGTAGCTCATCTGGCTTATGTAACTATTTCACCAATCAAGTTTATGTAGTAATATGAGAACAAATTCAATCTAAGCTGTCTCCCAGATTTCTATCATGTTGAAGTTACCTAATGTATGATATCCTCAGAGGTTATTTCAAAACATAAAGGCACAATTTAAATGTACTGGTAGTCTCTTTCTCATAAACGAAGTCATTTAGACCTTGATGATAATAAACCAAACAGGTCATAACTATGGCTTCGCAAGTGCAATCTGAAAAAAATATCCATCAATGCTTGGATCTTTTTTTAAAAGACTCGGCAGATCTTGACAATGTAAAATCATTATTCTAGTTACGATGAAAGTTATGGTCTCCAGAATGGTAACAATCTCAGCCAATCACACACAAGACTCCTCATAAATATGCATAGATCTCGCTTAGTACTGTACAGTCCAAGCTTTTGATCTTGATCAAAGATCTGCATGATATAAGCTGAAATTTCAAGTTTGTTCAAAATAGGACCAGAAATGTGGTTGCTAGGATAACAACAAGCCTGACTAATCAGATGCAAGATGCTTCCTCAATAATATGCATTGAACTTACTGAACTTGTTCGAGGTCTTATTGCTATAATTTTATCTTCAAAGTTGGATCAAACATAGAGCAGAAATATGACATCCATCGTGGCAACAAGGTTAGCCAATCAAATGTAAATCCCTTCATTAAGTTGCATACATCTCGCTCATTATCAACATCAAACATCTTTATGATATAAAATAATGTCTCAAGTTTGATCAAGGCCAGATAAGAAATAGTTTAGTAAATCAGATGGAAGATTACCTAATTAATATGTGTGGATTTTGCTCATTATCAAACTCATCTGAGTTCCTGATGATAATGTACACATTATTGTTATATTTTTTGTTGCAAATACAAATTCCTAAATACAAGTGTAAATGTCTGAAAAACAAATTCTGAAAATTTCTATATTTTAAAAAATCTGATTAAGTATCTTGATTTAAAAATTGTGATAAACATATCAGCCATTGTTTTACACTAGTATTTCCATTTTTATTTTGTATTCATCACTGATCTTAATATTGTTTTTACTGCAATCTTCATATTTTAATTAATACTTTGAATTTTTTTTTGCATGCATATACATATTGTTCTTCATCTTTTATATAGTAATACTAATGATGATGATGATAACACTAATATCTAAATTGCTTGCTCTTTTAATTAGTCAAGGCATGGATATTTTAAATGACAATTATGCATTTTAAACAAATATTACAAAGCATTTTTTGGTTCAAACTGCACTAATTTGGAACGTTCGGCATGTAAAAAAGCGCTAAATTCTATATTCTATTGCTCGGAAGTTCTCCAGTATTATGATCCAATTGTTGTTGAGTTTGTCAAAGGCCTCTTTTTTCTTTAAGTTTTCCTTATCCTTTCGTTCTTTATTCCACTTGTCTTTGATCTTCTTTCCTTCTTCCTCCATTACTTTTCTCATACGTTCTTCCGATTTCTTAAGCTGGTCCAGGCCTTTATTGACAAAGGATCACTCTGTCCATTCCATCACGTCTTCCAAAAAGCACCTTACTTCTATAGCATTATCCATGTCTTCCTTTAAGTGACCAATCTTTACATACTCTGGATCTATAAAGCCTCTTAGTCGTTTTACTTCTTCTTCTATCATCTCTTTCACCAGATCCATAGCTAATTTCAGGTTGGTCACTTGCCTTCTGACAAAATCCCGGGTAACTTCATGCTTCCATTCTCGTTCAATCCTTTCCACTACATAAGCTCCATGCATTATCCAATACCAAATGTCCTTCAACAGGTTAAACAATTATGTTACAGCTACCATCTTCCTTGTCTTTATTCCGTAGAATGGTTCGAACATCAAACCTTGTGGGTTCTTACAGTTAAAGCGCGGACGTGAAGGGAAACATCTCCTAAGACATAAAATTGATATTACCTAGATCATCACTTAAAACGCGCGGACGTGAAGGAAAACATCCCCTACTTTTCTCATTTCATATTATCTACTATCCACATACGTGACGCAGTAATAAATAAACCCCAAATATACTATCCACACACGCAAATCATTCAAATTAAACCCAAATCTACTATCCACACAAACCAACTTAAGCTCTTACAAAATCCAATAATCTACTATCCACACAAACGTACGTGAGCGCTTACAAACACTCACACACACACACACACACACACAAATAAAAAAGAGTCAGTGTTTATATTCACACTACTCTATATACACACATTGGTAAATCGATTACTATTTTTTTTCTGGAGATTGGGGTAGTCCTGAAATGGGCTGTTTGTTTTTAACTTCAGAGGCACCTGGTTAATGGCGGCACCTTCCGGGTCTGGCACCACAGACACAACGTCTACTCCAATCATTAGTCCAATTCACTTGAGTCGTTGGAAGAGCAGACGGGGGTTGAGTGGCTTCACTATCCCACTCCTCCGTTTGCGGAATGGTGAACACTTATTGTTCCCTCTGTCTTCTTTTTATTTTATTCCACATTCGAGGATGAACAACTGGTCTCCTTGCCTCGTGTGTTTCATGTACTGGTTCTTGTTGTTCACCTTGTGACTGTGGTTCAGCTACAGGATGGGGAGATGTCCTTGCCTCATGTGTCACCTTGCACACATGGTTCGTCATAGGGTGACACCTGATCTCTCTTTCTTTCCTCCTCTTCTTTCATTTTTCTCTCTTCCTCCTCCTGTTCTATTCTGGCTTCTTCCACAAGGGTCTCCGCGGCCAGCTCGTTCAGGAGGCATCTGGCATACTCCAGATGCATCTAAAGTTCCATGAATTTAGTCAGTCTGCTGCTCATTCTACTCATTTTTACTTTTGATCAATCAACAAGGGTAGCTAGACTGCCGAGCCATTTTCAATTTATGCTAAAAGCGCGGACGTGGAGGAAAACATCCCCAAAACAAAATTGATATTACCTAGATCATGACCAAACAACGCGCGGACTTAAAAGAAACACTCACTGACTTTTTTATACTACCCATCACTATTCTAAAAAATTTCATTAAACAAATAATATATTATCCACATACGTGAAGCAGCAATAAACAAACCCCAAATCTACTATCCACGCACGTCAAACAGCAAAAAAACATGATCATAATCTACTATCCACACAAACGTACTTGAGCGCTCACAAACACAAACACATACACTCACATTAGGAAAAAAAGAGTCAGTGTTTATATTCACACTACTCTACATACACACATTGGTAAATCGATTGTTATTTCTTTTCTAGAGATTGGGGTAGCCCTGAAAAGGGCTGTTTCTTTTTTGCTCGCGTGAAGTTGAAGCTAGGGCGATCTTTTAGTTTCTAAGAATGCGACGTCCTCTGCCGATAGACTTTCTGACGATAGGTCTGCTTCTTCAGAAAGAGAAGAATAACTCTTTGGTGTCAATACAACAATCGACAAAGCCTCTGTCAGGTTCAGGTTGCTGCTGCTGCTGCTGCTGCTGCTACTGTTGTTATTGTTGTTGTTGCTGCTGTCTCTGAAGTCTGTGCTTCTCTGTCCATTATTCTTTCTCCCTGTCCATTTCTTCTCTGAAGAGCTCTTCTATCAGGTCTTCAGTGACTTTTAACATTCTCGCATTCTCTATCTCTTCAGGCTTCGGTATCAGACTGTGGCTGACCCTATGCAAATTAAAGTAGGCTTCGTTTAACTTAGCTAGTTTAGAGCACATCTTCGTAGGAGGATGAGTCGACAATGGATGGTTAGACTGGAAACTACCCCGGTTCTTAAAGTCAAAGCGCAGACGTGAAGGAAAACATCCCTCCACGGTTTTCGAGCCGGAACGTTTAATGAGTGTCATGAGAGAGATAGAGAGAAGTCAAAGCGCATGAATCAAACTTCTTATAGCCAAACAAAAGACAAAGGCATTTTTTTCAAAAACACAACATTTTTATTCAAAATTACTTAACACTAACCAGCAACTCTAACATTTTTAACAATAACCCAACAATAAAAGATCAAGCATTTTTTTTCAAATACCAAACATATTTTTTTTTTTTAAATTTACACATTATTTTGGACAGGGCTGACAACGTTGTGAATTCAATTGTGATTTCCACTGTTGGAAGTCATTAGGCCATTGATGGACACTACGTTTCCTAGCTTGAGACAAAGATAAGCATAATGTTCACAGAACCATTGATCTACTTTCACATCGTTTCTAGAAGAAGAACGAGGATCAAAATGAGTCACTAAATGTTCTAAGGAATAGCCCAGGCTGCGATGATGCAGAAAATACACGCAATATTGTCCACACACCAAGGAATCGGTGCCTTGTAATTTCACATTATTGAATCGGGTGGTCTGAGCATTTCTTCTCATAAAGTCAATGATATCGTCTTCCAGAGGGGGCAGTCCATAATAATCGAAATATTCCACACATCCTTCTTGAGGAAAGTAGACGGCTACCCAGTGGGTTCCTGGGAGATGACTTTTCTCCGTGTTGATGACATAAACTTGATGGCCTTGAGGTTTGCGATGAGGGAGTTCATCTTTAACACAGACGACAGGATTCCAAGAAGCAGTGTACGAACTGTGGTTCAAAAGATAATAAAGTTCCCAGGTATCCATTGATTTGTGTGGGTTTTTTCTTCACAGACAATGATAAGTGATCAATTCGATCTTGACCTTTTGCTTGAAAATGTCTGACAAGTAAAAGGCGTTTAGCTCCGACTTCTTATTCTGGTCAAAGAGTGATTTGATGCGACGGCGCTCCAGAGACGTTAATGGAGGAGAAGAATGTTTATCCAAGCCTTTATATCACTCGTTCAACACGAATTCTATCTCGATGACACCCCAAGCTTTGCCCAGATATTCGTCCAATTGTTCTTCTTGGCTGAACATCAGACATTTGTCGTGTTGAATTTGACTGGTATGATCGTTGTGACATTCATAGCACTCTTCCTTGAGCAATTATTTCATTACATCTGTCAGGAATGTAGCAAAACATGAGGCTAAATGGGCTTCTTGTTCTGGCCATCTTGACTTCATCATGATAGCTTCTTCGTCTTGGGATTCTTCTTCTTCTTCTTCTTCTTCTTCTTCTTCTTCTTCTTCTTCTTCTTCTTCTTCTTCTTCTTCCATGGTCTCCTCACATTACATCTTCAAAGTTTCTTCACTAGGTAAAGAGGGATAACAGTCTTCCATGGCTTCTAATAATCTAGAATGACTTCTCTTAAATTGTTGATTTCTATGGTATTGTCACATTCTGCATACAAGAGGACGTTTACTGTGTCAGGTACAGGATTAGTAACCTGAAGTTCCACACGAATCTGGCCGGATTTTATAAGGTGGAAATGTCCCTCGTCGCTGCCTTGGTCTGGAGTGAAATCAAACGCCCACAAACCGTAGCATCCTGTATAATCCTCGCACGATATGCCGTGACTGGTGTTGGTTCTTAACTGTCCGGTGGCTCCGTACAGGGACAAGTACGACCTCAAGTAATTCCTGTCACCAAACTTAGGCTCAAACGATCGGGTACACAGTGTCTTGCCATCGCGACTGACTTCGATCTTGGCTACGTTGTAATGATGAAACAGGAAAGGATTTTCTTTGTGGACTCCGTTGAAGGCTGAATTCTTGACGATACCAAGGATCAAACGTTAGGGTAACTGGCCTTGGAACCGATGATCCTGGATCATGGATCGCTGTCCAGCAGGAATGGTGGACGTTTTTACCTCCACGCGTCGTATGGGATACTTGGCGGTCATTCTGTTCAAAGTGTTACTGATGTCGTTTCCCACTTTAGGTAGCACTTCCAAGCGTCGCACGTAGAGCCTGGCTTCTTGGATGATGGTTTTGTACTCGTTAGCATGGGCCAACAAATGGAAAGCGGTACTGCTACGATTCAGTCTAAGGCGAATATCCACTACGTTCAGTAAATACTTTTCTTGAAACCACATGTCCAAATGCAAACGATCCATCAGTTCTAAACTACGTCCTTGCATAATTTTATTTCTACGTGTATTAAACCCCACATTGTGAGGATCATCATCTGCTGTGAGGGCTGTATCGTTAAACGTGTTATCACCCGCTGTGTCAGGTTTCGATACCACGCAAGCATCCATATGAGTATTCTTGGCTTCTTTTCCGTACGTCAAGAGATTTTCCAGGGAGACACTATACGGATAAGTATCCATGCTGCTGCTGACCAGTTTGTTATTCAAGTACAAGTCCACTTCGCTGAACAAGGAATGTATGAAATTGTTGACGGGCGCTACCCTATCATTGGCTCCAGGATTGGTGTTGTCCGTTTTGATCACTTTGACTTTCAAATACAGGTAACTGCTATTCAGATCGATGTAATCTTCGGGCTGACCTTTGATGTCAAACTCGATGGGAGCAGAATCCGTCAAAGAGGAGACGGGATGAAATTCCACCCACTGGAATTCTTGCATCGTCATCATGGGGGGTGGCATGGAAAACAGATCCAGTTCCGACTTGGAACAAGCGCAAGATTCTCGGTGCATCATTTTTTCTCTGTGTCTCAATATTTTAATAACCGAAAACGTCTAAGTCTCGAACGGTTCTTCTTTTCTTTGTCTTTCTAGCTTTAGGGGTGTGAAGTCTGGTGAAAGGGTGTTTTCTTCGTCGTCTCGTTCTGCATTGTCCTTGCTGAATGCCTGACTCGGTAGCGTGCAGGGCATTTATAGGTGTTTCTCGTCGACCCAAAAGGTCTTTACCCGTTTGCAGCAAGACATTTTTGCCTGCCATCATGAAAGCTTCTTTGGGGTTTTGTTTGTCGATGATGACATTTTGGAGAAATTTTTTGCTTTGTGTCAGTGCCGCATCTTTTAAGGCGTGCAATCCGCGTGTCACCATCGGTTTCAACACCGGAGCCACCGAACGAAAAGCCGATTTTAACATATATCCTAAACCGTGTCCTCGCTGTCGAGCAACCCCTTTGGTACACTGGATACATGACTTACGAGTCGTGAGAGAACCGTTTTCGAAAATGGAGTATCACCGTGACTTTCCCTTTGGTGAATGGAATATTTTGTCCCAGATCTCCTTTTATAGCAATGTTGACCGTGTCCAAATAAGACTTGCTGACGGGCAAATAGTAAGGATGTACAAATTCGCGCTGAACGTGATGAGTGTTTCCACCTTCCTCGTCGGCGTTCGTGGCAGAATCCACTTTGAAAGGAATGGCACGTAGTAACGGTACGGAGGTGTGTCCCACCACGTTATACTCCACCACATCGGAGTACACAAACATCAAATTCAGTCCTTGGTTCAGTTCTACCGGGGAACGAAATAACTTGCTAAAAGACTAGTTGTTGTAAATGATTGGTAATTCGTTTTTCTTGATCATGGCCATTCTCATGTCCATGTCTCCTCCCAACATGTCAAACAATTCAGGACAAAATAAAATGGACACGATTTTACCCCGTCAAATTTCATCAGGAAGCGACGAGCTGGTTTGTGGTACTCCATGGTGACACTTTTTTGACACTTTCCAAAGTTTTCAGAAACACGACATTAAATCTGGAGGTAATGGTGCTGACCAAATGTTGACCACTAAAACAATAGCCTGGGGGAATGAACAAGTGGTAGGACCACTTTGAGTTTTGTCATCATAGGTTTTGTGATCATATTTGACAAGGGTATTCAAGTACTTTTGCACTGGCTCGTCATGAACTTCCACCGTAAAAAAATTTT
This sequence comes from Sinohyriopsis cumingii, assembly GCA_028554795.2. NCBI lineage: Eukaryota > Metazoa > Mollusca > Bivalvia > Unionida > Unionidae > Sinohyriopsis > Sinohyriopsis cumingii. The sequence goes on from CM068837.1 coordinate 75,002,867, forward strand.
GATTAGGAAGGAAATTGAGGACTTGGGTCGCGTGAATGATTTCCACTAAAGCCACTTCCCAATGGGGTTCGTGATCTAATGGGATGGTCTGAGGTAATTTGGCCGTGTAACAGCACAACGTGTTCTTGGGAAACACCTCCATGGAACTGTCACTAGATAAGGTTAAGTAAAATTGGTTGTTATTGCTCATACTTCCAGAGTTCTGTGACTGTCCGAGGGGTTACTGTACGTCAGAGGCGTGTCTCCGCCCAAAATAGGGTTATTGTTGTTATTGGATTGGTGACTGGCACTGGCACTGGCACTGGACACAAGTTTCCCGTTGTTCCCGTTCGAGGTGAATTTCAGGGAGGGATTAGGTAACCGATGCAACTGCTCAATAAAATGGTCCACAGTTGTTTGTCTCCTTGTTGCAAACTCAAATTGGCAATGGCTGCCCCGATGACACAATACACCACGAATATTTGACAGAAAAAGACGATTTGCGTTTTAGGCACACGTTCTCCACATCACACCCACAAGGGTTGTTTTTGTAAATCTTGCAGAGAAGAACTGGGTGAAGGAGTGGTTGACGTAGCTGCGTCTGCTGTGTGAAAGGGCATGATGGTCACTTCTTTTTATAGTCGATGACTTGCGAAGCGTCGATCCAAGAATCGAAACTGGGTGGATATCCTTTCCAACGTACTTTGACTTCTTTGATACGTCGTTTGCCCACTTTAAGGGTTTTGCGTTCGAGAATGCTTTCGATGTCGTACACGTCGTCTTCTTTTTTGGTGACACGTTCTAAATCGGGCAAATAAAACGTTCCTTTGAGTACTTCTTCGTTGATATCTTCCAATTTATAGACGGCAGGATGACGACCATGCACTCGTCCACTGACACGAAACAATTCGGTGGTCCAGTTAGGTAAGTAACCTTTGTCGAAAGTGCGTTTGGTTTTGCCAATGCGCACCCAATCTGCTACGGCAAAACACTCCACTTTTCTTGGGGACAGCCCTCGTCGGGGAAGTACCAAACAGGCGCTCAAACACCATCACTTCGTTTTCGGGAGTCACCGCTTGCGGGGCACGTCCGATGCTTCGATGGTAAGATTGGTTGTACGCTTGCACCAGGTGCGGTAAGATGTCGATGTACTTCAGAGTGTGGTGATGCGTAAAATATTTCCACATGCAGTCTTTCAAAGTGCGTTGAAAACGTTCCACGATGCTGGCTTTCGTTTCAGGATTTTCAGTGGTAAAAAAATTAATGTCACGTTTCTTGGTTCAGAAATTCGGTACCTTTGTCCGTTTGCCATCGAATGTGGGTGACGACCGCTTTGTTTCAACACCCGTTGGAGGGCTTGCACTAAATCGCTGCTCGATTTGGAAGTCAAGGCTACGACCCAGGCAAATTTGGAAAAGACGTCGATGACACAAAACAAATATTTATAGCCGCGATTGTAGTCGGCCAAATGAGAGACATCGGCTAAATCGGCTTGCCATTGATGATCGATGACTTCCACTCGGGTGCGACTTCTGGAAAACTTGCGTCGAATGGGTTTGTGTAAAGTGTTAGTAGCTTGTTCTTGTAACCATCGTTGCACTTGAGGTAAACTGAGACTTTTCAGTTGCATTTTGGCAGCACGATACAATTTTTGAACTCCTGCGTAACCTGCAGGATGGGAGAGATCGTAGTAAATGCTGGCTAACACCTTCTCCATTCTGTTGGTTTGCGTGTTAATAAGGCACCCACTCTTGGAAGATGCTACTCTTTTTATCCTGGGGTATTTTCTTGGATTGTAATGCTTTGCGTGTGCGACCGGCAATAGGTGTCGAGGAGGAGGAGGAGGAGGAGGAGGATGCCTGAACAGGGGATATCTTTACTTGTTTCACTTCTGTCTTCACCTTCTTTTTCTCTTCTGATGAAGAAGGGGTGGTCATCATCTTTTTAATCCGTCCAATTCTGTAGGTAGGTGGTGTTGTTAACTTGCGTACTTTTTCTGGTGGAGTTTGAAACCATTCCGCTTCTTCTTCTCCTTTTTCTGTCTTGGTCACTGGTAGTAGTAGTGGTGGTGGCAGAGATGGTGCTGGACTTTTCATCAAGGTCTTAAAATCTTTCAGAGTGGGAAGAGTTGTTTCGTCTAAAGCTTTTTGGTGAAAGAGTTGCAGTCGTTTCAAGAGTTGACCGTACTTTTGCGATTTTTCTGTTTCGGACAAATCTTGACATCCATCAAGGACTGCAATTCGTGTTGTAACGGGGACATCTCGTTCAAATTGGGATTGGGAGGTAAATGCGGGGTGCGTTGTTCTTGCCAACGATGCTATTCCATCCATCGTTTGTAAGGCACTAAAGCTAGTTTTCCTCCTTCCATGGGCTGTCAGTGGTCGATTCTGAGATCTTGGGACTTCAGAGGGCCTTTTTATCTTGCTCCCACCAGTCCTCCCAACATGGTTCCCAAGACTCCTTTCAGTAAGGGGCCTAGCAAGTGGGGTAAAATTCCTCCACGTTGGACCAACATCTTCTTCTTTTAACAAAGGGGAATTTTCTTTTGAACCATTTGGCGCAGAACGTGACGATGTTTGCCTAAGCATTGTTTCTGGTGTTTGGACAAAGGGATCGTGCCTTTCAACACGTTCAAACAGCATTCGCACACGGTATCGATGACCTCTTTGGAGGCTGATTGAATGAGTTATTTTTCGTACGGGTGGAGAATCTTTGAACAGGACAGATAACATATCCCCATGTTTGACTAAACGTGGAGGCAGTCCTTTCCTTTTCTTTCCTTGGGTTTTAGAAGAGGGATGTTTTCTGGAGGGTGACATCTTTGAGTCTTCAGCACCAAAAACACTGATACCCCTACTTAGTCACAGACCTTTTTTATACTAGAACGCGTCTCCATTGATTTTGTCTTTACGTCGTATCATCTTGGGGACAGGCATGACACGTCGTGTAGGGTTACGCAACGGACTAAATCGAGCCAGTTCTTGCTTGGACAAATCCAGTAAACTTTGTAGCATGCCCGATCTCTATTGGACTTTGATTTTGGGAGAAGGTACTTTGTGAGCCGCGGCCACTGCCGCCAAATGGGAGGGTCCTGCCACTGGGGAAGTTCTTGGGGTCATCAACGGAGAAGTTCTTGGTGTGATCAACGTCTCCAAGTACTGTTCAGTTCTTGGTGACATCAACGGAGAAGTGACTGAACCTGAGGCTACCGGAGATGCATTCACCGCCGTGGCAGGTCGTGGTTTGTGAGTGTAAGGTTGCGTCCTGGCTGAAGTGCCTCTCTTGCGACTAGTTTTCTTCTGTGGGCTTTTCTTTTTCTGGGGACTTTTTCTCTGTTTCTTTTTCTGGGGGCTTTTCTTCTTCCTGGGTGGTGTCTGGTAAGAGGAGGGTCCCGCCACTGGAGAAGTTCTTGGAGACACGGGTCTCCTTGTGGACTTGGTCTTGACACCGTGGCTCTTTTTCTTCTTGGAGCTTCTTTTGACTTTTTTCTTGGGGAGAAGTTTGGGAGCATTAGGATCCCATCTTAAGAGAGAGCGAATGATGATCCCTCCTAGAGTACCGCTCCCTCCAGGTTTCAAAATGATTTGTTTTTTGGTTTGAGTGTCGATGCGGGGATGGGCCAGTTGGGTCAAACCGACTTGGTTTCGATCGAAAAAGCGTTTGGTTTGATGAGGAAACTGAATGATCCCTTGGAGTAATTGACGTGCTGTCACCGTGAACCATCGTAAGACTTCTTTGAGCCTAGCTTCTAAGACACGAGCTCGTATTTGTGGATTTTTTTCTCGACTGATGCCATACAAGGCACGAATCAATTTGACGGGAAGATGGGACTGAAGGGACGTCATGTTCACACTTTGCAAGACAGACGAAAACTGTCTGAGGTCTTTATAGATTTTTTTTTTTTGGAGTGAAATTAAGTCGAGGACGGAGACGTGTACAGGACAGGCCCTCCTTCTTGGCACCAGTGGTGAAACAAGTTGGTACGAAATCGCAAATCATCGGGGGTCGTAAGTTTCAAATCGAGGAGTAAATAGGCGTGTGGAGTTTGGGTGGCATTGTCGTACGCCTGAGTCAGCCAAGGCGTTCCTAACTGTTTGGCTAAGACTTGCACTTGCGATTTATCCCGAGGGCTTTTAAACAAGACCACGTACTGTGCATTGAGACTGATGGTGCGATGGGCTTTACTTTGTTGAAACAAATTTTGGGTGATGTAAACGACACTGACATTACGATGATGCCCTTTGCGCGTGAACCACAGTCTAATTTCTTCTTCGCCTTCCCCTAACATGTCGTCGAAACTGACCAAATATGTTTGACGGGAGTCAGAGAGGATGCCATCGTCTTCTTTAGGAATGCCTTTCACAAACACCATGGAATCGCCTTGAATTTCACGCAAGAGACTGTACGCCGATTGCCAGTCTTTGTAACACCACAAGATGAGTTGGGGTGGACGATCGATCAAATGATGTTTATGTTCGATCAAACGTTTGACGAATTCGGTTTTGTGTGAACCGCTAGGTCCAGCAATAAGCATGTTAAACGGATGGCGAAAATACAAGGCCATCCAGCTGGCACGATCAAAGTGTTCGTCGATGACTTTGACAGTAGAGGAAGTGGAAGCAGAGACAGCAGAGATAGTCATAGTGTGAGGAATGTCACTTGTGACACGAAAACAGACAAGACAAGAGTTAATATACTTTTTCAGGACACGTTTATTGAATGATTTAAACATGAATACGAAATGCAAAAATACACAAAAGCCAAAAGCTTAAGTACAACGATAAAAGGCACATCGAAATTATCAATATGGAATAGAAACAAGTGTCTGTACAACATGTTTTGGGTAAGGTTCTGACCAGTTATATAGGGGGTAAGGTAACACAAGTGTCTTCCCGAAAGGGTCTTTCAGGCATGTCCACGACAGTCCTGTCCTGGTTGACGGGTTCTTCTGGCACCGTCACTAACATGTGAAAAGTGACTTTTTTCTTTGAACAACTCTCGTGCATACTGGGCCACCTCTTGGGTCCAAGCCTGAAAATCCCATTCTTTCCAGGCACGGACATCTGTCCAATGGGGGTGTAAGTCACAAGCTACACACACATCGTCATACACGTCTCGGGTAGTTAAAAGTTGACGAATCTTTTTTTCCCGTAGAGGTCGAGAAGTATCCAGATGACACCGCAAGGCTTTGAGCAAAAGGAGTCTTTCGTGACCATTTAAGGCCATTGGGTGGTAAGTACTGATCGTAAAGGGTCCACAAGGAATCGTCTGGTAAACGAAATCCTAGAAAACAAGTCACTAAGACACACACCACTTGTCGACCCAAATTGAATGGATACAGTTCTTGTAATAATCGATGGTAATGATCCACGGTTTGAATATGGTCATTGAGTTCCTTCCACGGAATCTGTTCAATCACATGTGAAATAAGCCGCGGCATGGATTCCTGATTGTATAGTCTCTTCATTCGGAAGCAATAAAGGTACTTTCTAACTAGACATCTTCGTTCTCCAGTGGGGAATTTAAATCTTGCATACTGTAACCTACACTTCAGAGTTTGTTTAGATGTTTCCTCTTCCGCTAAGCAGATTCCACGTAAAATATGTTGATAATCCTTTAACTTGTCTTCCTCAATGCGTTGCTCTAAGTGAATCTCGAAGTAATCAAAATTATGAGCATTTCGTTCATTCACTAACTCAAAGTATTGAACAAGGTCTGACCACTGAAACAATTTCTGACGAATCAGTTCTTTTATACCATTCAAGTACCAGAGGTGACGTAACGGACGCAATTGTTCTTTACGTTTCACTTGTATTTTGACCAGCTCTCGGTAAATGCGTTCTCTCAACTCCACAGGCAAACAACGAATGTTCTCTTGTAAAGTATCCATAAAGAGGTTACTCCGTACAATTCACAATCTTCTCCTAGAGGAAACGTAATTCACATAGTGAGTAATTTCTGACCACTGCCATTCGGGGTAACGTCCAAGAATGTCACTGAACTCTTTTGATGTAAACGGTCTAGAGTGATATAATAGGACGAATGTACACTTGACCCAGATAAAGCTAACACTTTGATTAATTTTTTTCACTTTCCTCTTGTGAATTTCTCGGCACAAAAATTCTACAGTTACCCACTGAGATTTCACTCTGGCAAGTCCCTGCCAAACTTCCTTGTAAATCTTCTCTTGCAGTTCTTTAGGTAATGATTCAATATCGTTTTTCAAATGAAGTTTAAATACTGGTCTCGGTGATGTCCAACATTTGATTCCTAGCCAATCTGGTTTCTTCTTCAACGACATGGTAAGTTACTTCAATGTCTCTGTCCCACTAAGGGTAAGTAATGACAATTCGGTGACCATCGAGCATGTTCTACGTAGGCCGAATATTGTGGTTCCCAGTGGTGAAGTGACACACCGCAACTGAAGCACTTGACTTTATCCCCATCGTCCAAGTAGAACGATCAGGCTCTGGCTAATTCTTCGGGGGTTGGTCCTCCCAGATACTTAGGTCATTTTCCTTTGAACGATTGAAGACGATTTTCAAAGTCGCAGTGTTCCGACAAACGCACGGGAAACGAATATTCGTCTTTCACAGGTTCGTCTCGATGAGGGTTGGGTGACATGGACAGGAGTTTGCTCAGGGTTGGATGACATCTGTAGGGGGGTAGACGTGAACGTTGACATTCCCCTTTAAAACCAAACCCAGTAAAGTGTCCAAGAGGACGAGTGGCATCGCTTTCGCATCCCTCAGATTTGGCACGCACAGCATCACTTTCCATGATTGGTGTAGTAAAAACAAAGTTCTCATGATGCTTTACGGCATCGCTAAGGTCACAGAGTACAGCATCGTTCCCATCGCAAGGCTCACAATCGCATTCCACTTCAGAAGGCCCACAGTTGAAGTGTGCCTGTCTAAACTTGTTTTGTGTTTCTCTGAAAGTATTCATCTTGTTCGCTTGGTCTTGGTAGTCACAATGAACTATCGATCTTGCCTAGGGTTCCTTTTTATATACAGACCAATACCGACGTGTCCATACGGTAAGGTGAAATGATTGGGAAGTCGCACTCGCTTCTGGTACACGATTTGATAGACTTTTTCCAAGGGTCGACTGACGATGTGGTGAGTGGGTAAACATACAATCGTGTTGGGTTGATAGGTGGTCACTTTAAAGTGTTCATCTTTTCCAGACTGCAAGGCTTTTTTCAATACCCCAAAGTTCACCACTCGACTGGTACGATAGTTCAGTGTCAATCCTTTCACTTTACACTTCGTGTGCACTTCTCCTTGCTTGTCCCAGTATTCGTAGCCGTACATTTTAGGACCGCCACTGGCGAAACTTAGAATCTTGTCGTCCGGGTGCTCGTCTGTCCAGGCTCCTAAACGGTCTCCTTCGATGTCAGGGTGCTGTTGACTCGGGTGATGGATGTAAATGCAACTGTCCGTGTCAAAGTACAGGACACATTCCCCTAACAGCTCTAAAGCTTCGTACAATTTTAAGCGAGCATGAGCTCTCACGTAAGCCGCAATAACGACATTTCCGAAGGGGTCGTCTTTTACAAAGTCCAGATCTTCTTCGTAATTCACGAAAATCAAATCTTCGCGAACGACGTCCACGTGTTTCATGAATTTAGTTTTATAGTGAATCATCTGGAACTAGCTAGAAGGTTCTGTCAAATAGTCCGCCTTGGGTAAACACGGGCGTTGTGCCATTTTACCCCACAAGCAATTTAACATCACTTTGGCAAACGATCGCCTGCCTTCGTTTTTCTCGATGTGATCTAAAGTGATGCCTTCTTGTGCCCAGTATTTCTCTTTGAATGTCTTTTGGTCTTCTGGAGTGTGACACCAGGACGGATAGCCACTGGCTTCTTGCTTTAGTTTCAAAAAGACATCCACGTAGTCCGCGAAAATGCCTTTCTGAGTGGGGTCACCCTTGTGGTATTGTTGTGTCTTGGGAAAGTGACAAATTTCGTACACTTCTAACAGTTGGCATCCCATGTCCAGAGCTTTGAACAATTCTACGCTGACCCAGATTTCCGTCAAGGCCCGTTCTTTCTGGGTGTGCTGACACCAAGTCTGGTCTTGGTTGCACGTTTCCGCACAAGTACGGCACAAAGGAAACATCAGTTTGCCTCGGCAATGGTGAGGTAAGACGGGATGGTACAAGTCCGTGGGAGGTAAAATTTTGCACTTGATCAGACCTTCGCATTGTCGAATGTTTTTCAGGTCGAAGTGTTCCGTCAACGATTGTGGGTGCCCTGCAGGAAAGCGACAATATTTGCACACGTAGGGATACAGCGAACACACGTCCAAGTATTTAATTTCTTCTCCTTTCTCTTCGTCGGCTTGGTACAGCAAACATGTGGCATTGGTCCTTCCTCCGTACAAACTATCCCTCCGGTTCAGGGGGTCCATGAACTGGTAACGTTCCACGAAACGTTTAAACGCGGGATCGGTTTTCAAACGGTGATCGTACTCGTGTTCCCACATTTCCAACACTTGGTATCCTTCCTGTTCTAACTTTAGACGTCGCTGACAAGTGGCCTGGTATAAGTCTTCCATGGTTCGTTGTAAAAACTGATTTTTAGTGCTGCGGTCAGGGTAACAGACGGGGCATCCGTGAAATAAGCAACCGTTAAACTCGTACACGATCTTGGGGTTTTCTAAGTCTAAGCCATCGACCGAATGCGTTCCGATGGTCTTTTCGCCCCCTCCGTTGCGGGCATGCTGAATCCATTTGTCTTCCTTGTCGCACAATTAACGTAACCAGCGTAGGGCTTTGAACGACTATTGACGTTTGACATAGTTGGTCGTTTGAGGACTGATGACAGCCACGGTGTTTTCAGGCATGAATCGTTGCCGGTACACTAAGGAACACGCTTTGGCAATGGTGCAAGCTTCTTTCAAAGGATCGACCCATCCGTGCTCCATGAACAGTTCTCGAAATTTTCCACAGCATCGTCGTAAAATGTCCACGTCGGAACGACAATACTTTAACATTTCTTCCTGAAAGTCAAAAGGGTCTGAGGAGTGAGTTTGGTACCAAGCGTAGAAAGCTTCTCGTTGTTCGGTACGCATGTTGTCAGGGTCGTAATAGTGAGGCTCAGGTAATTGGGGTAGAACGGCCTGTTGATTTGCTTCCGTATTGAAGAATTGTGGAAAGTACTCTTTAGCCATTTCTGTCATTCCAAACGTTTTAGGCATTCGACTCAAAGGCATGGCCAAGTAACTCATCGAATCTTTAAACTGTACTTGTCCCACTTGCATGAAAATGATTTTGGCTCCGTTCAAAGTCACTTTAGGACGTTCGGTGCCTTGTTCCGTATAGTACCTCAAAAGAAACTGTCCATCGTATCCGGAGAAATTGTGAGCCATCACCGTGGCATGACGATGACAATCTCCGTAACGTTCGATGTCCTCTTGGCTCCACGTCTTGTCGATTGTGTCTAAGACCCATTGGGCAAAATCGGCTAGCGTGTTCAGTCCCCGAAATTTTTTTTCACACCCTCCAGGAATCTTACTGCAGTGAGGGCAATGACTGAAAATAGGTTATTGAATGCACTTCTCGCACGCTCGATGAGCCACGCAGAAATTAGGAATGTGAATGCCGGTTTCTTGCATGCATTCGAAATCGAAAAAAATGAAATTGCCTTTCTTCTTGTGACCGTCCTCTTTCTCTGGTTGGGGTTGGTATTTTTGCACGTAGCATTGGTGTTCCAAGTCCACCATGTGGTGACAAATGTGACATATTTTCTTTCCTCGACATACGTGTGCCTTGACATTATTGGTAAGTATGCCTTGTCCACATGTAGGGCACAATCTCAGCAGTTGACAAGCACATTTCTGCTGTGAACCTTGCGTATTCAGATGTTGTTGGTAACAGGCAAGGCTGACAAACATGAGCAGACAAGCAGAACAATGCACTGGTTCTTGTCCTTCGTTCAGACAGGTTGGAAAGACCAAACATCCTGAGCATTTCGATCCGCAATGCTTGTGTTGCTCTCGATTGTTATAGCCATAGTCACATTTCTCGCAATAATAAGCATATCCCAGGAATCCGGTGATAGTGGTAATGGTATCGAAATGGTCATCGTGATGATAGAGGTGAATGTATTTTCCATCCTTACAGTTTTGGCCTCAAAACAACAGAGGTCCGCGCACTTCTTGAGGGTGCACTTTCAAGGTGTAGCGTGGAGCTAGGACATCTTGCAATTTGTGCATCTCAGGAATACCGCAGGGTGTGTCTTTGGACAGGCCGGCTTGTTGTAACAGGAGTTCTGCTTCGTTTCGTTGTTTGGCTCGGTTCGATTTTCGAATGTTCTCCCAGGCTCTTTTCCATTCTGCCGTGTCGTTTTTGTCGGCATATGTTCGTCCCACCGCGATGGCACGGGCTAAAGACATCTGGTCTTGAGGGTTGTTAATTTGGACGAAGCTCTTTTTGGTGCTACGAAGGCCGTCCACCAATAACACCTTTTTGCGTTGTCCGGTCCCTTGAGGAGGTGTAACGTGGGTCATGTCCAGTGTGGCTTTTCCATCGGTGATGTCAAACTGGTCATTGGATTGTTGTACGTGTTGAATCTTGTCCATGACTGGAAGCGGTCAGTTCTGCAGGGCTGCTAAACTCGATCCAAACAGGGGATTTCAAACCATCGTGTTGTATGGAGAGTCTCAAGCGATCGTCTTCTTTGGGTTGACATTGTCGCTTGAGTGTGGTTAGTAAAGAATCCCACACCCCGGTGATGAACCCTTCTGTTTCCTCTAACGGTACTTCGGACTTGAAATCTTTAAACTTCACCGTGTATTTGTAAGCCTTGGTTCTAAATTTTCTAGAGGAGCGCTTTTCTGCCTCTCGAATGGAATAGTATTTGTCAGGGTTAACTTTGGTGATTTGGTGGTGAACTTTGTTTAGAGGGTTTGGATTCTGGTTCACTCATGTCCTCTTGAAAATCACTGGCATGAATTTGTGCCAAGACTTCAGCTCTGGTACGAGGTGATAGATCACGTTTGTGCCTCTTACTTTCTTCTTCTTTCTTCTCAAATGAATTGGATCGTTTCATCTTGAGTGTAAAAAGTCAAATGACTAAAGTTTAAACACCATGGGCTACTTTATACTCATGGCAGACCAGCGTATATAAAGGGTATGTGTCTTGTCCTTTCACTATTCATTTCACTCTCAAACCGAGCACAACGATGGAAGAGACTACCCAGATCGAACGTTACATCAGAGCTTTGCGAGGGGTCATTAGAAAATTTTCTTCAGACCAGCCGACGGACTACTCTCCTTCCTTTCGAGATAAAAGTGAAGATACTTGCTATACCTGTCAGAAGAAAGTGCATTGATCTTCAGAGTGTCCAGAAGTCAGATACATTTGTTTAAGACTTCTTAACTCCGCTAAAATGTCCAACAGTACCGTGACGGTTTGACTTTCACCTTCATGTTTCTTTGCTACTTCTTCTTGCTGTTTTTTCTTCCCTCTTCTTCTTGCTGCTGTTGCTGTAGAAGAAAAGTTGGTTCTGCTTCCTTTGGCTGCTGCATACATTTCTCCAATTCTTCTTTCTGTCTATGTCAAAAATTCTCCACGTGTGGTAATGAAGGAGAAGGGGACGAAGGCTCTGGAACAAATTCTTGCGAGGTAAGAAAATCCACATAATCCCAATTCACCTCTTCTGAAAGTAAGTCCGGGTTACTTTGTGTAGTCTCAACGGCAGGTGCACCCCAATGGATCGTTTTCTGAGTTTCCGTCATGTTGAAAAACTGTTGCATGGATTGACTGCACACAGGCAATAGCGAATCTATATAGACGTCACAGACTGCTCTCTTCGGATTGGATGTGGGCTGACTGAATTTTGTAACGCGTGTTTGGATTGGTCAACGAACTCAATCCGTTTCAATCCTGTCTGTCCCTATAAATAAGCGCAGTTCACTGCATTGATTCACCTGTTCTCGGCGCCTCAAGATGTGGACCGACGTTCAATCTGCAACCCTTGTCTCTTCGATGATGTTCAGGACGGACATACCGATGTATGTCCGATCCAAGCGGATAGTTGTCCACAGAACAAACACCAGTCTGTGGATGCGAAGAGTCTATGTGGAGCGTCAAGGATGCCTCAAAAGAGTCCTGATTTACGGTCCTGCAGTCAAGGGCACCCTAAGGATAAGAAGAAGACCAATGCGGTGCCCTTTATGTTAATACATCTTAATATTAACATAAAACCCAAAGGCCCTTTTCAGGGCCACTCCAATTTCTCGAAAAGAGATTGACTTTCAATTGCCTACCACAATTTTGTATTTTATGTGTGTGTGTGTGTGTGTGTGTGTGTTTTACCCCTCTCCCCTATTCCCTATCCATAGACCCATCAGATCAGGTCGGGACCGTATTAAAATAGGGTCCCGACCCTGTTCATTTGTCATTGTCGCTCAACAGTCCCACTATCTATTCCCATATTAAATTCCCCTTGTCCCTAGAATTGCTTTTTTTCTCCCATGTTAAATTTCCCTTGTCCCTAGACTAACCCAAAATAGATTCCCATGTTAATTCCCATTGTCCCCAAAGGGCCGGGCCAGTTTTCCCCATGTTAAATTTACATAGTCCCCAAAGAGCCGGGACCCTGTTTTTAATGGTAAGTCCTATTGTCCCTAATCTGCCCCACTTCACTACTAATGAACTTGGTGCTAGTGGAGAAATATTTGTTATAGGAACTCCAGAAGATCCTGTTGTAGAATTCGACGCAGCCGAGCATCAAATTATTGTATTTACTGATATTCCGTGTTGTTTGTTACAGCGAGATGGAAATGATACAATCTTAGTTTTCTCTGTCGAGAAAGCGACGATGAAGTGCATTTTGTCTTTTCCAAGGGTTTATAAAAGGAAGTGTATTAGTATTTACCACATTAGACCACATCGATGTCCAACATATTGAACGTGAACAATTCGACGATGTTTCCAAGGATAATATTATTAATCTGTATCATGCCGCTTCAAACAAGACATTAGTGTGTGGAACGCTTGTGTTCCAGTGAAAGCACATGCTTTTTTCTTCTAGTTTAACAAACTTACTAGAGATCGCAGTCTTTCAATTGTTCTAATCAATACAAAATTAATATGAAGCAAAATAATAACGAACATTAAAAGGGTAGGTGTTCTAGCGAAAGACGTGGCAACATAAGCTGCGTTTGAGATAAAAGTTGAAAAAGAACGCGCAGGACAACAATAAACAGCAAAAGAAACTACAATACATTTTTAATCCGATCACCGCGTTTGTGGATGGCAAGCAACCTAGTTTTGACAAAGCATTACCAGACAATCCAGAAATGTTAATATTAAGGTCTGAAATGTATCATGGAAGAAAGGAAAAACAAGTTATGATGAAGATAATTTTGAGCGATTTGGTTATCCTTACGAAAATGGAAGGATGATCGAACATATAAGGTTACGTCAATAAGAACTTGAAAGAGAAATACAAGCTATTGTTGACGTTTTTATTTCAAAACTAGATACTGAGAATAAAACCCGACTTTATATAATAAACATCTTGGGAACTATTAATCGTTTGGGATATGACCACTGTATTGCATGATTGTGTTGATGAAAATAGTCGAAAATGTTAAAACATATGGGAAGATGAATAATATTAAGAATTCATTGATCTGCTGATTATAACTGCTGTCAGTGGTAAAATATATGATACAAACTTATTTATTCGATATCTGAAGCAACAATCATTACATTTTGTACAAATACGTAATGACATTATTCCTGATGTTTTAAACTGAAACAGCAAAATAAAACTAAAACTGTTACCAGATCCATTCGATTTATATTTTATCGGACACGAAATCCGAGGCGGAAAAAGTGTTATAAGAAAGGATATGCTGCTATCAATACTAATTATTTACCAGAACACGATAAGACAATGCCATCAAATGTTTTAGTTTATCTTGCGCAAACAAACGTTATATTTATGCGATATCCAATGAAATGCCAAATGGTGGTTTTAAAATAGTCAGTGAAAAACAGTATTTTGATTAACATAAAAAATGTAATTGATCGACACCAGTTATTTTGTAGAAGTTGTTATTGACCATCGTGTTGTAAGCTTCATGATAATCATACAGATTTTCCGTTTTGTCCAGAATCAATGTTGATAGATTACGGTTTCTTATGTGATAAACAACGAAATAATTTGCAGAATAAAAATATCACATACATACTAGTTTTCAATCTGCTTGACAAGGGGAGATACGTAATACATTATTAAAGTATGAAACTGGCACTTGATCATAGTTTGGTTTTAAAAAAGTTCATCGTGTGCTAAACTTAAATCAGTCACGTTGGGTTAAAGATTGTAGGGACTAACCGAAGAGCGTATAAAAAGTAGACCTCAAACAGATTTTTATTCAAACTCATGAAGAACGGCATCTATGGCAAGACAATGGAAAACATCAGAAAGCGTGTTAATTTTGAAATTATTCATAATGTTAATCAACCAAAAAACGTGTTGCATCTGATAATTGTGTTAATATGAAACATTGTATTAGTCCATGAAAGAAAGCCAATCTAAAGGTGAACAAGCCAGCGTACGTCAGAATGGCAATACTGGAAATAGCAAGGTCATTAAAGTACTGGTTCCACTATGTTTTTTTTTAAGGATAAGTAGTAGAGCGGATATTTAATGGCACTGATTCGCTAAAGTACACAAAGGAATATGATGACATTTACCAAGAGCATTACGATAGCAGATAACAATTTGATCTATCAGAATATCCATAAACAAACAGCGAATTTCGTTTCAATGATAATACAAACGTTTTATAAAATTTAAAGATGAAAAACGATTTGCTCATATCGTCGAGTTCATCGTATTGCAAAGCAAAATGTACTGTTCAAAACTAGCAGATAACAAAGTTACAAAAAGCGTGGCAGAGGAATCAAAATAAATGTAGTCGGTAAGTAATTATATTTGATAATTATATGCGCCCGTTAAACAGGGTTAGTGGTAATGTCGAAATGATGGCAATAAAACGAAATTGTCAAAAAATTGAGTATGAGGTCCTTGTCAAATCGGGACACAGCTATTTTGATGAGAAGCGATATTGTTCCTATGGCATTAATACATTCGCGTTGGGTTATAACATATATGCCAGTGTAAACTTTACCTAGTTGGACACTTTGGACTGGTTATTACTTCACATTTTGTGATAGTGCATTTTAGGTGAATATTAAAAATACACCGCTAGCGACTCTGTGTAAAAATTTTGATGACAAGCGATATTGTTCTGATGACATTAATACATTATCGTCGGGTTAAAACACATCTGTTTGCGTAGACTTTACAGAGGTGGACTCTTTGGACTGGTTATTACAGTAATTATATGATAATAAATGTTTGTTGAATATGTAAAATGAATCGCTAGCGACTCAAAAATGGCATTAGCCTTATACAAGGGGTGTTTCTGGATAAACATCTATTTTGAGCGACGACACATTATGTTTTCCATGGTGGTCCCAGGTTAGTAATCAAGGATGAGAAATCGACGCTGTTGTTTCCGTATTTGTTTAGAATAATCCGGGGAAACCGTGAGGGGGTAAAACTAATGCTGTCGTCGGAGTTCGGAAAAGAGGTTTTGGTAAGAAACCTCCTTATATAAGACTAATGCATTCATAGCTATCGATACATTTATATTTATATGTTGTACTTTTTAAATACGTTTAATTTTATTTCGTACTGTCTATGGTACCTTACAAATGTATGATTTATTTATTCCTTCATCATACTGTACCTTATTGTTACGTGTATTTGGTTTGCTTTTATGTTCCGTCTATTGAACATTATGTGTAAGTGTGGTTTGCTTTCTTATAAATACTGTCAATTGTATTGAAGAATAAGTTTATTTTGTCAACCGGCCATTTAAATGTTTGTGTAATTATGTTGTTGTTACTTATCAGTACAGTATATAATGCCGTCAACGTCTACTTTGTGCCGCAGTAAGTTTAGTTAACTTTTATGTTACGTTTGTGCCTCCCTACCGTCCTACCTGATCTCAAATTGAACGATAAATGTGAATATATATATATATATATATATATATATATATATATATATATATATATATATATATATATATATATATATATATATATTATGCAAACTGTAGAAATGAAATACCGCGAAATGTATATATATTTCAATTCTAAAGAAAATGTATAAATGAGTGGTATATTATTGATATAGTGTAGACACTGTCAATATATTTTATTTATATCGCATATAAAACACATAAATTTGCCCTTTAAACGGAGCTAATATTTTCTACAAACTGCTGAGTATTTTACCGAGTGATGGAACTCCTGACCTCCCGGCGTGTGTCCACTTCAAAATAAAGATCTACACATTTATTGGCATTTCGAACACACATTTGCATATTGATAAGTCGATTGCTTTCTTGTATAATACACAATTAGGATTTAAAACTAAAACGTGGTTTTAATGATAAAAGTAGAGCACTACAAACATATGGTTAGCTACGCCATTCGAATGAAAGCGTTGCCATTCACGTTCCGGCCCATGGAAATTAATGTCGAATATAAACAAAACGAAATGACGAGCCGACAATCAATATTTTAATATATGTACAGTTGTTCTAAGTCATTATTTTGCTTTAGTAAGAGTACCACCAGCCAAAACCTGTCTTTCTCTCTCTGTTTCTCTCTCTCTGGTCGGTTCGACTCTCGCTCTCTCGTTTTATCTATCTCTCTCTCTCTCTCACATCCTTTTGTCAGTCTGACTTAACTTTTACCATCATTCGTAAGTAAAGATAAAATATGAGATGACGCAAACGAAAGTCCTCCTATAGACTCGTCATTTCAATAATGTTAGCCCGTATGTTTGTATGATGGGCCAGAGGGATTGAGAGAGAGGCCTTTGAACAGTTTGATATTTAGGTAATACTAATCTCTTTTTAGAACATTATATGGTAAGGAAACAACGACAACAACAAAACATTAAATACGTCACAGTACGTGTGCCACTTTGCGGAGGAATGTACCATATGACGTACACATTGTTTTGCAACATTGTATCATTGATATAATAGAAAAGTCCCAAGGAACGTGAATTATATCGTCACGACGAACCATAAGCTTGTAGTCTACTTGGTGTCATTTCTATTCCAATGTGTTAATCTAGCCCAGATTAATTTTCTCTCTCACTCCACATTTCTACGCAGTTTGTCCGTTATGCGTGAGATGGTGGGATATACATGAAGGCTGAACGAATTGTGATGAAAAGGCGCAGCACGTTCAACTAATTTACCATACGGGAATTATTAATACTTTGTATCGTTATTTTCATATGTCACTAGTGATTAACGTGTGGAAATTAATCACTGGTCTAAAATCAACTACAGATGATGGTGACATTTTTTATTTATGCGTATTATTGCGCCATGGGCGGATCACAGTTTGATATACCAATATTACTGGTATATCAAATTGATTGACACCAACACCTTAAATGTCATGTTAGCTCTGCTATAAATACAAAACACACACACACACACACACACACACACATATATATATATATATATATATATATATATATATATATATATATATATATATATATATATATATATATATATATATATATATATAGTTTATTTATATGGACTTTGCGTTTTGCTCTCATCTTAACAGCGACTTATCTATGTGTCATATTCAATATGATGGATGAAAAACAGTTTAGAACGTGTTAACAAAACTCTGATTCGGACAAAATCCCCACATATATGTTTTTATGTCATGCATCAGTAATATGAAAATATGATGAAACATTCAAACATATTCTTTGAGATGCTTAAATGATGGACACAGTTAAGATTAAATCATATTGAAATTATCACACATGTTCATGGACGTATATGCATATGGATAAATGTGGAAGCCAAAATAAATGCTGTCTGCAAAAACACCATATATATATATATATATATATATATATATATATATATATATATATATATATATATATATATATATATATATATATATATATATATATCTATATATATATATATACATGTTTGTGTGTGTCTTACTTGGTACTGATAATTTCATTCTAAAGCTTTCAATTTAAAAATAGCAATATAGGCACGTTATGTATATTATAGTCTTTCACTTACTTTTCCTAGGTGAATGAGTAATAAGTTATCGACAGACATGACAAAGTTTTCTTATTAAGCACGTATTCCTCTACTGGCAATGAGCTCATTGGAGGTTTGTCTTATGCTAGTGTATTATAAAAAGGCGATGTGCCAAGGTGAGATGCGACACAAACTTATTAAACATAACGATGACACATCTTGTTGCACACTAATTGCTTTGATCTGACATAGAAATTCTTTACTAATTGATTTCGCAAATGTTTTCATGAAGTTTTAGTATAAATTATTATGACATATCGTTTCATCCATTCCTCCAACAATCACATTGATAAAAAAACCGAAGCCTTATATTGATCCTCATGAATTAAGTTGAATTTGGTGTTATACGGTTGAATGTTCTCGTGTGCAGCATACGCTATTACTATTCGAGCTATCTCACGTTTTGTAGCATACAATGATTAAAATAGCTGCGATGTTTACCCATGAAAGCGACACTTGTGCCATTGCAGGGACGTTTCACTATTTGTCCATTTTTGCGAACGTTTTATGGACTTGGACAATTATTGTTTTCCTAAAAGGGTCTTTACATTATGCTGAAGCAAAACGTCACATCATCTATTCCATATATGTAAGGTAGGCTACCATACGTACCAGAGCTGATTATTGTTTTTCATTTATTTTTTTTTTATTTTTTAACCTATTTAAGTTTCATGATTTCTTGGTTTGCATTGAGTGGAGACAAAGTTTGTGCAAACACAACTCCTGCTACTCCTGTTCTGCCATGTTTGCAGAAAACATCCTGGACAGGGTTGGTGTTTATCTGAGGTTACATAAAATCTTTAGTTAATTTAGCCGACATGATATGCATTAAGAGCACACTATTATATAGGATCAATACATACATGCTTAAGAATGCTTTGACATATTTTAATAATACACTTAATAATAAGAATTACTTGGCCTTTGGATTGATTTCTTATTGGAGGATGATGTTTCGACATCTCTAGGTAAATTCAGTAAATTAGCCATTGTTTGAGCAACGAAATATGAATAGGCAAGATTGACGCAAAATCTTTAGGATGACCTGTCACGTGGGGTATATTGTGAAACAATACTCTATATTAGGAGTAAATAAGAAATAACTGAAGTATCAGACTAATTCCAAATTTTGAGTCATTGTCATTTATTCTGTCCCGTTTGTAGTTTACATACATGTTTGATGTTGGACATATATACCTAATCCAGAGGAAAGTTACACCATTTGTTTGGACTGTTCAGTGAAAGATAAAGAGCTCAGCATTTAGTATATACTATTATTTAGGAACTGTGGTTAATATGTTTAAGTGGACGCCATCTTGACAAAGTCATGATTCGTGGCGGACCAGCACAAAATCTGTTGGGTTTGTTTCTTTGACATAACAGCAAGTGTGATTCGTTAAGGATACGAATATTATAACTATTTCAGAGAAGCTAAAATTTACTTTGAAATTTAAATTTATTTTATTTTGGAAATGTTCCTATCCATGCTCTTTTGAGTTTGCATAATAAAACCAACAAGTTATCACAACGTCATCTAATCTGGGGAAAGTTATTTTCAATCCTACTCAGGAAGAGTTAGAGTCCAAGACAAAATGACGAATTGCTATAATTTCACAGACATTATGATCTTCTGTAGCCACAATTATCTTTATTAAAACAAGAACTAAAAATGTATGGTTTCAATATTTGGTAGTAAGGTATAAGTTATACAAAAGTGCTTTGAGTTTGATTAGTAAGTACTCTAACTTGCAAGTTATGGAACTGATATAAAAAAGAACTATGGAAAAAAGGAAGAAAAAGAATGGAAATGAAAGTGAAAATGAAGAATAAAAAAGATATGCTAATAAAGGAGAGAGAGCGAGAGAAAGATTCAGAAAGAATACAGAGATTTGCAGATCAAATGTAAAAAGAAGAGATGCAAATGAAATTAGAAATACAATAAGATGAAACTGTGTCATGCGAAGGGACCGGACGAGGTGGGGTGTGGGTTGCGATGATGACATTATCACTAATATTGGGGCGCTATGAATGGTAGTTCAACAACTTGCTGAATGGTTTCACTCGTTATTAAATATATTATGTATACATTTTTATGTAATAATTTACAAATAAATACACTATGGGATCCTTGTATAAACATCTTCCTCTCTGCTATGAAGCTATAAATGTACATGTATGATTCAATATTGAACAGTGTAGAGCTAAATGCAAGTCTTGCGGGTTTTTGTCTTCCAACTGTTCAGTGTTGAATTCCGTTTTTCATTGCCACCTACTTTCTCTGGGTAAACAATAGTTATTGCTAGATTATTTTGTACAGGCATAGCTAGTACTAAATGAATATCCGAATATTTGATTTCGAATAATTTTAGGAAATGTTCGAATTATTTCGGCATATAAATGGTATTTCGTTGTTTTTGTTTCGTGTACTTGTATGTGTGAGTGCTTGGGGTGACGTCATGGTTAGGAGCATTTGTAAAAATAAGACAAGAAAGATGGGAAATTGTCACTATGGAACTTTGACTTAATCAGTTTTCAAGAAAAGAGATTTTAATCGGTAGAATCACATGAATCATTAAAACACCTGCTCACAAGGTAACCATCATGTCAGACTAATGGTGCTTCGCATCAATAAGGCAAAATGATGAAAAACGTAGTAGTTATATAAAAACAAGCTAAATCCGTATACATCCATAAACAATAATTGGGAAGAAAACTATCTACTCTGGTGTGACAATCATTATTTCTGAATCAATTATAGTCAATACCGTTATGAATTAGGTAACCATACGTCAATCCACATTACTCAACCAGACGATTATCATACAAGCTCGGAACGTTAACTCCAATAGTATTCATGTTTTTCAGTAATGACACATATGTGGTATTACCAATACGCTTAAAATCGTATCCTCTTATTTTCCCTAATATCAGTAATGTAGATGTTAGAATTTAATCACTGAAATGTAGTAGGCCATTAAAGATAACTTTGTAATATGTTAATTTCAGTTGTACGGATGGGTACTTTGCTCTTAAAGTAAAGTTTACTATTCAGTTTTACCGTCCATAAATACGAAGACATCGTTGCATGCAATTATTGCAGTTTGAGCAGGGATACCGTCACTTTACATTGCTATGCTTTGCCGAAGAACACAAATTCAAGCTGTTTTCTGGGAAATTATCATTATTCATCTAACCGAATTGTCTTTTTCCAAAACTTGGTTAAGAAGGAACTATATCACTGATGTGTATCCGTGTTCAAGGATATATGATTATTTATTTACCCCAAAATTAAATTATGTTGAAAGTTCGTTGAAATTACACTAAACGATAATAGAGCCAAGCGATTACCATATGCAATGGCTTATGTGGCCAACATAAAAGCTTTCTCCTAATATGTGCTGTTGTTAGCCCTTTTGACACCCCATAGGATTTACCTGGATATTTCACCCGGTCGGTAACAAGGTCTGATAATTTGAAAGGACGGTTATACGACGATTTACCCTATATTCAATTTGACAGATATATGTCTTAGAACGCCGTTTATATCACTGCTGTTAAGCGAATGTAATTTATTCTTGAATCATATTCCTATACAAAAGAAAAATATAACATTAATATCAAATGTGGTACCAACCATTTTAATAGTCTCCACTTTTATTCGTTCATCATTTCAGAGACAGGCAATAAGAAAACATGTAGAAAGCAGAAAACATCTCATCAAATTAATTAATTTATGTTCCTCCATTACTGACAAATTGTTAAGTTCATAAATGAAACGAGATAAAATGCATTGCACTGTCCTGAAAATATAACGCTGAGATTTAAATGTTACACCTGGCTAATCATGAGCTTAATTCAATCACATTGAGAACACAAGAGATGTCATTTTTAACTAGATGTAAGGGGTAGAAAATAAAGATAATTAAATGCTGTATAAGTAGCCTTACACCTGCCGGTTAAAGAAAACGAAGAGAAGCACTCTTTCCAGGAAGGATAATAATAATAATAATAATAATAATAATAATAATAATAATAATAATAACATTAATACAATAATGCATTTTCTTTCCTTCTTAAGCATGTCCAGGTTATCGGATTTGCCTGATTAATACGTATAAGGCGAATCAGATTTTATTCCGCATCAATAAATCAAGTGTTAGATACAGGCGTCATGGCTTAAATTTATTAAAACCTCAATTAACTATATCACTGCGCCATCTTTATTTACATAGTTATGTTAATTTAATGTGTAGTATTTGTTGGCTATTTTCCATGATTATATGCTATGTCTGTATGTATTTTGTCGATGACATATGCCCTGATTAAATATAAAAGTGCCATTTATTTTGTGCGCAATATAACATACAGCAAATATTGTATTATGTTTTTAAATTGAATAATTTGATCATCATTATACAATTATAAACATATTTTCATAAATTTGAGGTATAAATCATTCAATAGCACATTTGGTAAAGTGTGACTTCTGATACAACTTTTATTTGTTAGAAATAAGAGCAATAACATCTGCAAATTCCATGAAAATTGTATATTGCTATCTTATGATTAAGCTTTGTTTAGCATAACCTACAAATTTGACCTACTTATTCAAAGGTTAGACATTTTTGGTATGGCGATTAGGTGTAAAAAAATAAACTTATTCGGTCAATAGCTTCATGAACAAAAATATGCCGTTCACTTAGCTGAAAAAAAAATAAGATTAGGTTATTTTGAAATTATATTTATTTTAATTCGCACGCTTTTCAAGATATGTTTAGCATTTTATATATCTTACTGTCATATACCATAGCACTGGTAAGCCTCACACCTCCCGATAGTAAGGGAGGTGGAAGCAAACCACACTAGCACACAAGTATATGGGCTTATCATAGAAGCTGTCACAATATATATCGTCAGGAAAGGAGAACAGAAGTTTACAATACAAGCGAGGCAGCGACGCGTTCCTATCACAGGAGGGTTCCATAAAGTAAAATGAGACGTAAGAATACTGGCATTGCTCAAAGTAGATGCCCTCAGACCCTACTGTTGTTTATATCATTGACATTTTAGCAAAGCCTTGCTACAGCGGGTGCTAGCAACATAGAAGATGTACAAGGTGTCAGGTATTAGTTCATGTGCCAGGGTACTCCAAAAACTCTACCACACATGTTACCTATGCGAACGAAATCGAATAAGGGAAAAATGAACTTGAAGCCGTAGATATACACCAAAAATGATGAGAAACACCACAAAAAGAAAACAAGAAATGTTAATACAAAAGGAAACAGTGGATCAGAGTGCTATAAGCGCTATAAGTAGAGACTAGACTGAAGGAGATATACCCCAAGCGAAAGAAATGATATTCAACTAAAGACAATCTCAAATCTGGAAGGGATACTAACGTAAATGGGAACGTAATTCAAAATAAAGATTTGGAATGGGAAAACTTCCGAGGGATTGGCTACCCTACTGGACAAAGTAAACGAAGTATAAATAAAATCAAAACTTATGTGGTACAACAATTTTTATAACTAAAATACATCTGAATTAATTGATGGGAAACGGCCTTGGACGATGAGCACCAGGTATGGGAAACATCAAATATGGGGATGATCTGATCAGATAGTACCCCGATAGACATAAGAGGTCCTATACCTCTCACCCCGATGACCGATTATAATGGAGGATAAAGAAAACAATCAAACTCAGGAGAATGACTACCGCAGGTCGACAAGAAACCAGAAAAAGAGAGCAACAAAAAGACTTCCAAAAGAAAGATACCCCACCAGACGATAATAACTATGATCAACACAAAAGGGAAGACGAAAAAAAAAGACAATGGCTAATGACGAAACGGATAGGACAACGACTAACAAATATAACATAAAGCGTAGACAATGCAAAATAGTAACAATGGGAACGAATGAAATGAAAATAAAAATCATATACACTGACAGGCTAACTAACAATCATAAAGACTGACAGACTGGATGTGTATGATGCGAGACCCGAGCAAACTAACCAATCGCCAGAAAAGACCGTGAAGAGATGGAATAATCACTAGTGACTTTAAAACATCAAGCTGATCAAAATGCAACTGCCGATAAGAGCCGTGTTGAAACTTGAATAAATATACATACATCCAATCATTTCTCAATGGCTAATTAGAATTACAATCCCGACTTCGGTAAAATGGATGAACTCAAAATGTGGATTGCCTGCACTGACATTAATACAATAAACGAAAGGAAAATCAAGAAAGAAAAAAAAAATAGAAAACAATCGGAAACCGTAGTATAATATATGACAGGGCACAGAAAAGGACATTTGTCTGCGAACGAGTCGAAAAGCTCTGGGCATTTCTCTCGCAAACACTCCTGGACATGTGAATGATCACCAGTAAATTCAAAGCAACAAATTCTAGCTTAATCAGTATCTTGAAACCCCGATCGAATTCAACTCTTCAGGGAACAAATAATCGGCGTCAACAAACAAATCCCACAGTATTAACAATGATTATAGTTTACAAATTCAGATGCATACAACGTTCAATAAAAATACATTAGCATGTATTAACTAGATTGGTAAGCAATGTTCATATTTAAACAGGATGTACAAAAAAACTTGAAGCAGTATGAAACGTAATGCTCATAAATGCAACGAAACGGTTACGAACAGACAAGTAGTTATGATTGAGATTTAATATATAAAATCGTATGTAAGTAAATATTTATTCAGATTCTCTGCTCCAGATGGAACTGATGGAGACTAAATTAGAAGTAATCTAAAACAATATATTCAAAAGTACCAGAAAGGATAGCGTGGGCATATGATTTTAATTTTAACGTAGCTTTAACTTTCTTTCAATCATGTCTACAGAGTAGCAGTTGATATTAATGTCTAGCCTTAAGAAATCATTATCCATTTAGCAGGCCAACTAGGCATAAACTAGCTTCAAAACGCTGCGCGCCTCGCGAAGCAGCTGTTAAGACCATTTCGTATACTTCCTTGGTATGACTCGGCCAGGTTCGAACACTCAACCTTCCGGATGAGAGATTGACATATATTAACTTTCGGACGCGCAAGTAGTTGTACATATGATGATTTGTTTGTCTGTTTCTTGCAAACAATTTGTTGAAAGGAAAACCAAGTATTGTTTAAAACTTTTAATAAATAACCAAAAAATATTTCTGCTAAAATGTTAAACTACAGTCAAAACAAGACACATACTAGTCATAACATTATAACTCAATAACATAAATAACATTCTAACACATTATATGTGTTACGCAAATTATTATTCAGTCACAATCGCTACAGATGGCAATACGAAAACTTATTCCCAATACACTAATAGTTTTTGTCATATTGTTATGAAGGTAAAATGTGATGCTAACAATGTAGTGGTAAAAACAATCTGAGTTGGATGTTCAAACCCATTAACTAATATTAATTGTTTTTCGTATTGCCAAATATATTGAAAATGATATGATAAGACTATGATGTGAGAAATATATAACAGTGGTAAAGCATTGTTTGCACAATATCGTATGCAAAATGAACCAAATACATTTTATTCATCGTCTTCGGCTTTTCTATCCACATATTTTACAACATGGCTTAGGATATATAATGATTTCTTATAGATTGAAGTGTAATCGAGAGAGCACATACAGCTAAATTAGATACATTGATCGAGTTACTGATTGATACCCATCCAGATAATAACACAAGTTTTAAAATCGTGAATATATTGATCCTGCATATGTAAAACAAGAAGGAGAAAGTAACGAGAACATACAAAGTTTTATTTTGTCTTCCATGGCTTAATTAAAAACTAAAGAAAGTCAAAATATTCTCATTGTTGATGATGTAAAAGTTATTGTAATAGTTGGAAAAATAAACCCCAAAATAATACACGTTTAAATATCATAAAGCGTTCATTACACGATAATCAGCACTATTTGGATAAAATATGTGCGATATCATTATGTGCGCTATCAGCCCAAAAGAAGGCTTATCGCTAAATATAGACAAAGCCTCTGGGCGCATCTAGTTCCTGCAGAGTTTGTGACCACACAAGCTAGGTACATTCATTTATTTTAATTTACCATTTGCTTGTGCTTAAATAATCACTCCGGGTTCATAGCGAGATTGCTAATATTTGTATTGATATTCCTCTAAATCATGTGTACAGCACTTTTTCCCTAATGATTGAAAATAGCATTATTTTCAATTCAGTTCACTCTCCGATTGGTGTTTCGATTAGTTTCTTTTAATGACGGCTATCTTTACATTTTTATTTACGGTAACACAAATAGGTGTTTTTTTTTTGTTTGTCCTTATGATATGTTATAGTAGGGAAACAAATAACAATAATCGTGCATAACGTTGTAAACGTTTCCTATTTCACTTGAGAGCATAACTAACATGTATTTTAGTTTTGATCATGCGGTAAAATTCGTACAATAGCCGTTTTTTAGCGGACCCATAATTATCTAATATTACATTCTCAACATGTTTAGATAAATAATGATTGATGCTTAACAGACATATCAAGTATAAATTGAAACGTTTCCACGCTAACGTTTCCTTCATTTGTTTAACACCAGACACGGGTTTGATGTCCACACCATATGCTGTTCCGAAACATTATAAAAGCCGCAGCTTACTATCGTGCAAGAATAGTCTGCAATTCACTGTAGTACAAAGTATGAACAGATGTCACCGCATCGCTGGAAGATTTAAGCCTAGCAAAAACATGGTTGGGCGTTATCCAAGTGTATTATGAATATGAAAACTAAATGCAAATACGAATGTAATTTGCAGTTATGTTTGCGTTTGGCTATGTGTTTAAAGCGAATCAACCTGGGGCTCAGGATTCGATAGAGCACATGAATGGTGACCTGCATTCAAATGAAAAACAATCTGCATACAAAGGCCACGAATTAATTTGACAAAGTGTTCTTCACGTTTACGAACATAGTAGAAGATGGTGAACGGCGGGAAAACATATCCCTGCCTACCTAAGTCGTGCTTGTAAATAACACACGCCTCGCAAGCTTGCTTATTGCTCACTACTTACGTTACGCAAGATCTTTCACTGTGGATTCGTGGTCGTCCACAGCATGTAATTCTTAGCTGTATTGTTAAAGTCAATCTATGTTTGATTTGCAAAATCACTTATTATACAAATTTTACTATGAGAAGATCAAACCGTCTAAATATGTTGTATCATCATCCTCTTATGCTTATCGTCAATGATGTTGTCTATACAAATATTGAATATGATATGCATGAAAATAAATTTGAACAAATGAGAGATAATTCGCCATTTAGAAACATCACAAAATGTGTTGATGTGTTGGTGCCTGAACACGTAATTTCGACGAGTATTTGGGACTCGGTCCTAAAATATACTCGATTCTAGTCCGATTGACACTCACTAGGAACATCAGAAAAGAAAAGAGGAGTTCAACGATTTATTTGCGAGATGGATCTTAAACATGTTATATATATGCACTGTTTTAATAAATCAATCCGGTCAAACAAATCAATCCGGTCAAATATCTCTATATCTCTCGATCGATCTCTCGATGTCTGGATATTTTGATCTCGATCTCTCGATCTCTCGATCTCTCTCAGTCTCGATATCTCTGGATTGCTCAGAGTGGACATTGTATATAATCGTGTAGTAATTTAGTAAATGTGTTACTGACCGACCATGAAGTCAATAAATGGGTTAAAAAGGTATTGTTAGATTCATATGTACAGCCTTAGCACATCTGCTGAATAAATATCCGAATATTTGATTTGGAATATTTTTAGGGAATGGTCAAATTCAAAACTGGCGTTCAAATGATGTTTGTTTTGTTTCGTGTACAGTGTGTGTGTGTGATTGCGTGGGATGATAACATGTTTCGGAGCGTTTGCAAAAATAAATCCCGAATAATGGGAAATTGTCACCATTCAACTTTGATTTGATCAGATTTCAAGAAAATCTATTTTAGTCGGTAGAATCACAGGAAACATTCAAACACCTACTAACAATGTAGTCATCATGTAAAACTTATGGTGCTTCGCACTGTTTGCTTCATCGCAATTTCCGTTAACATTTAACAAGGAAAAATTATGAAACCCGTCGTGTATAATAATGGTTCTATACAAAACTAAATCTTTATACATCCATAAACAAGACTTACGAAGAAAACTATCTACTCGAGTCTGATAATCATAGTTTCTGAATCAAGTATAGTAAATGCCGCTAAATATTAGGTAACTCTACGTCAATCCACCTTTCTCAACCCACCCCTTATCATACAAGCTCGGAAAGTTAACTCATATAGTATTCATGTTTTGCAGTAATGACACATCATTGGTATTACCTCCCTATTATCAGTAATGTAGATGTTCTATTTGAATCACTGAACTCTAGTATGCCATTAAATATAACTTTAGGATATGTTTATTTCAATCGTAGGAATGGGCAATATGCTCTTAAAATAACGTTTACTGATCAGTGTTGCCTTGCATAAATACGAAACCATCGTTGCCTGCAAAATCTTGCAGTTAGGGCAGGGAAAATAACACCTTTACTTCCTATGCTTTGCTGAAGACAAAAAAAAGTCAAGCTGTTGGATGAAAAGTCCTCTTTCGTCATCTAACCGAATTGTATATTTCCAATACTTGGTTAAGAAGGAAAGTATATCACTTATGTGTGTCCCTGTTCGAGGTTATGTTAATCTGTCTACGCCCTTAAATTAAATTCTCTTGAAAGTTCGATGAAACTGAACTAGACAATAATAGGGCCAAGTGATGACCAGATTCATAGGTTTATGTGGTCAACAGTAAAGCTTTTTCCTAGTATGTTCTGATGGCAGCCCTTCTTACAATCCATACGATTTGCTTGGAGATTTCATCCAGTCCGTGATAAAATATGATAATTTGTTAGGACGGTTATACAACAGTTCACCCCATATCAAACGTTGCTGACATATGACTTAAAACAGCCCATTAAAACTTCTGTCAATGTCGCATTTATAGAACTGCAGCAATGCGCATGTTAGTCATATGACAACACCAGTGTATGTCATTTAAATCTTTATAACAGTTATATATATATATATTATATAATGCTCATATATATGCATAAAAAATGTATTTCGTAATTGACTCATATTCATATACAAAAACAATATAATATTATTATCAAATGTGGTATCAGTCATTTGCATAGTCTCCCAGTGTGCATCATCTCACTATTATTCGTTCATCATTTGAGGGACTGGCGAAAACAAAGCGTGTAGATGGCATACAATATCACTTCAAATTAATTATTTTATGTTCTTCCGTTACTGACAAATTATGAAGTACATAGATGAAACAAGAGAAAATGCATTGCACTGTCCTGAAAATATAACGCTGATATTTTTTACCACATTGAGAACACCAGAGATGTCATGTTTTACCACATTGAGAACACCAGAGCTGTCAGTTTAACCACATTGAGAACACCAGAGATGTCATTTTTTACCACATTGTGAACATCAGAGATGAAATTTTGACCATATTGAGAACACCAGATATATCTTTTTTCCAACACTGAAAACACAAGAGATGCCATTTTTACCGCATTGAGATCACCAGAGATGTCATTTTTTACCACATTGAGAACACCAGAGATGTCATTTTAACCACATTGAGAACACCAGCGATATCATTTTTTACCACATTTAGAACACCATAAATGCCATTTTTACCACATTGAGATCACCAGAGCTGTCATTTTTTACCACATTGAGAACACCATAAATGCCATTTTTACCACATTGAGATCACCAGAGCTGTCGTTTTAACCACAATGAGAACACCAGAGCTGTCATTTTTAACTAATATAAGGGGTAGAAAATAATGATAAGTTAATGATATAGAAGTAGCCTTACACCAGCTGATTAAAGAAAATGAAAAGAAGCAGTATTGTCAGGAATAATAATAATAATAATAATAATACACTTTATTTCCTTCTGAAGCATATCCGAGTTATTGCATTTGCCGGATTAATAAGTATAAGGCGAATCAGATGTGATTCAGTATCGATACATTAAAACTTAGATACGGGCGGCAAGGATACAATTTATTAAAAACGTATTTATCTCTAGCACTATGTCATCTTCATTATGATAGTTATGCTAAATTAATTTGTAGTAATTGTTGACTGCTGCCCACGATTTTATATCATGCCTATATGTATTTTGTCGATGACCTGTGTCCTGATTCAAACGAAACGCGTAACTTATTTTGTGAACAACAGAACAGACATCAAGTATTGCATTATGATTTTAATTTGAATCACTTGATCATCATTATTTAATTGTAAACATATCAACTTAAATTTGAGGTATGAATCAGTCGTAACATATTTGGTAAAATTTGACTTCTGAGACAAAATTGTATTGTCCCAAAAGACAACATCTTAAAATTCCATGAATAAAGTAAATCATGTATTGTTATCATATGAATAAGACTTTTTGGAGCATAAGTTACACATTTGACCCTCTTGTTCCAACGTTATAAATTTTTGATATGGAGATTCGGTGTAAAGAAAACGCGTTGCTGTCATAGGAGGATTCCATAAAGTGAAATAAGACGTCAGAATACTGGCATTGTTCAAAGGAGATGCCCTCAGAATCGCTACTGTTGTATATGTCATTGACATGTTAGCAAAGCCTTGCTACAGCTGGTACTAGCTGCATATAAGATGTACAAGGAGTCAGGTATTAGTTCATGTGCCAGGGGACTACTAAAACCCTACCACCCATTCTGCCTAGGCGAACGAAGTCGAGGAAGGGGACGATGAACTCGAAGCGGTTGATATACACCAAAAATGATGAGAAACACCACAAACAGAAAATGGGGACGTAATTCAAAATAAATATTTGGAATGGGAAAACCTGCGATGGATTAACTATGCTACAGTACCAAATAAAGCAGGCAGAAATGAAATCAAAACTTATATTGTGCAACACCTTTTATAACTAAAATACATCTGAATTAATTCATGGGAAACATCCTCGGACGTTGAAGACTACGTATGGGAAACATCCAATTAAGGGAAGATCCCATCAGAGAGGATACCGATACACATAAGAAGTCCCACACCCCTCTCCCAAATGACCGCTAACAACGAAACTCACGTTGACAAGACACCAGACAAAGAAAGTAACAAATAGACTCCCAAAGGAAAGATACGATATCAGACGATAACCACTATGAGTTACATAAAAGGAAAAATGGAAACAAAAGACAATGCCAATGACGGAACGGAATGGACACCGACCAACAAATATAACATGATCGAAGAGAATGGGAAATAATAACAATGGGAACGAATTAAATGAAACTGACAATGATATAGACTGAAAGACAGGATGTGTATGATGCGAGACCCGAGCAAACTAGCAATGGACAGAAAACATCGTGAAGAGGTAGAAGAAGCACTAGTGACTTTAAAAGATCAAGTTGATCAAAATGCAACTGACGAAAGGAGCCGTGTTGAAACTAAAATAAATATACATGCATTCAATCATTCCTCAATGGCTAGTTAGAATTATAAGCCCGACATCGGTATGGATAAAGTCAAAATGTGAATTGCCAGCACCTACGTTAATAAAAAAATCGAGAGAAAAAAAGAAAACAACCGGAAACTATAGTATAATATCTGACAGGGCACCAAAAAGGGCATTTGTCTGCGAACGAGTCGAAAAGCTCTGGGCATTTCTCTGGCAGCTAGACGGACAGCGCCTTTTTCCTGTGGAGGGCACATGGAAGGGTATTTCTCTGAAAATAAGTCGGACAAGATATACATTTAATCAGACATACACTTTCTCATAGCTTAAATCTGGTTTTCTCTGTGGAGGTCTTCGTGTGTGTGTGTGCTTGCGGGCGCGCGCGTGTGTGTATGTGTGTATGGAAAGAGACTACGATAATTTCCTTAGAAAAAGGAAGGAATGATATCTAATGCTTGACATTTACAATCCTTTGCAAAAGTTTCCCAAAAGTATGCCTGCTGTCTCAATTCTCACGACAAAGACGTGAAATTGCTATTTGCAATCAAAAGTAGAGTTGTTGGTTTTGTTTTGCTGCTGATAATCATTGCGATTAAATGGAGTACAATAAATTGGGGAAATTCAAAATATCTATATTTACTTCACTGAATATGTATATCGACATAGATTCATGAAAGAGGAAAGAAATCAATAAATCAATTACTTGATTGTTTTTAATTCATCAATAAATTTATAAATAAATCTTTCAAAATAAATAAATAAATGAATAAATAAATCAGTCAATAAAGCAGCAAATAACGTTGATCATTAGGAAAAAGATCATTACATATATTACCAAAATGCATAAATAAATAAATAAATACATAAGTCACATTATCATCCATACTCGTTAGACATGCAATTATGTTTCCTCAATTTAAATATGTGCATATGTTTATGCTGATCCTAAAGATATTTGGATGAAATTGTTGATTCTATCTTTGTCACGATGTTGGGTTAGAATGTGTATTAATGAGATAAATACTAATACATTAAATGCATACTGAACGTCTTTTAAGTTTTCAAATGTTTAAGTTGCTCTTTTTCTTATGTATATTTATTTTGCATCTGAAATTTCTAAACATCACCCGTTTGTCAAAGGATTTTGCTTTACAAATCTTGCTCATGCAATATATAAATAAGACAAGCTGTAAGAATGCATTTGAGTCAGAATTTTTTCTAGTAGGGGTTATTTTAGGAATCATGCATCTGGAGCAACCTAAGATTCTTATCCAACCCAAACGTGCAATGAAACGAAATATACATGGAGAGAGAGAGAGAGAGAGAAAGAGAGAGAGAAAGAGAAAGATAGAGATTACTATTCTTCGGAATCCTTTAAACATGAAGATTTTAATATATTTTATATAAAATAAAAAAAATGTTGGGTTGTAACTTCAACTTTCAATGCACAAACACATTGAAGGTCCTGCATCATATGAACGCAAATAGGACACAGTTCGGTTCTGAACGAACTGCATAAGTAATCCAACTGCAAGTGTTCATACAAGGGCAGTAGGATAATATTTTAGATCAGTTGATATAATTCAGTTCTATATTCCATTCCTGTCTGCATTGTAGTCTCAGCTCTGCATATTTTTTTTAATAATATGTGTTTGATAATTCCCTAGTCGTTATCTTCTTAGGATGAATTCCACCACTACAGGATGTCGTTTTTTGCTATTTACATCGCTTCCTTAGTATTACGTCAATTTTGCGAAATTAGCAACATCACGAGTGATAAACTGTACCAGATTATAGGGGTTCGACGTGTAAACGTATCTCTCTTACATTATATCTATATATATATATATATATATATATATATATATATATATATATATATATATATATATATATATATATATATGTGTGTGTGTGTGTGTGTGTGTGTGTGTGTGTGTGTGTGTAAGCATATATATATGTGTGTGTGTGTATGCATATATATCGATATATATATATATCTGTGTGAATGTATGTATACACACCGGTAAATACAGACATATAAATACGGTAATAGATGAATGTAATGAAAGACAGACAGTAACATGCAAATCATGGTATTGGATAAATATAATACATGAATGACTATGATCAGCCTTTATACAAAATTAAATTGATAGATATATCTGAAGATTTATAACTGCAAAAATAACTTGAAATTTCGCTTGTGTTTGAACAGACTTTGTATCATTGCTATTTTGCGTATTTGCTTGTGAGTTCAAAGTAAAAGTTGCATGCATGCAGTACATGGTTTAAACTCTGTATGGTAAAACTGAGAGATTTTTAAAAACAATTAAAGGCGTAAATTTCATAGATCAGTAAATGTTTATGGTATATTTGAACCATTTCACATCAAACGGTTAGTGTATATAAATTAGAGGCAGAAATACATATCGAAGTGTTAATTTTAGTTTAATATGATGACATTAATATCTTTAAGGAAGGGTGGTATCACATCGTTGGAATATAATGATTTTCAACGTATATGTAATCTGAGATTCAATTTTTTCAAAGCTAGTTATTTGCAAGGAAGAAATAATAAACGAAAATCTTTAATGCAGCAGATTTATTTCAGAAAGTGATGCAGATGAATCCATACATTACCGAAAGTATAACAAACCCTCCTTCCAAGTACAGTCCAATCCAGAAGATAAAACGACAAATAATAAGGCACAGCATAAATTTTACTGAGCGATCTATCTTTTCGTTCTTTGCACTATTTACCGGTAAGTGATTATGGGATAGTATGGCAAAGGGCTTTAGTTGCAGAGAATTACTTGTTTATAATGAAAGTTCGTCAAACAAACATCGTATAACTCTCTCATGTTAAAGGAGGGCAGTTTATCCTGGTACCATAATAAACATAAGGCGTACACTTTGCTTGATAAGCTAAATAATGACGTGCCTCCATTTAATTTGATCATTTAATATGGTTGCACACAATAGAAGAATGAAAACATTTCTCTCCTGCGATTATAAACGTGATGACATAGCGACCGTGCAATATTCAAAATTATCATCACAAAGGGTCACGCGTTAGTTGTTTGACCGAACGTGTAGTTTTGAGACATATAAAGCTACTTTGTGTTAATGTTTGATATTATTTATTTGAAAGTGTTGACAAAAGTGTCCTCCAGTTATTCACTGCAACTTATATTTACGACAGAGTAACTGTCTGTATCAATCACAATTTATTAGATCTTATAATGAAAATGTGTTTTCTCTATATTGCCTTCTGATTTGTATTACCAAAAAGAACTAAACCAGTCTTTCACGAAGCTCATTCTAATGAGGAATACGATTATTGAACTTGTTAAATGTGATACTATCCGGGTTGGATTATATTTGCTTAGTGATCATCGAAATCAAGATTAAATATATGTGGCATGCGATCTCCGAAAGCATAATATCTCCAAGTTTACTTTTGATAGTTAACTGTCCATTTCGTCTTTGAAGTCCATTTTATGTGGCCTGAAATAAAGAAAAAACACTTTAAAATTCCAATTGAAGCAAAATAAATTTAATGTATCAATGCTATATAGAGCGACAGAGAGACAGTGAGAGAGACAAAGAGATAAAAGAGAGACATAGATTAAAGTCTGATATATATGTATCACATTGTTAAAAAACAATTACATGCTAATTAAGGCCGATACAACTGGAAACAGCCAAGAAAGGTTTTCTAAATAAACAAGAATAAATCAAATGGCTTTTGCTTAAACATATTCCATTGAGTGCATACGACGGGAATGTAGAGATAGATAACATACAGCATAAAATATTTTCTTACCGTGCCTGACAGATAAAGCTTAGCCTAGTAGCGCAGGTTTCATCGTTCCACCTGCTACTCCAGGCCCAACCAACTTCTACACAGTTTTCATCTTTATTGTTGGGCTCTCCAGGTTGCCAATTGGTAAATGAAAACGGTACAGAAGCCCCGTTGGTCCCCATCCATCGCCATTTCCTGCTCTGCAACACGTCCGAACCATCGATCCAGTAACGTTCGTTGGAAACGATACCTTAATAATAACAACTGGAGAATGATTAATGTTCATTTGGAAATTACTCTAGTATTAAACAGTATTGATAATTCTTCTAAGTTTTGCTTCATGGTTGCAAGGGAATTATGCCTACATGGTTATTTGGTGACATTCAAATGTCCTTTGAAAGGATTGACGCTCAACGGGCTCGAAATGATTTCCATAAAATCCCCCCCAAAACAATTTCTTATTTTAACATGCCGAGTGTGGAAACCAATATAAATCTTCTAAAGCCAGATCAATATTTTTAATATTGCCCTAGTGTCGTCCTCATGAGATGTAAGATGGGCACCATAATAGCTAGAGGCAACTATATATGATGATGAGTAGAACACTGGAGACCCCTAGTCAGAACGAAAATAGTTTTGTTCTTCAAATGTAACTGTACTACTATTTTTAAGACGGCTTCATGTTTGGCACATTGGATTAAGATAATTATACTTTTCATAACTTACCAACCAGACACTATACAATTCTTCTAGTGAAATTCACCACACAATATGTTTTGCAATTTAGTAGAAGTACTCGTTCAAGATTGCTACAGCTGCGTCTATATTGAAATCTTGCATGTTATGTTGGGAAACGATCATGGTCAAGATGGCTACTGTTGCAAACAAATTAGACTTCCACGCAGCACTGTTTTCATGTAGATCCAAGTTAGATTTGTGATGAGTGACTGTGCAAAGTAAAACGATTTGGAAGAGTTTCGAAAACATGGGAAAGTTTGCTAAAGGGTGGATGGACGGCAAACAGAAAAGGATAAAAACTATTCGGCTACACATAAAATCACTTATTGGTCTTCCGTTTCTTAAATAAATTCCTCAATTTATTCGATATAAATTTTCACGATTCCTATTGTTCCGGAATAAAACAAAAATGTGAAAGTAAAATCTACGAGATTTACCGTTACTCTATTTTTTTTCTCGATAAAGTAGTTGGTTATTTGAATCCATGCTGAAAACTCAGTAAAAATAGATATTCTTCAAACATGATATCGCCCCATATTACAAATAATTGATAACTATCTGGTGACAGTATATCTACTGGGTTGATAACACGTGAAAAGATGACGTTCTTTGCGATTATTGATAGCTAAAAATGGGTAGAGTCAGATATACAATGTACGGTAATACATATAATTGCAGAAATACTTCATGTGGAAAATTTAAAAGTGCATATGTTATATGAAAGTAGAAATAAATTGGGAGGTAACACCGCAATAGAACAAGAATATCATAAAAGTGTAAGTTATACCATGATGTTTGTTAACGAGCCCATAAATTATGGTCTGCTCACTGTTACTAGTGATTCGTGCAAGGTCGCCTCCAATCACTGCACAGTATTTCTAAAGAAAAGAAAACATTTATGGGGATAACAATGTGTTATTATCAGATCCTCTAATACGTCACAAAAAGCAAGAAAAAATAAATAAAAATATTCGACATCTGAGCAAAATACTAATGAAATGGGTAATTTATGTCAGAATGCTAATTAATATGATCCATGTATAGCATAAAACAATCGGAACCTGCCTAATTTGAAAAGAACATTATGTTTAAGGTAATAAGTTTACCACAAGGAAAAGTCTTGGCGTTGTAGCACTGCATATCATATTTCTTGTATACGTTTGTGACATTCATTAATTGAAACAACAACAACAAAACATTCTTACAACGAAAACATTATTGCAGCAAAATCTTGATACAATACTGTATCATAATCATTACTTTCATTACATCGACAATATTATGCTAAATTGCATGGATACTAAACTCTAATGGGAGAACGCATATTTTGTAACTCCACAAGCATGGGTTGCTCGTGCAAATCAAAATTCAAAGATACTTTAACTTGTCTCAATATAACTTCCCGGTACTTTTACAGGAAATTAGTATAATTCTAGACGATTTTCACCTGCACAGGCTGAAGCATTCTTAAATCCATAATTATCAGATAATGTATTTGAAGAAATTTGAGTTTGAAACTAAAACGAGAAAACTCATTTGCATCTCTAAATTATATTCCTTAAACCCACACACTAAAATCAATCGAAAGAATTATTCCTTAAAATTATGAAAATCATAAAGCAGTATAGATCATTGGATTAATATTGTATCTAATTAAATTCTTTCATGGAACTTTCATGTTGCTGTTCTATATATCATATATGTCAAACAACACAATATTACTTGCACACATGCCGTGTTCAATTCAGGCTTTAATGACTGTATGCTTGTGTGGTCATTTGTTTGTACCTGTATGAGTTTTACAGTTATTAGCGCATCAGCATTATGTTTAACTTTTTGCTAGTTCGTTTTATTCTTTGTCGTTATCAATATGCTTGTCAGTTCTCTGTCAGCAATATATATATATATATATATATATATATATATATATATATATATATATATATCTTCCTATATCCGTTCTATAATGATGATACTCGTCGTGTAGTTTGCTGTCAAATTCAATGAATATCATTGTAATTTCTCTTGAGCCAAATATACAATAGATCAGTTCGAGATAAGAACAGTACGAAAGGCCGGCAATTTATTTGTTAGAAAGAGCCATCAAACATCAGGGAAACATAGCAGATGCTTATTCGGGAAAGGAAATTTTATTCAGAGTAATTCAGGAATTGAGCAGAATTTAAACAGAATACAAAATGCTATCTTGAACAGCATAGGCTGACAAGGGAAATAATGTATTTAATTCATCAGTGTAACAGATGTGTTAACTGTCCTTGTTTTTTCAAAGTAAATCTTAATATGTCCAGATGATTCACGTAGTCCGAGTATACTTCACTAAATCAGATTTAGCCACAATGTTGCCATACGTTACATGTATCAAACGTGGGAGTAGAAGAGCTTATGTATGCTTATATTTCTAATATCTCAAATTATTTCGTGAAAATTAAATATATTGTAAAAATAATGAAATTATTTGGTCATGAAAAATGAAACCAAGTTGTTAATATAATTCAATTCGTAACAAGTTTTATAATTTCCGTGCATTTCTTCTCTGGGATAACAAAAACAATTAACATATATTTTATATCATAATGATTTAAATGTGCTTCATATTCTTTACCGACGATGGTAACACATAAAGTTTCCAACTCAATACACTAAACTTGCCATCTTCCAAGCAATAACAATAACCTCTGATAAAGCTGAACGTGCATGCGAAGTAATATAAGTATATCCTCGGCCAACTTATGTTCAGAAAAAACGACATTCACGCTTTCTCCAACATGTTATCTCGAACATATCTTGAAGCCGAAATAAATATTGTTGATGATCGAATCATACCTATAAGTTCCCATGTTATTTTTCCATTTCATGTGTACTCGACAAATACCGTAGACATCCATAACATATAGGTTTTTCTATGTAAATTTTGTTTAGTTTAGCTTTGTGATTTGTTTCTCTCGCTCCCCACAATTCTCTCTCTCTCTCTCTCTCTCTCTCTCTCTCTCTCTCTCTCTCTCTCTCTCTCTCTCTCTCTCTCTTGTACTGCAGATACCTGCCGCACTATACCAATGACCAAGCCTTATAGTATTCATTTAGCAATTGGTGGGAAGTTGTTCTGTTCTTAAAATATATAGAGACGCACACACACATACATACACACATACACACACAAATAATATATATATATATATATATATATATATATATATATATATATATATATATATATATATATATATATATATATATATATATATATATATATATATATATATATCTATATATCTATATATATATATATATATATATATATATATATATATATATATATATATATATATATATATATATATATATATATATATATATATATATATTGCTGTTAAGAAATAATACTGGAAATGCATGTACATGCTGTCGTCTATAAATCGACCTGTACAATTAATCAGCAAGACATTATCTAGCCTCTTCTTTCTTTAAAGTCTCTGACACCAGCCACATCCGCAGGGAACATGATTTCTAGTTATTATACTCAATGTCGTATGTATCGAAATCGTAGCCGCAAAAACAGAGACTCCGCAGAAGTCTTTATCAACATGTCTTTATTTTTTTTAATTGTTTTTTGTTGGTGTCTTTAATATTTTTTTTAATAACTTATGTTTGGAGTAATGTGTCGCCAAAAAAGATTTGAACAATGCATTGCTGTTTGTAGGTCTTTCTAGCAACTTACTTGACGCTAGATATGAAAACCTTTATACTCCAAAGTAACATTTCTCGAAAGTTGAAAGCAATATGAGACTTCATTACCTGTTTAAAATTAAGAACTGGAACATAAATAACTCACAAAGCATTATTATCGTAATTATATACCTTGGCTTCCGCCCAGGTAGCCTGGACAGCCATAACTTTGTAGCATTCATCCCCATCCAGTAAGAACGTTGTTGGACATCTAACATTATGAACTACAGAACCATCTGCAAAATACAAAACATTCCCTGAATTTGGATATAATATCTTCATTAATGTGAACATCATTCTCTTTACTTTATTATGTTCAGAAGATTTTCCATTTTGTTTCTTAGTCGATTGCATTCTGACACTAAGTCTAAAGATTAATTAGAAATGAAAAATGAATTTATTTTGCCAAGATGCATATTTCCTCTCTTTCTTGGTATATTTATTTATCTCCCCCTGTGTTTGTGTCAAATATGTATGCGTGAGTTAAAATTATGTTTTGCGAGTGTGTCTATTAATATTATGTTACAACATAACAGACTGTAAATATAATGACACCTAGGTAAATAAGAAATATAAATACTAACTAATCAATAATTTCATTAACTATGTTACTAACAAAAACGCATATAAATTAAACCAAAAAAAAAAACATCAAATAAACGAGCTCGAATGAACTAATAATAACACTATCAATAAAATTAAAAGGTAAACATACCAACATGTGCAGTGACAAAAATGGCTACAGTGATGAATATCGATGAGAAATCCATTACGTAAATGAACGATGATTTCGCTTGAATCGTCGTTTTCAAACTCAGTCAAAACAAATAGATGTACACGGATTAACCATTACTCGCATTATGACTGAATGATATTCTCTCCTTAATATTCAATTTGCTTGTATCTTAATATCCTCCCCCTCATTAACATATCGAATAGTAGTAGCTAAAAATTATTGCTGTATATTGACATGTATGCTGTAACAAACGTTTGATAATGGCTTCCTCTTTATGTTAACATTCTAAGAAAACATGGATCTAAAAACAGTTAAGTAATACATATACAAATATGTTCGTCGAAAAGATACCTTACACACCAATTCCATATTGTGCATATTGGAGAGGACGTAAACATATTTTGCAATTGTTTTATTTATGAATTAATGTATAACATCAGATGAAAAGTTATGTCAGTATTAGGCTTCTTTCGTACCGTT
This sequence comes from Sinohyriopsis cumingii, assembly GCA_028554795.2. Classification (NCBI taxonomy): domain Eukaryota; kingdom Metazoa; phylum Mollusca; class Bivalvia; order Unionida; family Unionidae; genus Sinohyriopsis; species Sinohyriopsis cumingii. The sequence goes on from CM068837.1 coordinate 75,044,124, forward strand.
TTCGATTTATTAAGTTATGTCGGATATAAAATATCTTCTAAATTTTGAAATAATTTTACTTCACGGTATATATATATATATATATATATATATATATATATATATATATATATATATATATATATATATATATATATATATATATATATACATATATACATATACATATATACATATATATATATACATACATATATATATATATATACATATATATATATATATATATATATATATATATATATATACATACTATATATATATATATATATATATATATATATATATATATATATATATATATATATATATATATATATATATATATATATATATATATACATATATACATATATATATATACATATATACATATATACATACATATATATATACATATATACATATATATACATATATATATATATATATATATATATATATATATATATATATATATATATATATATACATACATACATACATACATACATATATATATATATATATATATATATATATATATATATATATATATATATATATATATATATATATATATATATATATATATATATATATATCCATATATACATATACATATATATATATATATATATATATATATATATATATATATATATATATATATATATATATATATATATATATATATATATATATATATATATATATATATAGGTGTGTATGTGCACCGTCTCAAATTTAATAATCAATTACACTCTATTCACATCCCACAACCACAATACATATTTGGATTCTGTTTAAAAATTGGAAATACGTCAGGCGTCTAGGTCTTAAATTGAGTAAAATGAATAAAATGAAACCCATAGTATCAGTCAACAAGAACAAACAATTTATTTGTATAAGGTAAAAAGTTATATTTTAAGAGACACTTATATTAATGTAACTTAAATTCCAAATAATCCCTAAAGCACACAACTCTACAATCTTGAAATGTTTCGAGTAGAGAACGATATTCTTCATAAATATATTGTAATTGACCTTCGTCAAAATTCGTGTTAGTGGTTTATGCGACCAGTGACAGTAGGTTTTAAAGAACATAAAGCATGCCAAACATTTATCTAATATTATAGATTAATATCGAGAATATTATTAATGGAGCTAAACATGTTTACGTCTATCTGCATGTAGGATATTATTTTTTCTTACTTAGAAATAACTACCTTGTTGACAACTTAGACTGTTTTAGACAGGAAACTGTCCTACGTCCTTGCATTATTTTTTCATTTAGATTTTTATTTAAATTTGTTTACCTGCAATGATATTCAATCTTGCCGTACCATCCGAAGCGTAATTAGTTTTATTGTTGTATTCCGTGTTTAATTTGGTGGGTCTATTTATTTACATTATTCACTGGGATTAGAAAATGTTCAATAATAATTCTCTAAATAAATCTTAAATGTTTAATGTAGTGAGTTCAGTCAAGTACAGTTTGGATTATATTAGTGTGATACATCAAATGACTTCGCCACATTCTTTACCATTGCCCCATTAGCACGTTATAGACTACGGGCACATGGGCACATTCAATATTACAATTTATTTGGAGCATCACAGGATTTAAGCTGGAAATTCAAATGTCTTGACTTGTAACAGAGCTTCTAGGACCATCATATAATATGTATTTAGATCATATTATTTTATGCCAAAACAACGATGATGACACATATCATCATTAAACCCTAACAAGTCAAATGATTGCAATGCAAGAAATGTGGCATAATTAAAGACATTACGTAACACCGTTTTATTAGGATATCCAACCACAAATTGAATGCATAATATATAAGGAAAATAATTGGATTGAATGTCTAAGGTGTGACATCACAAAATAGAAATTTAATTTAAGATCATGTTCAGCTATGGCTGAATAATGTATCAGTGTCCTACATACGTAAGACAAGTGCACATAAGGCGACTGGTTACCATATAGTAAACAAAACTCTTCTATAGCTGTTATCGGCCTTGTTCCATATCCGATATATTAGTCCAACACAGCAAGTGATAATGACACATACAAATATAGCCTATATATGTAATGCCGAAGTGAGTGTGTTCATGTGTGCGTGTGTAGGATAAAGACAAACAGACAGACTATGTTTGAGAGGGGGGCAATAAGCAAGAGATGGAGATTTAACAGGTATAAACATATAAATATAACAAGTATCACAGCCACAGCACATCTGTAGGTAATTATTCTCGTCTCTGGCTTGGCCAATGTCGGTATTTTAGTTAGCTTGCCAGTAGCTTTTTGTGCGATAGTGGAATCTACCGGGCTATGCCTAGGTTCATAAACCACCAGATATAATGGCCACTATGCATAGCCTATCCGGCCCCGAGAAATAGCATTCAACCCAAATATAACAAGAACAGCATGCAGAACCTAACACGGCACTGCATGAAAGGTGTGCAGGAGTACGTAATGTACAATATTCTTATAACATAACTCGGCGTTCGTCAGTGTTATTTTCGGTTACACGCATAATGCAGCATAGTACTATAGTATATGATCAAACACGTTGTGTAGGTAAATATAATAGTATGCTAGATTGTGGAATGAAAGATGAGTCTTAACTTACCTAATATTTTGTTTTATGGTAATGAACATTTACATTAAATACAAAAAACCTAAAAGATAACAACTCAAAATCTTAAATTTCATTTATTGCTCTTTGTTTTTCTTTGTTTTCTATTCATATAAATGCATGCTAATTTACATTCACCATAGATTACTATATTAATCAACAGGTGAGTAATTGCTAAAATACTATTTTAGTTTGGTAAATTAATTTTCCATTTCATTAGTTACTTGTAAATGCAAACACATATTTCCTTGTTAGATCTTGTTTCTTGTTGTGTCTTTTTATCCCTTCTTAAGTTATAATACATGACTACATCATTAAATGCTTGTCCGATTCATTACGTGGATATCATGGAACGTCATCTCCCTCTGGCTTCTTTATTTCGTTATCATCAGCAATATTATATTCTACCATATTTTAGCTTCAGTATAGTCATCTGAATCACTATTCCAAATCACCATTGATACTCTTATATATTGTTTCTTTATAATCGTTCATTATCTATACATTCATTATTACTTCATAATAATATTGCGACTGTGTCGTTCTTCGTTTTTCTACTTGCAGGCATGGGATGTAGAAATGTATGTTACAGATTGAGAACTATTTTCCTTTGCAAAGTTAATCTTGAGGCAAATTCCGTCTTATCATTGACTTTAAATTATAATGAACGCAAATAAGTTTTTCTAAAAACTCACCTATTATTAGAAGCGGACTCTTCCAGGGTAGCGTTATAAATATAGCTAGAAAGAAAAGGTAGAAATGTAATGCTGCTCTATTTATCAATTTTAGTTTTACATTGGATAAAGATGCTGTTATAATGATATCTAGTTAGATTATTCTTATCCCGTTTTTATCTTGTAAAGTTGAACTATCAGGGATTTTTTTCGAACATAAGAATTATTTATGCATATAAAATTAATCTAACGTGGATTATTGTTTATAAATCTAGTGTTAACAATTTTTTCATATTTACATAATGCATGTTACTAGTTCTTTCAGTATCCAAGGCAACTGAGCAGCATTCAAGATGCAATATTGGTGTCATATTCAGATGCATATTGAGCTGAATCCAGTACTAATATCGCTAACAGATTCGGAATTATATGATTCTTACAGCCACAGTACTTCGCTTACGTTATGAACAGATCGTATGTTTATTTTATACAGTTAAAACCTGTATCTGTCCGCCATAAATTATATTTCGTCATTACATAATTTGATCATTTTGACTTTATTGCAGTTATAAGGACTTATCAAAATGACATTATTACTGATGACCTTACTTTAGACAGTTATCATAAAGCCATTAGAACAAATCCTGGGTGAGGTGGATTGTTTTCAAACCCTCCTTAGAACAAATAGTTAGGTGGCATCAACTTAGCTAGAGAATAGAGGTTGTATGTCCTCAGTGGAATATACTCTGACAAAATGGTCCCTGTGTTATTGTCAGGGGGATTCTATGAGCACAACATGCATTGCCTCAAACGGTACGTGTTACAAGTGGCCGATCTCGGTCGGGAGTGACAGGGTAAAATTGTTCTAGTTGACCTGAATAGGCGTCATTATATGCTGTAAAGAAAAGTTAATGTTATAAAAGTCCATAAATATATACCTAATAAGAAACAGTAATTAATCTGTGACAGTAACTGTATTGCAGAAAAGTTTACCATTAAAATAATATGATGATTTGAAGATAAGCATTGTGTTATTTGTCAACGAGTCGATATAAATTCCACATTTAACACGTCAAGTTCAATTGAATACTTCTGAACAAAATATGACCTGTTCCACTGCAAATTAATCAAACATGGATATGAGCACTCAAAGCATCAGAAGCATAAAGACAACATCGATGTAGAGATGTCATTGAGCTAAATACTCGTCTAGCCAAATAAATATGGCTTCTCTGATGAAACAATGTATGGTGTGCCTTTTGTAAATTAAATGATTGAAAATAATAATACAATTTTAGGAGATTGTGTTGCTTTCAATAGGAGTCGCTAAACGGACCCTATTTATAGTCCTGATAATTTTTATCATATAACGGAAGAAAAACTTTTAATTTGATATAGATAACCGGAGTCTTAGATTATTCATTTTAGGCATCCATCCACAGTATGTTTCTTCAATAACCTGATGATTACCGTTTACTTCCTTGGCTTCTTTATTGTATTTCTGGCAGGCACTAGCCTCAATAATTTTGCAGGTTAATCGTCCCTCCTCTAATGACGATTTTAGCCCATTGGAGAAAGGGGTCTGCATTGCTAGTTGAAGGATAGCTAGTTTGCTGGATAGTATTGCTTGAGTGACCACGACCGCAAAAGAGAGTCTCTTCTAACTATATTTCAGGTAGCGTTTAAGGCATACAAAATCGAATTGTATGCTGCCATATTTATGACGTTGAAGATGAGTATAAGGGTATCCAAGATCTTTTCACCAAGGGATGAATGGCGAGAAATCAGAGATTGAAAAGAGACTAACCAATTTCGAAATGAAATTAAATATTTTCCGGAGATATTAACTGGCTAAAGAACCAAGTCTATTTTTAGAATTTCGTGTGATACATATTGTTTCAAAAGCGGACGATAGCTAACCGGCTGACTCAAAACTGCCTTGATATTGCCTCCATCAAACACGTAGCGATCTAGGAAGATTACAGGTGAAAACTAAATAACAGATGTTCGACCAAATCTTCATCAGCTGATCTAGAATGCATTACAATAGGAGACATCATTATATAGAGATCAATATCAGTTGGAATATAAACTACATGCTGCATGATATAGTTAGATGTACATCGTATGTCTGAGTCTAGGTCTGTGTGCGAAGTTTGCTCTTTTTGTTTGGACTTACCACCATCCAGGGCCACCACATACTAACGACAATGCTGAATCTGTAGCTAGTGGTATAAATGATATGCATGTTGGAATGGCCAAAAATGGCAGTACATAAGATATCCAAACGGGAGTTGTCGCTAATAGGTGGATGCCATGCTGCGACTGACGGCAGGTGCGCAACATTCAACTGACTCGATACGACCGGTAAGGGCAGCTGCAATGGTACAGCCTGTGCGGTTGGTTGAATTGGTGAGACCGACAGAGCTGGCATTATTGCTTGATTGATCTTGATGGATAGTCAGCCGGCTGTCTGTCTGTTATACTGGTTGGTGTGACACATATATACACTATATGACAATTTGGCTGACGATATCGGCTGTCCACGATGTTTATTCCTATATTCTGACGGATGGGCAGTACTGACGGCAGCCGGTAAACGAGACATTGTGTATTGTCAGTGGAAGTTGTGGCTCTCTGTGTCGGCCGAAATGTCAAACATTGCAACAAAAACACCGTTTATTTTCTTCTTAATCAGACAAGTAAGGGAAGCTGGATCTAAACGTAGATTGTTGCTTAAAATAAATAAAGACCAAATTATCGTTGACACTTTTCTACATTCTAGTCAATAGTACCTTTGTAATAATCGTGATGATGCATACTTCTAAACTGGTAATCATTGTTGAACGTTGTGCCACATACAGGCCTGAGATGTTAAAGAAGTCAACATGCAAAGCTAAATAGTATGCATAACTATTACGAGGTATGAGACAATGCTAACTGAGGAATACAAAGGCAAATGATCCATCAAAGTAAATTTATAATATGTATTACCTATCTGGTCGCGAATGACAATAACGTACTTGGCCAATAAACACGGAATAATAATAATAATAATAATAATAATAATAATAATAATAATAATAATAATAATAACAATAATAATGATAATAACTGATAATTGTTTTGACCTCAAAGTGTTTCTTTTCTTGCTGAAGACTATTTGCGGTCTCTAGCGCCACGATTACATTCCATTGGCACTTAAGTTTGCCATTTGTGCTGTAGGTATCATAAAATAAATGTATGTTTGAAAGATTTATATCCCTGTACCAATTTATATTTGTAATGTTTTGGAAAGTTATCAATTGTATTATACTACTTATGTTGACTTTTAGTAATTGTGCATTCATCATATATTTAACCAACCAGGATTCCAAATATATGTTTATGAATCATTATTGTTTCAAATCTTTGCATGGGTGTGGCTATCATTTGTAAAATTACGTAGTAGACTTTTATCTGAATAGGATATTTGCATTTGATTAGACATTTTAGCTGCATTCTTGAACGCTTGGATGACTTTGTTGCACGATGAATCATCTAGTATTTTTTTCCGTTGTTTGATAATTGATAGCTGACAAATAACTCGTGCTACATTTATAATATCTAACCAATATATTAAAATCTGATCATTTTATAAGCAGTACATTGATATATATTATTCAGTATGAGTTGATAATAATTGTAGTATATTATACCTTTTGCACTGGCACGAAACCAAACAAATTTAATTCCTACCCTACTATTGATTGATAACCAAGGTTTTTATTTGTGTATTGCATTGTTTGTTTGTGTTGGATTTTGTTTAAGTCGCTGGTTTAATGTGCAAGAGAGAGGAAACGAGTAAAACGGATTTGTCTAGAACTTACCTTTATCGTAAATATAATGGAAGACATTTCGTCTAGCTTCCGGAACAAAACATATACCTTCAATCGATAGCTCACTTCTTAACCAAGTCAGTTTTGTTCTCTTCAGTCTTAATATTTCATGCAAAACTCATTTATATTTGTTGTGCATCGGCTAATAAAAGAAAACCTTAAAAATATAGCACATTTGCGTTTATGCTTGAGTGTGTATATGTTAGTTATGAGACAAGGTGAGATAATCGATTAGATTGGGTTTGCACATTAAAGTGATCGATCGAAGGAGAGAAAGTGAGACCATGTTGAAGATAGTGTATATGTAAGTAGGTCTGTGCGTGTATTCAGTCGATTATTTCAAAAGAGATGTTTAAGGGATGGAGGTAGAGAAATGTATTTGAACGTGAATACGCTAATTTTTCCTCCATCGGCGTTATCTAAGGTCTCCATAATTTGCAGTTAATATCATCATAATTAGTAAAGAAGAGCCATGAATAGTATTAGCATAATCATTGTCGTTTTCATTATAATACTTAGCATTAGTAGCATTATAATAAATTAGCGTGATTATCCACGTAATCAGTTTTATCCTTATCCTTATCACTGTCATTCGTATAATTATGTATCAGTTATATATATATATATATATATATATATATATATATGTCTGTATAAGCCAGTTGATGAACATTTATTCAGCAAAGATATGGACATATATAGTAAATATGCTATCTTAATTCTTAATGTATATAACTGTATAAGCCAGTTGATGACCATTTAGTGAACACAATTCTTGACATATAATAAATATTCTATCTTAATTATTTCATTTTCCTTTCAAATCCACGACCTGCCGTATCCGGGTTGATTAAACAAATTATCATATATTTCCAAACCAACCAGCATGAACATGCTGAACACGTGACAGGGCATTTTAGCAAGATAAATTATTTAGAAGTTCGCTACTGTTGGACTTCATGACAATAACAGTTAATAGTTTTAGTCAACGAGAAATATGTGTGACATTTCCAGAGTATATAAAATAAGTTCTTGACAATTTCTGTTTGAATAAGGACATTACGTTGCTATCATTTTCTTAGTGTTGTAACTAGTTAAAAAGCAGGAGACACAAAACAGAAAGACAAATCAACCTCGAAATTAGGATTGTGTAAAGTCTGTTAGACTCCATGTCGCATAATTTGCAATCTAATTGACCATGGATACATATATGGACAAAGTCTACTTTATCATCACAGTTGTACACTTGCTTGCTTTAAATGTATAACACTCGGAATTTTGACCTTTCTACACGAAACTTTATATTATTTTTCATCATAATATGTATTCACATTAATATTTTCAGGTGTAAAACTTGTAACAGATTAATATGAGCAAAGGACGCTTTAATGTGATGATACAAGCTTAAATAATATATACGTATTTGGTTATTATGCTTCCTCGATTTAAGGTGGCGTCAGGTTTGCCGCTTGACTAAATATTCTTCAAAGACAGACCTCAGTTCATAACATACAAATGTCAACGATACATTTTGTGAATGTGTGTACGCGTGTGTGATTTTGATTTTTAGTGCATATTTAACAATGTTTTCAGTCATATCACTACGATGCATGCAGTGCGTCAATTTGTAGTAATGTCTAGCATTGAAGCATCTTGCCGCAGACATGCATAATCATGACCCACCCAGTTACATTATCCTCACACCAAGCCAACCAGTCCTCACTCTAACTTCTTAACGTTGAGTGCCTATTTAGGCAGCTCCTACATGCATTTCTTAAAAGTCGTTGGTAGTAATTGGCTTTGGATTGCAAACCCGAAGGTCAAATTGTATGCATAAAAGAAGTTACGAGAATACACTCACAGTTACATAAATATAATAGGCCTTAATAATTATATTCAGTATATAAAGTTACCTATCGTGTCATGATTGCTAAACTGAAGCCGCCCCAACGTACTGATTAACGATAACAGTGTCCGATACGTATTGTTCGCTCGTAGCGTTTTACTTATTTAGAAAAGATTGGATGCGGTCTCAAGCGATAGATACACGTTTAATTTGTACACAATATGACAACTTAAGTTCATGACTGTTGCAGTAAACATAACTAAGTATGCTTTCCATTTTTAAATCAATATATAAATGTATTTGATATTTATTTTGGTTTTGAATATATCTATTTTCACGGCTTTAAATGAACGTTTCGTATAATCTTATATATTTTGCAATTATGAAATATTTCACAAAACCAGGATCCTGCCGATTTGATTATGCAGCATTGACTCAAGTTCTTGCAATGTGTATGTCTCAGATGTAATATTACATAGCATGAGCTTCATTGAATATCCTGCATGAGCATGACTGGATACTTTGTCGGTGTCCTACATTCATCAGACAAGGGCACCGAAGACGACTACTTATGATATAGTAAGCAAAACGTTTAAAATAATTGCTATCTGCCTAGTTTCAAATAAGAGCGAATAGCCCCACACAGCAAATGATAAGACACATACTAATGTAAGCCTAACTGTATTTGTGATGGAGTGTGTGTGTGTGTGTGTGTGTAGTGTTACACGGATAGAGGAACAGAGAGAGAGAGAGAGAGAGAGAGAGAGAGAGCGAGGGAAATGAAAGTCATACTGGTAAGAAAAAATACAGCTTGAACTTAGTCACAGAGAGAGCAGACAGAAAGAGACATAGAAAGAGAGAATGGGCTAGAGTGAGTCTAATATTACATAGAGCTATAGTGAGACATAGAGAGAGAAGTGGTTAGAGCGGATGTGAAATTAGCCCCTCAGATTGAAAGGGAACCGGTTCGAGTGAGTGTTAAATTAGCCAGAGATAGAATGAGGGAGAGAGGGATAGGAGGAGGGCTAGAGAGATTTCACAAACATGTATACTTTAAATTTCTCATTTTATCTAAATTGCTTCGAATATAAACCTAGTTCGCTTTTATTATATATTAACTATTTACTTACTAGAATCGGTTTGTAAATTTATGTTAGTCTGAATCCCATGTAGTAGTTTTATGTGTTGATTGTGTATTTTGTGATTAGGCTTAAACATGTTTGCTTAAACTCTCTCTCATAAACATAATTCGCCTAGTATCGAAAAAGGGGAGTCTTTAGTCAGTTGGTCTCCCCTGTTAAATCTATCAATGACTGATTATAAATTTGTTTTCTTCACTACGTGTTGTGTCGAAGCTACATGCCTTGCAATTAATAGTTTTTATATCTATTTAATTTCAAATTGTTTATTTTACCAGTTTCAATCAATATTGTTTTATATTTTTTCTATTTGGATCACCTGAGCTATTTAAAATAGAAGCAACGGCTATAGTTCCAGGCTGCCGATTTAACACATCACTGTTTTCGCAATCTTTCCTTAGTAATTCGAGTCTCGGGTTCTGCCAAAGTGGGTATGTGAATCAGCTCGCCAGTAACTCATATGGGTGGCTTGTTCTAGTGTGTTTTCCAGTGTTCTTTCAACACTCTATATATTGGTCTCCATGAATAACTAATGATTTGTTGAAAAATGGCGCTAAACCCAAACATAACAAAAGCAGCATGTATAACCTAACACTGCACTGTCGTGTGAGATGTTTGCGAATAATTAGTGTACAAAACTGTTTTAAATAACTCGGGTCTGTCAGCGATTTTGCGTTTATACGTATAGTCCAGCATAGTACATTGCACACAATTATTGTGTAGGTATCTATTCCAGTAAACGTGATCGTTGCATGAAAGATGAATCTTAACTGAACTAATAGTGTCGTTTGTGGTAAGTAACAGTTATAATAAATACGATAAGAGAAAAAATAAGAAATCAAATAGTCATCCCTTTTATTTATTGGTGTTTCTTTTGCATTGTTCATATGAATGTATGCTAATGTACATTCATCACAGGGTATTGTTTTAAGGTGTGCAATGATCTTCTAGTTTGTTAATTTAAGTTTCCGTTTCATTAGTTACTTGTGCATATTATAATCTATTCCCGTTCATGCCAGCTACTTCTTGTTTCGTTTTTCTTTCAGCTATTTAAATTTTCATAAATGGCTACAGCATTGTATGAATTTCCTATTCATCACGTGGATATCATGTAATGTCGCATCGATCCCACTTGTTTACTTTCTTATATCAGATATAATGAATTATATACATCTTGCTGCAGTCTGCTTAGTCGAATCAAAATCACATCTCAACACTAATGCATTCATATATTATTTTTGTATTATATTTAATTATCTATACATTCATTCTTTCTTCATAATATTATTGCAACTGCGCCTTTCGTCATGTAACAATGGGCATTTGCATTTTATGCTACATTTTACGAACAGTTTTCTTCTGCAGAGTTAAATATGGAGGTGAAATCCGTTTATCGATGACTTTAAATTACAGTGCACACAACGACTTGTTCGAATATTTCACATGGGATGATAATCGGACTCTTCCAAGATAGTATGTGAACTGTTCTTAGTAAGATGAGGTAGAAATGCAATGTTTTTTATTATTATTTATCAATCTTCGTTTTACATTCTGTACATATGCAATTTAACATAAATCATTGTTTCCAAATCTTGTCTTCACAAATGTGTTCATTTGTACATTATGGCTATTTCTAGTTACATTATCTGATAACATTCAGCTGAATCCTGGTTCGACATCGGTATCAGATAATAATTTATTCTGAGCGGAATCGATGTCAAATATCGGTACCAGATTCGGCTTCGTACTGAGTTGTATGTTGGTCCAATATCGATTCAGATTCCTTTTGTTGTTGTTGTTATTGTTGTTGTTGTAGGGTTTGACTCCATTTTTTTGCACACGATATGCTATATATGGTGGCCAGTATAAATGGTGGAGGAAGAACCCGGGAAAACCCCGTTAATAACCATCGACCCTTGATAAGCGACTGGCAAGCTGTCTCACATACCCACTTTGGCTGAATACTAGATTCAAACCCTACGGAGGGTGCTTTAGACCACTCGACCACTCTGGGCCCTGTTTCAGATTCCTAAAGCCAAAATAGTTCGCTTACATTATGAACATGTATTATGTTGGATTTTGTACATTTAACTATTGTATATGTCCGCTATATATTACATTCCGTCATTACATAGTTTGATTATATTAACCTCAGTGCACTTACAAGGAATCATCTAAATTACATTATTGCTGATGATGACCTTACTGTAGACGGTTTTCATAAACCAATTAGAAACGAAATTGTCTGTGATATGGATTGTTTTCTCACCCTCAGAGCAACAAGTTAATGACATAACTGAGATTGACAACAAGAGACTGTATATACGCAGTGATAAATCATATAGCTAAATGTTCGATGTTATTATCCAGGATACGCAAGTATCTCAATAATATGTTAACAGCCCTTAACTTTAAGTGTTACAAATTGTCGACCTCAGTCAGGGATGACATATTAACGGTGCCCGAGCTGACCTCAATATTCGTCACTATATGTTTGAAGGAAAAGCAAATGTTAAAGTGAATACTTCATAAATAATTAATATAAAACATGAATTAAACTTTAGCAATTACTGAGTCGGGAATATAAGAATCATAGTAAAATACACATTTTGTATAGTCATTTATCCGAACCCAAGTCAACCTGATATTACAGTTGTATGATAACCATGATTGTTTATTGGCGTACTGTATTGTCTGATTGTTTTGGTCTTTTGATCAAGTTGATAACGGAATGTCCAATAGAGAGAGACAAACAAAACTATATATATATATATATATATATATATATATATATATATATATATATATATATATATATATATATATATATATATATATATATATGTATGTAACATATGTTTATCGAATCCATATTGGTATAAATGTAATCATATCGACCTCCTAATTCCTCCTGAAAACGATTCATTATATTCTGTTAAAATAAACAATGAATATTTATTTTACAAATGATTTTTTACTTAAAAACGGAGTCCATTGTATCCTCTCCGGTCTGTGTGTGTGTTTGTGTGTGTGTGTGTGTGTGTGTGTCTGTGTGTGTGTGTCTTTGTATGTGTGTGTATGTGTGAACTGTCTCAAAAATATTAATCTATTAGACTTTATTAACTTCCCATATGTACACTATATGTTTCGATTCTGACTGATAATACGCTAAGAGATTAGGTCATAAACTGAGTAAAATAAACGAAGTAAAACCCATTGTATAAGCCAATATCAACAACCAATTTATTTCTATAAGTACAAAGTGATTATTTAAGAGACACTTATAATAATGTTACTTTAATTAATCCCAATTAATCCCAAGTATATATATATATATATATATATATATATATATATATATATATATATATATATATATATATATATATCACAAATATAAAAATGTGCAATTCAAAGGTATAACAATTTAATACAATTAAATATTCAAATAATATTAATTTCCCAATTACCCTTCTTCCTCAAAAACAAGTGATAGCGTATTGTATCCTATGATTGATAGTGACAGTTCCTTCTCCACCTGTCCTCGTTTTCTACTCGTCTGTATCTCTCTTATCCCGATAATTCCTGCTCTCCTTCCGACTTCCCACCTAACTCCTTCTCCTTGAATCATATTTCTTAATTTTCTCTTCCTAGACACCTTTCCTTCTCTACCCGTCACTCTCGCTACGATTAACGTTCGATTCACAATCGAAAACTGCACTAGTCTATATTTCGTCTCTTTCCTAGACGCTCGAGACAAAACCACACCGGAAGTCTGTCCCCTAAAAGCATCCTTTACAAAGCAATGCATTTCCTTTGAATTTCCTAAGTTTTCCTGCCATTTCACGAGTGGCTTTCCCGAATTATTGCTACAACTTCTCAGCACGATGTTTCACAGTGACCGGATTTCTAGTCTAAAGTACTCAGTTAAATTCGGGTTAAAATGGTGACCACACCCTCTCTCAATTCCGATTCTATTGATCTTAGCAGACAATGATTCGGCCGTCTGTCGGCTTTGTGAAATTTACGACGTAACTAAGGGTCCTTCGTTCTTGAACAAGGTTTTCAAGGTCCACATGTAATTTTTGACACCCAAAAAGCTGGACTCTCGTAACAATTACGAACAGGACCACTATAGTCTAACATATAAACATGGCTTCTAACCCATTCCTTTGTTCTTGACTTACGTAATCACTAGCAGGCAAATTGACAACTCCCCCACGTTTGAGAATAAAGTCGGGATTTTATTTCCCCAACATTGTTTCAATTGTAAATGCGCGTTACTACACGTAATACAAGAACAAATTCAAAGCGACGTCCTGATCTGTATATGATTATTCGAACTCGACAAATGACGTTCTCCGGAGCATTTATACCCGGCCAGCTACGTCTCTATCTCTACCCGCTGTACCGCAGTCAACATGGGGTCACTTTCCACATGCGATGATGTCTCAAACGTCGTTTGCGGACAGCCCGTGACAGTGTTTGCACCTTCTATATCGCCTTCGGAGTCCTCGTTGAGGATCGTGGCTACGACAAAATCGCTGATGGTCTCTCTTTTCCGGTATTACTTAATGAGATTTTCATGGTATAGCTTCTCCTTATTCGGTAGTCGTATCCGAAAGGTTTGATCTGCGACCTTCCCGATAACGATGTACGGATCTCTCTAAGATAATTGCAACTTGTTGTGTACTTCGGGCTACAACACTTACATATTGTCTTCTACTTCATACTGGTGCGGTTTTTCGCGCTTTTTTGTAAATCTTCGCCTGACACGCCTTCGTTCGCTTGAGGTTCTCCTGTGCGAGGGAAGCAACTTCATCCAGTTTGTTTCGCAAATCAGGCGACGTACTGATAGCTAGTACGTACCTCTTCGACAGCGTGATCGTGCGTTCACAGATGTCTCAGTACGGCGTCTAGGCCACGGACGGTCCTCCCATAGAAGAGTTCAAAGGGAGAAAACCCTAAACTCACGTGTGGTACTTCCCGGTGTGCGAAAAGCATAGAAATATACCGATCCCAATCTTAGCTCATATTCTTGAGCATGTTTTTTTGTGTGTCCCGTTAAACCGTTCGACCAATGCGTTATATTGGGGGTGATACGGTGTAGTCGTGAGGTGCTTAATCGACATCAGTCGGTTCACCTCAGCCATCACGCGACTCATGAATTGTTTGTTTTGTTTGGTCAGGAGCTCGTCAGGGCATTCCTACTCTTGACCAAATCCCAAACAGCGCCTCAGCAATGGTTTCCGAATCAATATAACGCAACGCGACGGCTTGCGGTTTGCTTGTAGCGTCAGTCCGCACCCACAAAACCTCCACATTTCGAGTGTGCACGCTCGTATTTTTCCGCCATACTGGCGATGTCTTCTTGCGTCCGTTGTTCTGTCTCTGCTAGAAAGACTCTCAACTCCCAACGATAAGTACTCATAACATGCTTCTTGGGCATGTTCTCGGGTATCCCGTCTTATGATCGCGCGATGTCAACCATCTTAATCCACTTCTTAAATAGCCCGCGACAATGTGTGTATACTTGAGAGTGGGTTTCAGTTGTCATTTACGTCGAATCCCGAAGAAGTTTACGGTTGATTATTGTTTCTAAATCTAGTGTTATCAAATATGCTTATTTGCACATTATGCATTTTACTAGTTCTTTCAATATCCAAGGTAACTGAGCAGCATTAAAGGTCCAATATCGGTG
This sequence comes from Sinohyriopsis cumingii, assembly GCA_028554795.2. Lineage (NCBI taxonomy): Eukaryota > Metazoa > Mollusca > Bivalvia > Unionida > Unionidae > Sinohyriopsis > Sinohyriopsis cumingii. Next base: position 75,059,992 of record CM068837.1, read on the forward strand.
TCAGATTCAGAAGCATATTGACCTGAATACAGGTCAAATATCGATAACAGATTCAGAATTCTCTGATTCCTACAGCCACAGTACTTCACTTACATTATTAACATACAGTATAGTATATTTTTTACAGTGAATACTTGCATCTCTCAGCCATAAAGTAGATTTCGTCATTAAATAGTGTAATCATTTTGACTTTGTTGCACTTACAAGGACTCATCTAAATTACAGTTTTACTGATGATGACCTTAATGTATACTGTTATCATAAAGCTATTAGAACAAATCCTGGGTGAGGTGGATTGTTTTGAAACCCTCCTTAGAACAAATAGGTATATGGCATAACCCAGCTAGAAAATAGAGATTGTATGTCCTTAGTGGGAAATACTATGACACAATGGTCCCTACGTTATTGTCCAGGGGATTCCATGAGCACAACCTATATCGCCTCAAACGGTAAGTGTCACATGTGGGAAATCTTAGTCGGGGTGACAGAAAAACAGTATACGAGTTGACATGAATAGTCGTCAAAATAAGCTGTACGGAAAAGCTAATGTTAACAGAGGCCAAAAAAGAATATAAACAAATATAATAAACAAATGGTTAACACGTTAATGAAAGTTAAATATATTTTGCACTGAGGTGATCTTTAGTGTCGTGCATCCTGCCAAGATAAGTAAAGTTATAGTTCGTCAAATTAAATGTTACGCTATGCATAGTAGCAACAGGCTTTCTTAAGAATTTGGGTGCAATTCTTAGTTGCATTGTTGAATCCGTTTTATGTATCTGTGAATACAATGTTACTACTAGATGTGTTTGCTCAATTTTCTAAGGCCCAAGACTTAAATACTCGAACAGAAGCATTAGGGAACCATTACACATGTCAATCCTGTTCTAAACTCACCTTTCTACGTTAGTCAAGATTGTGTCACTTCCATTATTATTTTAAAATTTCCTTATCTCACATGCACATGTTTGCTTTGAGAGTAGGTAGAAGTTAATAGATTGCATAAAGACTGTGGCTTGTGTCTAAATAATATATTGCTGAATGCGATGAAATAAATGCTCTAGTTTCACCCATTCTTTTGCCATCATGGTAGAAATAAAGATGCTTTAATGTCAGCTCTGGCAGAACCCGATATATCGTTACAGCAAAATAGTTTCATTGGGGTCACAATAAAAAAGACAACTCATGTTTTGATACATCAAACACTAGTTTAAAAAATCATATATTATTTTGGATATATATTTATTGTGTATTTGAAATATCATGCATTTAATATATATGTATTTATGCCAGGATACCAAAGATCACATACATCCAAATTTAGAATTACTATTTCAAATAATTACAAGGCAAGAAATATGACTTTCACTTATGACACACATAACGCCGTCTAATCTTTAAATATTATATTGAAGTTGACTGCATTTTCTTGAATCAAACTATATATATATATATATATATATATATATATATATATATATATATATATATATATATATATATATATACGACATAAATGCACCTAAGACTATTGATGAAAATTTAGTAACGAAAACCTTGACATAGTGAGATATGCTTTATCTAAAGGATTCTTGTTTCCTTTCACATCAAGGACTTGACTAATTAGGTAGATAGTACTGATACCATTTACTTTCAGACAGCGTCACACCATCCAACTAATGTGGACATTCTGAACATGTGATGTTAGTGCACGATAAATGACGTAAGAAATTGTTCGCTGTTTCTTTGCATGCAAATATGCATTCAAATTATTAAGCAAACGATTACACGTGCGACGTGTACAAAATCTTCTCATCAAGTTCAGACCCAAATTTTGTTTCTGAGAATATATCTTTGAATAAGCAAAACCTATTAACAATATTCACCAAAACATATTCTGATATTAACTGAGAACCATATTTTGAATATTCTCTTTTTTTGTTTCCTGAGGTTGATGTCTTGAGTGTATCTCCTCACGAGTGAGGATAACATATATACCTTCCTTGTGCATAATAGTTACATTTTGGAGGGGATAGGGTGGTAAATGCAAGGGTTGACAGAAAAACAGATCCTCCTTGAAATTATGAGTATGCAAACCTATTTGGGCTGAATGTCGCTCTATTCACAATATAATTTGTTATGCATGTGTGTACGAAACCTACTTAAATCAACACTATATATGCGACTGGATCGCCAAATTGCCGTGGATGTCACCGATACAGCTCTTTGATCTGGAAAGACGGTCGGCTGGCAGGTATACTTGTTGGTGAGAACTATGAATGCATTATATGACAACGTCGCCATTGATGTATGACCGATTCGATTCATGCAACTGTATCACGACGGCACTGTTGGCAACCGGAACATTATGTACTGTGATAAGAAATGTTGGCTGTCCGGTAAAGTGTGCATCAATAGGCACTTTGGTTTTGTCTACATCAAACAAGTGCGGGAAGCTGACTTAAACCCAGATGATTACTTTTAAAACTTTACATAACTTGAATACAGGCCATACCTACGTTGCCACCGTTCGACATCCTAGTCTACATGTTGTTTTGTTTTTTTGAAAACGTTGATCACGCATGCTTCGCAATTGCTATCATCGTCCCATTTCAAAGTCTCCGCAAATGTCAGTGTTTTATGAATAGCTGCGGTGGGTGGTAGGAACACTGAGCTTTATTACAAAGTGGATGAGAGACAGAATCTTCTAATCACCAAAGCTATTTATTGAAAATGAGGACGGATGTAAGTTTAAGATTTCAGGACTGGGCACTTTATATCTGTCTTTTTTCTCTCCAGTTAAGCCTTTTTTAACAAGAACTATGGCCCATGTCTCTTTAGACCAGCAAGATCGGTCGTTACAAGTCTTGGAAGACGAAAATTTACATCAAGACACCCATGTTTCGTGATTATGCTTTCTTATATTGAAGCGGTGGCATTGTTTGTGTTTGCTCGGCTATCATTTCTTCAGACACAGACCTGAATGATAAAGAAGACAAAGAGTAAAGATGTGAAATCTGTACGTATAAGTAGTTATAAAACTACACTAACTGAGGAAATGAAATGCCAACGGAGCGAAATAGATTTAAAATATAGAGTTACATATCGGTCATCAATGACAACAGGCTAGGAGGTCACTAATGACTGACCAAAAATAATAATGATAATAATATTAATGCCATAAAATAACTGTTGTGGTCTCAAATATTTTATCAAACTAGGGGAAAAATCCATGTTTAATATAGTGCAATTGTGACGTTTGGATTGTACAAAATATGATCACTTACACATGTTGCAGCAAATGTTGAAAATTAATGCCGTTTTGAAATTTACAAATCCAGGTGTCACTGTATATTTATTTTTTTTGGACATCGGATCCATCTATTTTTACATCTTAAAAAAAGTTTGTATCGCTTTAACTATTTTGGTTTTTACAATGTATTTAACAATTCCGACATGGAGCAGTATTGTTTTAAATCATTGCATGGGTGTTGTAGTCAATTGTAAATAGTACATACATAAAATTTAACTGAATACCAGGCTTGAATATGATTGGATTATTTAGCAGCGGTCAATACCCTTGACACAAGTGCACGTCAGACGACTAGTTATCATATAAACAAAACTCTTGACATAAGTATTATGCATTTCGTTCACAACAAGTGCTCGACTAGTTCAATAACAAGTTGCCATTATCATTGGCATCCAGAACACATCACCCCAATTAGTCGGCATGAATATCCTGAATGCTTGAAAGATAGTGAAACAATATAACTGACAAAGTAACTTGTTAACTGCTGCATTTCATGGATATATATATTTATTTACTAGACAACAAAGAATCTGTATAAAATCCACCCATCAAACTCATGCCATATTATTATATAAGAAATGTATTTGGATAAGGAAATTAAGTGGCGACAACTTAGCATTAGCAATTAAAGAAACCAAATTAATTCTTACCCTACAACTATGATTGTTTATTTATGTGCTTGTGTGTTCGATTGTTGTTTATTTAGGTTCGTATGCTATGTTTATTTTATCCGCAAGAGAGAGAGAGAGAGAGACAGACATAACAACAGCTTTACCCAGAGCATTATGCTCATCGAAGCCATATTGAAAAGATGTCATATAATACCTATATGTACATATAAACGTGTATTTAGTTTATAATAAAATAGCAGAGTATATCTACTTTACAAATGCTCACTTTTAAACTGCGCCATTTGTAACATTTCCAGTCTAGTTATTGCAACTAAAACTGAAATATTTATATAGTTATTCAGATTTACTAGTCCATCGCAGCATATGATAAAGACATACAAATATACTTTTTCTGCGGGAATGTAGAGGTGTCGTGTGTGAGAGAGATAATGGGTTAGTTTGAGTATGTACATTAGATTGAGAGAGAGAGAGAGAGAGAGAGAGAGATAGATTATTTTGGTGTCAGTAATCCGTCAATTATATCAAACGATTGAGAAAGATTTGTTTTAAACTTGAACACCTTAAGCTTATCCCACATCAGCGATAGATATGGTCGCAATTACCATTCTGTAATGTTTGAACATATGCAGCTCTGTTACTTGTTAGTACTTTTGAATTGGCATAAAATAGTTTTACTGTGAGTATTGGTATCACTGGTGTCTCTCTCTCTCAATCACTACAATGTACACACTCAAACTAACCCATTATCTCTATCTCATATACAGACACATCCACACTCTCGCACAAAATCAGTTTATTTGTATGTCTTGTTCTGTATGTATTGGTGACACTGTCAGCACTACTTCTTGTTCTTGGACAATTATATTCGCTCTGAATTTTGGCACATTGTATTTTCCTGCATATCTAATTTTTGTACAAGTTACCAAAAGTTTGTTTCCATTGTGGTGACTTCAGTTCGCAAGCCCCTGGAATTGTGCAGGATAATTGTTGAATGAATAATTATATCAAAAGCATAATGGTTGGCATGTATGGTTCATTTACATCATCATTCTTCATAATTCATATAACAATAACTGTTGATCAATATTCTTAATAATATCCAATATTGAATAGCTTATTATATAATATTGTTAATATTGGTACAGGTGGCCTAGTGGTTAGAGCATCCACCTCGGATGCGAAAGGTTGTGGATTCGATCCCCGGCCGAGTCATACCAAAGACTTACAAAAACGGTACTAACACCTGCTTCTCTTGGTGCTCAGCATTAAGAGGTTAGTGTTAGGATTGGTCGGCCTGGTGTCAGGATAATGTGACTGGGTGGGACATCATGCTACATGTCTGCGGCATGATGCCCCAGTGCTTGACATCACTGTACACCAGAGGTGGGCCAACTTTCCAGTGCAAGTGCTGCATACACAAATTTACACCTTGTTGCGGGCCGCATAGTTCATTAATTAAAATAATTAATATTTGAAATAGCAAAAACAAAAGGTTTTTCTAAATAACATCATAATTCATTTTCAGTTGTTAATATGTTGTTAATATTTGAAAACTTAAACTTAAACTTCAAAACAAGCACATTTATTTGATAAACAGAGTAACATAAACAGAATAAGTGCAAATGATGAGTTGTTCCTAGGCCGCATGAAAACCCTTGGCGGGCCGCATGTGGCCTGCGGGCCAGAGTTTGCCCACCCCTGCTATAAACTGTCAAACTGCAGACATCGGAGCAATATGGCTGAAAAATTGTTAAAGTTACGTTAAAAATCCAAATCACACACACACACAATATTGGTACAATTATGTTGCCTGTACATACAAGGGAATCACTGGAGAAAGTATCATCTCCCCCAACTTTATGTAAATCATAGAACATTATGTTACAGATACTTATAAAATTACATCCAAGTGTGTTATATATAGCACACAGTTAATTTCAATAGCATGGAATACAATTTACCTCCAGCACACACTAAATGTGTAACATCACTGGTAAATTCTGTCCTCTGTTGGCCATTTGACACCTTCAGGAATTCATCTAGGGTACACTGGATGAAATATATATTAATTTAGAGTATGAACAAAATCCATTAAGGAGTTTAGGAAATATAAGCACTGTGGTAGCCATATTAAACATCAGATCGACACCATTTTCATTTGTGACCAAGTACACATCAAAAGAAACCTTCTGATGTCAACTCCATGGCACTTCTTTTGTTCAGGAGGAGTAGTGATAACAAGATTTTCATGACAGATATGTGGTGACTGAACATCATTTTGTTTAGTTTGAACATGAATCTCTGGGGGAGCAGCAAGAACAACATTTTTAGGGTAGTCTCTGCTGTGGCTATATTGGACAACAGATTAGTTCCATTTTCATATAGGACCAACTATATATCATAAGAAATCTTCTGGTCAAAACCCTATCTCAATATGACATTCAGGAGTAGAGATAACACGATTTTGAAGATGGATAGCAGATCAGCAATGAGACACTATGAGACAACAAGACATCACAAGTTTTTTTTAAAAAGTGAAAACAGAAATGTTGATATAACAGTCTATTCCGGAGGAGTGGCAATAAGATTTTCAAGATGGCCACGGTGACAGTCATACTGAATGTACAAGTGGCACCATTTTTTTTAGGACAAAGTAAAACATGGGATGATTGTACATGTAAAGTTTAATGTCAATCATCTAAGTAGTTTGGGAGGAGTAGTGATAACAAACATGCACTAATGGACACATGGACAATATACCATCTCATATGCTCTTCTGGTCTATGACCAATAGGGCTAAAAAGAGTGTGAAAAGCTGAAATTAGATTGGCTCTTTCTCTTTCACTAAAGTGCACCTCATTGAGGTCATCTAGGCGCCTTATTGATCGTAATACCAATGGACATTAATTAAAATCTGCCCAATCCCAACTTACAAATGCACCTTAACCATCATGATTAAAAAAAAAACAGACAAATATTTTCAAATACAATGGCTGTTTACAATGGCAACCTGGCACTAAATTGGATGAATAAAAGTGGCTTTGGGTCTAATCATTAACATTGCAGGGAGTAGTATAAATTTTGTTCTAATATGCAGAGATGCTGCCAGGATCTGCAAGTGGGAGTTCCCTCTCATTACCAAAAGAAGGGGAAAGTAGGGGAGAAAAGAAAGGGGTGGGTGGGAAGGAGGAGGAGGAAATGCTACAGTTCAATATTTATCTAATGACTCAATATCCGCCTCTCTTTCTTCCTACTCCACGCTGTTGTAGCTCTACTGAAATCAAAATTTTTAAAAGATGTTGCATCTAGTTGTATAAGGATTAATATGTGGACTGTTTCTGAGCTTAATATGTTCCTTATCTTTGTATGAATATTGCTTTGTGAAGAGAACACACCTTTTACAATCTACTGTCTGAAAGCACATATACATAGCAAGTTGGCCAGCTTGAACAAGTTGGGAAATGGATGTTAGAACAATTTGTCAACAGTTCACATGTATAGTCTTTTGGATACTTCTGCTCCAAAATAATTTTTTTCACTAACAATAGCTCTGCCCAAGTTTCACTTTCTTGAATCAGTGTTTTACTAATATGCCACACTTATATCTGTTCTATTATGCTGTATTGGGGTTTTAACTTTCATCACTACCATCGTCCGCTTGTTCAAAGAGAGGTATTTTGATCAAATAAATATCTTTACTTCTTGATTCATTTTTATTTTCTTGTTTATTTATTCTATATTAAACCTTATAGGGCTATCTAGTTTTGTAGCACAAGATCCCCAAGGGCAAAATTGTTAGAGCAAAGAAATAAAAATTGCACTCTACTTTTAAATTTGTTGTATTTTAATTAGGCCTTTTCTACATTTAATTTCGGAATACTGCATGCCATTTGTTTTTGTCCATCCAGCATGTACATTGGATTTGTACTTAACAGCATTTCTGGGCTCAGAACCACTGAATGGTATCTCCATTAACACTTTTGCAGCTTAAACTTAACAAATCCTTATCATCATCGCTATCATTTTTTGCCGTATGAAATCGTCATCTGAAAAAAGAAATCAGCAGTCTTGGGATTTATAGGTAGCCTGTATTTTAAACATACATTTGTAAAACTTCTTTGATACCAGGTTCAAACTATGACAGAATGCTTGTTCCAGGGATCAAGGTTCCTATCATATTTAGTCTAACAACCAGTCATGTCAAGCTGAGTAACCAAGATGTGTAAAGATGCCCACCTGAAAAAAGCACGACGTTGCAATAAGTGCTACAATACCTCTAATTGGACTTGTTTTGTGACATGCGTTTTAAGGGTGAACAGTTATAAAAAAAAATGTATATTATGCAGAGTACATTTTCATATACCCAATGTTTAACTAATTTATAGGAGTTCTCACATACCAATGCTATCCAAGTGTGCAAATTCATACAAATTTTGCTTGATTTGCACCTTGTTAGTTTCTCTGAATATGCCGTACTTTCATTGTAACATTCACCCTGCTATACAATGAATCATGTCTTGATTTGCCTATCCACTGTACTTTTAGCTCGTATTTTGTTGGATTTATTTCCTGCAGAGCTTATCTAATGATCTTGCAATGATACTTATCAGCAGTGAAATCAATTAAATAACTGCCATTTTAAGGTATGTGATCAAATTCTCAAAAATGAAAACTAACACATGTAGATTAAACAGTCTGTACCACATTCCTGCATAAACTGAATGACTTGTACTTAAAAAGGAGGTCAAAGAGGTTTTTATACAAGTATCATTTACCTTTTTCATATTCACTCCTGAAAACAGGATGATTGGTCCACTTGGCCTTTGTTTCTCTGAAACATTTATTGATATGCAGCATCATACACGATATACAGTTTTAAGGTATTAAAATTTATTTTTCATGTTTGTTCTAACAAGAAATTGTGATTGTAAAAATGCATATACCAACACTTTTTGGGTGTCACAAGTACTTTGCTCAGCATTTTGAATTATAAGCCAGCTCTTTCAGACATGATTATTGTGTGTATAATGAGCAAATGGCAAGAAAAAGTGTAAAAGTATACAACTCAATATAGGTGGAAGTACACTAACTGTGCGTATGAACTGCAATTGCGGTACTTTAATTATCAAATTTAACATTGACCAAATTGAAAATGTGACATAACTGTAATGAAGTTGGAATATAGCTTATATGCACAGATTCTACAGATTCTTATCATCTACATATTACCATCTTGTATTTAGAATTTAAATGAGAAAATGTTTTGAACCTGTTTTCTGCAAAATAAAATAATTGTATGCTATACCATAATGACAATTTACAATAATGAAAACACTAGGAGTGAAACAAAAAAACTTCTCCTGCATACTGATATCATTTTTTATGATACACAAGCTATCAATGTCGATCCACATCTAATGTGATGGTCTTTTCATCTAAAGGTGTATGTAAGTGGTAGGGTGGTACCATTTTATCTGTGTTGACATATGGGTTGTATTTCTAGTAAACAGATTACAGATAGACATAGGCTTATCATCTGTTCACATGCCATTCTCGATCTATGACAAGGTACAAAAAGCACTTTCAAAGAGACTACCTGCTGGGTGTTAATGATTCTTATCCAACTGTTTAGGCCATTTTAGACTGAAGTTTTGAAGTTAAATGGTGCTATGTTCAAAAAAGAATACATCATGCAAAGGAAATCTTTTCTAAAGATGTCCAAGTGTGGGAGAGGATATGACTAACAACCAAATCCTTCACATTGTACTTACTGCATGAGCAAAACCAATGCCACAGCCAAAGATACTCATTTCTGCCAGTGAAAAACCAAACTGTTGACAACATCCACTCCACATCTACAAATTAGCAAGGTGACTATACCTAGTTTGGAATATGGCCCCTTGCCGATTATGTGCTATTAATTTCGTTATATTTTTAAAAACCCGTTGGTACATTCAGTCGCTTATTGCATATATCAACATGTAATTTAAGTACTTTACACGTGATTTCACAAGTTTCTCTGTTGTTGTATATCTAGAGCTAAACAATAATCACAAATTAGAATTAAATGAAACATATTTCTCTGCATGACACGTCGGAAGTGTAACCTTCAAATCTGATGCAAGTAGACAAGATGTGATGCAACAGAAAAACCTTGTGTAATATGGTAATCAAATAGTAATCTACTGAAATTACACATCGGGAACAAAATCAGAAATGTTATCTTTACCCTGATATGTGATCCGTGGCTGAGCAGACTTATGGGATCAAATAATCAGCATGGAATTGGTGGGGTTGGAACATGGGGTCAAAGCACTAAAGTTATCCACCTGATGCTTGTTCACTTTTAAAAGACAAATAGGTGCTATCAGCAGTTTTTCTTTTTTGCTGCATGTTCCTGCTACTGTTGTCTCAAATGAATTCTCAGTTTAAAGAATGAACAGGCAAATGACTAATAAATTATTCACATCTGCTTGAGATTAAAGTACCTTGCAAAGGGTAAGCAGACTAAGTGGTTAGAACATTTGCCTTGGATGCAGGAGTTCGTGGAATTTGAACCCTGGCCGAGCCACACCAAAGACTTATAAAATGGTACTGGCAGCTGCCTCACTTGGCACTCAGCATTAAGAAGTTAGCGTAAGGACCCGTCAGCCTGGTGTCAGGCTAATGTGACTGGGTGGTACATTATGCCACATGTCTGCATCATGATGTCCCAGTGCTGGACATCACTCTAAACTGGTACACTGCAGACATTGTAGCGATATGACTAAAATTGTTAAAGCTACATTAAAAACCCCAAACAATCAAACATCTAGTTAAGTGTTCTGGTGAAAACCGCATGTCATAATGACCACTCCTGGTGCAACTTTTCTGTGTTGCTATCTGCAAAAGAGTTGCTTGCTGTTCTTTTATTTGTAAACACAATTTAACAAAGCATTTTCAAAACAAATAACTCAACAACTCTTAACTTACCAGTTTTGGGTGACTGAAAGGTAGAATAATTAAGTTATAGGCATCTTTATTCAAGGTTTCTTTATTTAACAAAACAGTTTTTAAAAGAATGTAAAAGTTCTCAATAAGAAAAAGGAGAAAAAAGTTGGGTCATCTGCATAAAATATGTGCATTTTTAGCAAAATGATATGCATACATCCCACATCAAGTATGGTTACAATTTCTCTTTCTTTCCTGGTAATAAAAATAAGGCAAAGTCTGAAGGGCATATAGCACAAATGAAGTACAAAATTAGAGGATGTTAGGTTAAACGGTCCGATAGTGTTGATCATCATGAATATTGCAAGCAATCAATACTGTTCTGCAATCAAAATTTTATAAGCATAAATGTGCATTTCAATTCTAGAATGGCCAAAATTTGACCCTACGCTAGAAAAAATGAAAATAACCTCACCTTCTCTCTTACAAAATATTTTTGGCATGGTTCACACATATATTTCATTAGGAAATTCAAGCACTTTTCAAAGCCTTTCAAAGACAAAATGTTTGCTTTTAAGAACTATAACTTACTGTGTATAAGCTTCGGATGAATGTTGATAACGTCATGCAAAGTCCACTTAATTTCTTAATTATTTCATTCATAAAAAACAACACTACAATATTTTTTTTAAATAAACTAGGTTTAGGAGAAGACAACGATGTATAATGGACTTCAGGACATGGGGGGGATATAAGTGCAGTCATCTAATCTACATCATTTTGAGAGGCAGCAGTCTCCTTTGTTAGACTTTCAGACTCATTTTGAGGTTTTCAAGATCAAGCCAAAATAAATTGTCTCAAATCATTCCTGCTTGCAAGGTTTAATTAATTGTATGCTTTTCATACTTGCCAATGGACATAAGAGCACTTTCACTCACTGAGGTTACCACAGTTATGCAAGTTCCTAGTTATACCACTGTTGGGATTACTTTAGAGCTAAGATCAAATGCATGGACATTTTCAACAGTGTTGTCAGATTCCATTGATTCGATGTTTTGTGCTAGTTCTATTGTATTTCTTCAGTGATTTTAACTGATTCTGTATTGTATTCTGTATTCAATTTTCTACTCATTTTTCAGTGATTTCATGTTCAACAGGGCCAGAAACATACCATTCTGAGACTTTTTGATCGATGTGTAAGGTGTATTGTCAACACCATCGGTAAATCCTGGGGACTTGCAGAGCTAAAGCTACTGCTGAACCATAGTCTTTAGACAATCATGAGACACAACATTTAATTCATCACTTGGCCTTAACCATATATACAGTGCAGAGAGCCCATGGGAATCTTGTTGACAATATGCTTTTGTTTATCAGTCTCAATGGCCTAATGTACACAGCATCAATTATTTTTACAACACAGGTCAATTACAATCCCAAATGAGACTATGTACTAATGAACACATAGGCAACTGAACCAAAAGTCTTATGAAATACATTAAGTAACCAATATATCTTTGAAATTCAAGGAAGATTGAGTTTTTCCCTTTTTAATGAATCTTTCCTTTCTTTTCTTGATATTAGTAAATAAATATTTTTTATGAAATGTGTTTGTCTAACAATTTTAGCACTTTTCAAGAACTAGTATTTTCAAGCACTTTTCAAGTACTTTTTGGAGCTGAACACAAATTCATTAACTTTTTGAGGTAACCACCATAAAGCAAGCACTTTCAAGATCATGCTAAAACTGTTCTTACCTCTGTTTTCCAAGGAAGTTTATCAATCCCATAGTCGTACAATAATTCTTCTCCCATACTTATATCTCTGAAAAAAAGGGAAAAAAGGGTCTATTCTAGAATTAACAAATGTAGATGGATATTCCCCCACCCTCATTTAAAACTAAGAATCCATCAAAGGGACTCATCCTCTACTGATTTGCCAATCGATGAGAAACCAACGTTAAAGTAAACAAACTTGTGACACATAGTCTGTTATGTTTATTGGAGCGGAACCACATGTTGCAGGTCGGTTTATGTTTTAGTATTGTAGCCAGTGCCTACATGAACCTGTCGGTATATGACCAGTCATGCATGAACATATTTTTATTAACCCAGCCATTACATCAGAATTATTGAGTCTAGTTGATTGAAGCTTCTACAATGTGTGTTTGTGATTTGAATTTTTAACATAGCTTTAACAATTTTTCAGTCATATTGCTACAATGTCTGCAGTGTGGCAGTTTATACTGATGTTTAGTACTGGGGCATCATGCCGCAGACTTGTAGCATGATGTCCCACCAAGTCACATTATCTTGACACCAAGCCGACCAGTCCTAACACTAACCTCCTAATGGTGAGCACACAATGAGACAGCTGTTAGTACCATTTTTGCCAGTACAGCATAGTTAAAGAACTTGAAACCCATGTTCAACTGTTATACAAAAATCAAGATGCATGTCAAATATAACATACTAAGGTACTATGGACATCTTACAATATTCAGGAAGCAGAATGCTGGATTCCTCTAAGACAAAATAACTTCTGGCAACATAGCAAGATTAGACAAAAGTTGTGGTCACACGTTGCATCAAAAATGAGACTGAAATGTACTCTAGTATGCATTTGTGCATAAATTAAGATAAAGAGAACAGAATACTTAGTCTGATTTTTAAAAATGATTTATGTGAATTGTCATTATTATCTAACTTTGTAGCATGAACATAATACTCTGTATGTTCATAAATCCAATGTCAACGCTGAAACTGTCAGGATAACATTTCAACTTAGTTACTGACCAGTGGCAATATGACATGGGAAAACAAACAAGTTCAAGTTTTTAGGACATCAGAATTTGATTATCCAATTGTAGAATACGAGTTAAATATCAGCTTATGCAAAGATTGTGATGTGTAAATTTAGTTAAAGTACATGTTCTGACAATGATCAGAAGCAATACATAAAAGTATGCTTTCAAGCCTACCTGGTGCTGAAAAGGGCTAATGAGGAGTCTGACCCTTTAGAGACCACTTTCATTGTGCAATTCCTTTCTTTTTTTCCTCCATGGTTGACAAGTCGTCCTAACCTGTTATTTTCTTCTGTTGCATCAATGCTGAAATAAATGTTGTTTTTTTTTAAATGTTAGGTCCATGACAAAGCACTGAAAGACAAAATATAGAATGCAACATATTTTTGACCCAACATTTCATTGAGAATTTACCCAAAGAAAAAATGACAGAAACCTCTTCGAAATCTTAAGTAGTGTGGCAACATATGCTACATTGTAATATAAACATTAAATGGTTTATCCTGGGAAGAGTAAACTAATTTTAATTCTGTAATGCTTGTTATTATACTACTTTCACATTTCCTGGTGCTAGTTCGTTGTCCAAGGCAAGTTTCCTTCCTCCAACCAGAAATTGGAGGCCTCGAGAAACATCAGAGTGAGGAGTGAGGTTGGAATTTGATAATAACAACAGATAAGCATTTATGATTAAATGTAATTCAATCCCCCAAAATTACATTTTCAAAGCAGCAACATATTACCTGTTATTATTCCATCGCACACTTTTCTAACTCAAAGGGAAGTTGATTACCGCATTGGCAGTAGAGTGCTCTTAACAACTTGCTTGGCTGACATTATCTTACCTAATGCACTGATGCCTTTATTCTGGTGCAACATCAAAGGCAGAACAAAAATGTTGAGCGAGACCACCAGAACACGTCTTTCATAATATCATCCTGAGATAAAGGTTATGAAAGGCCAAATACACAGAAATAGCCTGAACCTGATGGGCTTTGATTTTAACCCTCTAGCCATAACCCAATGTCTGTGAGAGATTGCTTAGCTCATTGACAGGATAACCCACCTCAAGATGTTGGCTGCTGAAATATCAGGGGTATCTATTACAGGAAGAGAAAGAATGTTTTTGACCAATTATTTTCTATTTGACCTTTATCCATTAACACAAGGCTCTAACCAGACAAGAGGTTTATCGCAGATGTGACTGAGACAACAGATTTCAACTGGTTCATGGGCTTTAGAAGATAACCAATTCTTAGCTATAAAACAGGACAGGCAAATAAGAATAAACTGGAGGCAACCCATTTCCACTAAATGGCATTAGTTTCACTCCTCACTGATGATCAAGAAAGAAGTCAGTCTTTAAGGTTCTCGAAGGAAGCCTCACTCAAGTGTTCATAAGGTAATTTAGTTAACAATTGAAGGACACAACAGATTCCATCATGGCACCGAAGAGTAATGGACATTTTCTGAAGCTAAAAGTAACTGATCAGTCCAAATCTTAATATGAGGGTCTGACCCATAGAGAACTTTAGAGTACTGCAGAGGCCAATTGTCCTTGATATTAGACGAAGCAATCTGAAAGAAAGGGGGAAAAAAACACAAATGTGATCAAAGATGTTAGCAGCCTTCAAGTTTGGGAAATGCAATCTGCAACTGTGCTTGAAAACTAGTCTTAATGGATAGAATGCTTGACATAAGTCAAACCTGTCCTAACAGGAGCCTTTACTCAGCGGTCAACTGTTAACAACAGGCAGTTTAATTCCCAATACCCCCAATATCCTAATAAATGTCATGTATGTAAAGGTCACCTGATTTATATGGTCAGCAGCCAGGTGTTTCATTGCAGCCAGAATATCTGGTGGAGGCAGAACCTGGACAAATCAGAAGAACCACCGACCCCCAGGAAGCTACTGGGAAGATTTCTCACATACTTGTGCTGACTGAGCCTCAGACTCGAAAACCCCAAAGACAGAGGTGAGATATCAGTGATCTGTAAAGGCAAGTTCCTTATACCACATGGTCACTTGGGGCCCCCAGAAACATAAGTCACCGTTTGTGCTAGTGTGACAGGTATAATTTGATACCTTTATCTATCTGTCTCTACAGGGTTCATACAGAATTCAGAATAATAAATTCAAAGAATTTTTCCAAACTCTCAAAGACCACAAACATTGATTTCTAAGACCTATTTTCACTAACATTTTGTATAAACGTTATGCTATATGAGTTCAACTTTTAGAATATATATGAATTACATCCCTTTTCATTACTGTTAGGTTTTTTCCATATTCACAGTCTGTCTGTAAAAGCAAGTAAAGTTTGAGTTCAAAAAGAATAGCTACGGATGTTTTCTTTTGATTTCCTATTCCTAACAGGCCTATTACATAAACAGGCTGTTTTTTTTATATTTGATCTTGGCAAGTTGAGCAACTGAGTAATTAAGATATTATTTTTAAATTGTCAACTGAGATCAATATATATATTTCAAGTCAGTGATGATCTATTTTACAGGATTGGTTAAAGTGAGACGGATAAAGTTACATTGTTTGGAACATAAATTTGTGAGATAAAATATATGCACAATTTATGATTTTTGTTGCACTGTAAATATAAAACAATGTAATAATAAGAACAGCAATAATAATGATGACGTTATTCGGTGTGTATGTCCTAAACCCAAGGTAACCTGTGTGCAAAGATCAGTAGCGACTTTAGACGTGGGCGCCACTAATGACAGGTTTGATTGTACTAGATGACAGACATTATTAACTTACCACCATGACTGGCCATGATATTTGTAAAAGTATCTGAATATTGAGGGTAGAGACTCTTCCCGTCTTTCCCCCTCATCTGCAGTGACCTTTTCTCCTGAATATTCCAATATGAAATCTCCTGCTTGTCATTCCGTGTCAGACACTATTCCTCGACCTAACAAATATGCACAATAGGAATGGAATTAACTTTACATTTAAGCTTTCTTTAAAGATCTTCACTTCACATTCTAATGGTGTGACATACGCTTTTAAGGTGACATATTTTAGACGACAAAGAAAAAAATGAGTCCCTTGAAGGGACCGAGATTCTAATGTCTGAACGGAATATCCAGGAATCCAAAATTAAACGATTTCTTCTTTCTGAGTAACAAAACCATCTTGGAGATTATGGAGAAAATCCAACATATAAAATTTGTTAATATCACTTACTCTAGTCAATGTGTTTACAATATACCTTTAAGTGCACTACAAAACAGTTCATCATGCTTTTGATCTTGACCATAAATTTTGCAAATAGTGTTTCAATGAAAGTTCCATGTCTATGTTATCATTCAAGCTAAAGAAGTGCTAACAAAATTTTTAAGATGGTTATGGTGCCAGTCTTTTGGGCACCATTTTCGTTAGAACCAGCTACATAATTGCTATATAGTGTTTGAGTGAAAATCCAATGCCAATACAAACAGCACTTCAGGAGAAGAATACACATAAGAAGACATATACAGATTTTCTGAATGGCCAATAGAGGGTATGTCTCATTTTTTTATAAAAAAAAAAAAAAAAACAATTTAGGGTACTGTGTAAGATAAACTTGCATTTTTAAATTAAATTTTGTTCATTGTATTTTAAAAAAGTATTGAAAATTCTTGCTTTAAAGGGGAAAATGAAAATAAAAAACCTTTCTCTTGAAAGTACTGTATCCTGAATCCAGGTTGGTCTTTACCTAAGGCTATCCATTGTCTTGCAACTTCTGAGTGCTTTATTCTCCTCTGCTAGAAAAATACATTGTAAATATGTTGGAGAAATTTAAAGAATCTGACAAGCAACATTATCAAAAATTAAAAATATATACTACCAATGCCAGCTGCAGTTTCAAACCAATATGTTGTGGACAAGTATGGCCTGTAAACTAACATGTTCCTTCCAACATCTCTAGAGTGGTACAAGTTGGCGAAAAGCATGATCTGAGCATAGAATATTTATACAGTAATGAACGTCAGGCTTGGGACATTAACAAGTTGGGACACAAAATCATAGTAAATGTTTTGTAAACTACAAGTTTTGGAACACCTGTGAGCCATTTCTTCAACTGGCCAATTAATGCCCTCCATCAATTTGATGGTAGTTTTTAAAAAAATCAAGTTAGATTGATATAAACTGTTGAGAAAACAGTCAAAATGTTCAATAATAATCTACTTTCTTCTTATATTTCTATTGGAAATCTGTCCAATTTACTTGGTTCATTACAAGTATTTAACATTATCACAATATTGTACCCATAATAACAATAACTTCTTTCAAAATTGACACCTCACGCTTGATAGCATAACATTGTCAAAAGTTACCAAAAATTATGTTTTCTGCCTTGAAAATTTAAAAATATATTTGCTTAACATGATACCAGAAAATCAACAATGAAAATAGTATCCAGATATGATTCATTGCTCACAAATCAGAGCGACCTTGTTTGTACCAGTGTTGGCTACTAATTTAGCATATGACAATCTAAATATAAAGGATACTGCCTGAAATGAATTACTAATATATATATATATTTCAAGTGGGTTTTTCAAACACAAGATAAAATATATCCAATAATTTGAGATTATTTACACCAAAAATATAAATAGTTATGTCATTCTTCTTCCCAATTCAAATTAAAATAGCACATTAAGAAATAAACTTTGTGCCTTGTTGAATTTGAACTGGAGTCATCTGCAAATGGAAAACGGCCATCTTTACCACTGAAACACATAAACATCTAAGAATAACTTCAAATTTCACTGTTATGTTGTTATCTATGCAGCAGTGAAAATATGTATAGTTCACTCCAGTGCAATATCTTAATAATTTCACTTAGGAAATCCAGTAATTCATGGCCTAGCATAGAAGAAATACAGAAAAAACTAAATTCATGCAAAAGTTTTAAGGCTGATAACTATCATGTATAGTGCTTCTGCATATACATGATTGTGTGTGCATGAGAGAGAGAGAGATAGAGATATGGGGAATGACTGGGGTATGTGCCAACTGGTCTGAACTAATGTTGCTGAAGGAAGGGTTAATTTAACACCTAACCAAATTTCCTCTTTACCCTAGCCACTAAAACAATTAACAGGCTAAGGGTGCTGTCAGCAAACATGACATATTACAGCCCGACATCCACAACCAAATAGAAGCAAAAAGAGAGCTAAAATAAGCTGCGGAAAGGGTAGAGTTTTGATAAGCCAAAATATAAACTAAAATGAATCCATGATGACCTTCCCGGCTGTACTTTTTCCATCGTATACTCTGGAAAAGGATGGAATACGATTGAAAAACATAGAAAACCCTGGAAAACGATGGAAAAATGAAATATTATGCAGAATTTAGCATGGAAACCCTGGACATTGTGCATGGAAAATGCTGGACATGCCTGGAAAATGCTGGACATTTTGGACTTTGAAATTTTTCAGCATGGAAAACCGTGGAAAACGATGGACATTTTGGACTTTGATTTTTTTTCAGAATGGAAATCCCTGGAAAAGCATGAACAGTTTAGACTTAGAATTTTTTGGATGAATTTCGGCATGGAAAACCCTGGAAAAGAACTTAGTCAATTTTCAAGATTGGTACAAAAAATTATTTTGAATGACCTAAAGAAAAAGCAATCATGACTAAACTGCGCTGTAACACAGATTTTTGAACTTGAAACTAAACTATTATTTCAAACCTATGATAAATATACACTGAGAAATAGAGGACACAAGACAAATAAACACACTAAACCATACACACACACACACACACACTTGACCCCTGCTTTAAAGAAAACAAACTACAAGTGTTGAAGTAGTACATCATTTATTGTATGTACCACATATGCAATTAAATGTTCATTAGCAAAAGAACATCACTATACAAAAATGTTGGTGTAATATAAACTATACATGTATGAAAAGATATCCTGAAAAATTAGTTAAATCCTGACCAGAAACTATCTGGTGCATATAAAATCATAAATATGTCCAAATCTGTTCACCACTTGAGCTTGACACTACAGTGTATAAGTATGAAATTCTGCTGTGCAATGGTGAGAGCCATTTTTAGTCCTTTCCATGATGATTGGGGAGAACAGTACCATAAATGGCATTTCCAATTTCAACAACAATAAAAGGTTCTCGAAGACACTTGATCCTATTTTTGATGATGAAAGGAAGTCTTCTTTCTTGTCAGAGCCAACTTCATTCTAAGGAGATGTTTGCTCATAATTATTAGTTATGTACACCTGTACAGCCCCTAGTTTCACACATTTCTTCTTTATCGGAGCACAGTTTTTTGCAGATCTCACAATGCAAATTGTATTTGAGATACTCCTTACTGAATTCACATTTTTTCTTCAAATCTTTGACAATTGTCAATCCTGTGTTTGCTGAAGGAAGATGCAACTGAATTAAGTCCAAAAAGGCACATATTTAGCATCTGACAAATTATGTCTTGCTGGCAAAGCCCCAAGGACAATAACATGCTCAGACTTTGTGATTTCACAACAATATATATCTTGTTATGGGGCTATGACATAAAGTGGTGGATCTGTGACATGGGATGGGTAAGACTGAGTTGCTTCATTCACCTGAACATACTGTTCATCGTCTGAACTTGATTAAAACTCTATACTTTCTTCTGAGTCAGATGAAAAACTTATGTCACTGTCACCATATCTAGTTGGTTCATCTGTTGATATTCTCATTATATTTGAAGATTAGTATTACGTACAGTCACCAATTGTATAATATCCAAGACCAACAGAACTGGATTCACCTAGATCAACAACACTGTAATGAGAAATACAAATTTTAGTGAACATGTATAATTCATATTAAAATCTTAACATTCAAACATTATTGTTTTTTGTGGGAATTGAATATGTACAGTTAATATTACACTGTTACAGTAGTTTAGTTTGACAAATCCATTGTTAATGCATGCATCATTTAAACATGGGTAATGCAAACATGATACACAATGAATGCATGTAAATGACAAGTAATTGATACACAATAATATACTCAATCATACAAAGTACATGTGATACAACATACACTTCATAAATGTATGTGATGTTTTCAGAAAAACAACTCAAGTTTCATAACGTTTTAGGGCATTATAAAAAAATGAAAGTAAAAATTATATTTAACATTTTAAATAATTAAAAACTGAAGTATAACAATGCATAACAATAAATTATTATATCTTGTTCCGCAAGAATCAATACTGATCAGATATTTCCTGGAATTTCTGTAATTGGCTGATTTGGTTAAATATGGTGTACATTGTGCATATATTGTGTATGGTGTGTTGGATAACCCATACAGAGTGAATGTTCTGTTCAAACACGTACATTGAATATTATGTCTGTAAATACTGAATGATTTCACCATATACTCAGAATTTGTTGAACTCTGAAAATTCCACTTAGTGTTGAATAGTGAAATTTGTTGATTTCTTAAATTATTGATATGAAATGAAACTGTGTTTAAGATATGAGCCATGTTAACCTGTGAATGTACTAGGTAAGAACAAATGTATAAAGAATAATGCTTATCTTCACACAAATAAACATTGTTGTGGGAGACAGCTGCAGACATTATTTAAAATGGAAAAAAAAAACTCTCTATTACTCCTGGAATTACCATTGTTTTCTCTTCCTCCAGTACATGGTGCTTTTAGGAATGGGCTTTGTGGAATTAACTTCAAACTGCTTATAGATTTTGTCCTGAACACCAGTACCTATAATACACAAACAGCATTAAAATGTTTACAGACTGTACAGTCAGACTGATTAAAACATTAACATATCGTTCAAAAATCATCTTCATGGTAAAACTTGTGTACATTTTAATCTTGCTAAGATTAATGTGAAATTTTTCAAACTTTCTTTTTCCTGGACTTAAGTTACTTAAGATATGATTTTACTTATATATGTAGCAGTCTGAAAATTTAGCAGTAACCTAAGCACCTTTTTGGACTAGATCTACAAATACTCAAGAAATTCACAACTTTATCATAATACCAGAGCAGTCCCTGTTTGGGCTTACATGTATAACTGGAGTTAACATTTCCAAGACTGACAATTACAAGGTTATGGCTGTTCAAATACAATTCCACAAATTAGGTTGCTTTGAAAGTTATACATACGTATATATTGAAAAACAAAAATATCTACTCTAATTTTAAAACTGGTGCAAAAGGAAACTTGTTTTTGACCTTGTATATCTTTTCACATTTATTGAAATACCTGCTTAATTATCAGTCATACATATATAGTGTTGGGCGGTTAATCATATAGTCAGTTTATACTTGGGCAAACGAGATAAAGTCGAGACTCCGTTTATTTCATACTCACCTTTACTATTTGGGTGTCCAGTTTGTGTTGTCTTTCCATTTGTGTTCCACACCTCGACACGATATTGCCTCTTGGTCGTAAACTTTGCCTTCTAAAACCACTTTACTGTAAACCAATCATTCCCCAACATATCCAAATCACGGCGTTGGTATCCGATGTATAGATATTATCTCTTTAGATAAATCATAAATCAAAAGAGAACAAAATGTCTGATTTTTCTGTCAAGTATTCGCCTTCACGTATCGGAGTCACGTTTTTGTCACGCAGAAATAGCCGAGGTTGTTCCGTATGATGATGGCTGATGAAGCTGACTATGATGGGATATAACATTATGAACTTATTGTTTTTAACCAATTACTACATTGAAAAAGCCGGCATATTTCGATTTCATGCATTAGAACCAAATTTTCTGTAAAAAGAAAAAACATAAAAAAAATTTTTTGTAAAGTTTGGTTCCAAATTTGGCACCGTACAATGCTTTGGATAACCAGTCTAGAATTTGGGCGCAATTTTCGATTGGAGTGTCATTGAAATTGTAAAATATAAAATATCCCAGGATTTTAAGATGACCACTGAACCAGAAATATCACTGGTTATATGGGTGAATGATCGTCCCATTCAGAGAGGCATAATCTGTATGGCTGATGTACACTCGCCACGAAAAGAAATGAAGGAATATCTCACGGGAGAGAAAGTGATGGCGGTTTGTCTTGGATTCAAGGGATACCATGAGTGGATTATTCCGAAAATAGCAGGTAAGTCATTACTCAGTCCAGTTGTAGCAAAATTATTTGCACGGCCGCCAAGTACCTTAGCTGCGAAAGACTTCGCGTGACGTAAATTTACGGAAAGCTATTACGAAATATATCCTATGGAACAATTTCTTTTTTTTATGCTATTTGAAGACTGATAAATTAAACGTCAAACTTGTAAGGATATTGAAAGGTATGTGTTATGTTTTAAGCTTTGTTTACATAATTGGCAACATTTTTTACTTATCCTAATGCACAATGACCAGTCATCTCGTGTCTGTCTTTCAAAAAAGTTGGTACGTGCCGGCCTTGCGAATATACATTTCCAAATTGTAAATTTCACTTTAAATTTTATTCACTCTTGATATTATTAATGATCTGACTGGTATTTGTATTTTTTGCATTTTCGTTATTATTTTCCAGACAGTGTGCTATTTGTAGCAATAAGCTATATTTGTTTTAATTAATTTTAGACTGTGACTCGGAAATATACCGGTAGATCTCTTTTCTAATTAATCTTCAATTTAGATTATGGCTTGTTTCTGTCTATCCAATTTATATTCAGCCATTTCAGTAATATTTAATAGTAACTTATTGTATAATTAATAAGAATGTACAGTTGTAAACTGTTGGAAATGATTATCAATTTTCCTCACCAAAAATACTTGTTTAGTTTGTGTCCTTTAATTTCAGAAAAAAAGTGGCAAGGGACAGTTATGTAAACAACTTGATGGCGACAGCTTCATTGAAATTCTTCGATCTTTTAATTTTGAATTTAGCAAGCGAGAAGTAATACCACATTTGTTTCAAATTCAAATGTCTAGAACATTAGCTGTAACCTGGAGATGTGTATGTAGATAAGTAAATATATCAGAAACTTAGTGCATATGAATCATCATGGTGAAAATTTGGATTAAATTTTTTTTCACAACCAGCATGAGGCAGAAATATGTCAAATTTTGGATTTTAACAAAGCTGCTAAATAAATATTCAAAATGCTGTACAGCTCTGGTGAATATAATGGCAAGACACTAACTGGGGCAAGAGCCAATAATAAGCACACACAAGGCCACCTCTCCAAGACCAGTCCAGAATTCAAATAATTTATGGTATATTTTAAATTATTAGCCATGCGTTTTAAACTGTGTTAACCTATGACAAAATATATGCCAAATTGTAATAAAAATTTTTTTTTATGAACTAGGGCTGGAACATTATTATGAAATTTAAACGTATACACAACTACTATTTGAAACATTATAGTGTAGACAGGCAATATTCAAATGGACAATGTAAATCTACTTTCAGTTTAAATGGTATAATCACAACTGCATGTATATGGTAGCCAGTTTGTGTATGCGTGATTCAGATGTTTAGTAACGTAGCTTTAACAAATGTTTAGTCACATCGCTACGATGTCTGCAGTGTGGCAATTTATAGTGATGTCTAGCACTGGGATATCATGCCACAGACATGTAGCATAATGTCTCCCACCCATTCACATTATCTTGACACCAGGTTGACCAGTCCTAACACTAACCTCTTAACCGTTTACCTTATAGAGCATAATTACAAAGTGCAGCATGCTATAAATAGAGCAATTGTTACCTATTCGACTCCATACGCATAGGCCTACCTGTTAACTGTTAAGCAATGTAGTGTATTTTATGTTAAACAGCAATTATAACCATTTTACTTTTTTGGTACACATCTATTATGTGTGGAAAAAATTAAGATTAAAAGTCTGATTGTTATAGCTGCGTAATTATTTTTCACTGAAAAATTTTTTACTTGCTTTAAAATCTTGAGAGGACTCATTCACCGTCATGTCAGTGAGGCCGCGTGACCAATCGTAGCTGCCATTTCTCATACTTGAAATTTACAATTTGTCGTCTGCATCTACATCACTAAGTCACCTGAATTTGATAATTTATGAAAACCAATTGCTGCCTGCATCAATATCAAAGCCTTTACATAAGTTATTGAATCTTTCGTAGTTCTGATTCTAATCGTGAAAACTTCGTAAGTACTGAATGAAATCCACGACCTCCATTTTGGAGAGTGGAGATTATGACCCAGTTACTTTAAATAGCAGATATCGACCAGGGCATAAACAGTGACCACGTGATCTGATGTAATTGTCATTCACAGAAATGAATGTAGTATATAAATGGGTGTTTTTCCCGAAGGTGGCGCTATGAAAACCGGCTTAAAATGGCTGATGTTTACAGCAGGCGTCAAAAGGCGCTTCCACGTGAATGGATTAGAGGCGTCAACAGACGCTTGCATGAGGTAAAGGCAAGGCAGCTAATAGTACCATTTTTTTAATAAGTCTTTGGTATGACTCGGTTAAGGGTTTAAACCTGTGACCTCTCACACCCGTAGCAGGCGCTCTAACCACTAGACTTAGGCCACATGAACAGTTAGGTAGCCAGTTTAATTTGCGATGGAAACCACATGTTTTTAAGCCTATCAAGTTAGTCATCAACCCAAGTACCTCATTACAATTACCAACCTCAGGGATTGTAAAAGTACTGTAATTGCATGAAATGTTTCAGGCATAACTCTCATTCTCTCACTCCCCTCTCTCTCTCTCTCTCTCTCTCTCTCTCTCTCTCTCTCTCTCTCTCTCTCTATATATATATATATATATATATATATATATATATATATATATATATATATGGGATTGAAATAAATTTGAAATCTTGCTTGATTCTATTCATTAATATACAATGATTTGTATTTCAGAAATCATGAAGGAGAAGTATAACATTGGGGAGGTGATGGTGAGACAGAAGCTTTGCGATTTGGTTAAACCATCAAGAGTACCATCACTTCCACAGACTCCAGGGGTGACAACAGAAAAATAAGAAATGTGGTGAATGAACTATGAAACAACACGTGTAAAAAAAAATATTTTAATTTTTTTTTAATTAAAATTGAGATAGAAATTAACGTGATTTTCTGTTATGTTGTTGTTAAGATTGCTTCAGAATAAATTCAAACTATAACTAGAGTAAGAGAACATATTTTTAGAAACTCGGATGATGTTAAGGAGCCAGTAATCTGGATTTTATGACACACCAGTAGAAGTGTAGCGATATTTATGACAACTTAAGCCATGTTGTCTACTGAATACTAGTGCACAACCAATTAAGCTACCAGTGACAAGTATAGTTTTTAATTTTTGTTTCCTTGTTTAAAAGTTACTAAACATCACAGTCAATACAAGGAGTTGGTTGGGGTAATTTGGATCATGTACTTCTTAAAATTATCAGCAAATAAAAGTTGCATCACTGTTAAAAATCTCGTTTTCATAAAATATTTCAACAATTTTCAGCTAAATTTGAGTGTTGTCCAGGGTTTTCCAGCCTACCCTGGATAAAGACAGGAATATTAGTCCAAATGCTCCAGCATTTTCCATGCTAGAATTGTCCAGGGTTTTCCATCGTTTTCCATGCTAGAATTGTCCAGGGTTTTCCAGCCTACCCTGGACATGGCCTGGAATATAGTCCAAATACTCCAGCGTTTTCCATGCTAGAATTTTCCAGCGTTTTCCATGCAAGAATTGTCCAGGGTTTTCCAGCCTACCCTGGACAGAGGCTGGAATATTAGTCCAAATACTCTAGCGTTTTCCATGCTAGAATTTTCCAGCGTTTTCCATGCTAGAATTGTCCAGGGTTTTCCAGCCTACTCTGGACATAGCCTGGAATACTAGTCCAAATGCTCCAGCGTTTTCCATGCTAGAATTTTCCAGCGTTTTCCATGCTAGAATTGTCCAGGGTTTTCCAGCCTACCCTGGACATAGCCTGGAATAATAGTCCAAATGCTCCAGCTTTTTCCATGCTAGAATTGTCCAGCGTTTTCCATGCAAGAATTCTTCAGGGTTTTCCAGCCTACCCTGGACAGAGGCTGGAATATTAGTCCAAATACTCCAGCGTTTTCCATGCTAGAATTTTCCAGCGTTTTCCATCGTTTTTCATGGAATATGATGGACATTCTACAGCCGGGCTGTCTGGCATTATTTAGCATATTATCTTCTATTATTTTAATTCGTTAATAAATATATGGCATTTATGTGAATATACAGTATGATGATGATGTGCTTTATATATATATATATATATATATATATATATATATATATATATATATATAAACATATAAATATACTCATTCATACATTTCTTATGTGCATGACATTGTGTTGTACACTTGCTTACATCCATTTTATTGTTCATTTTGAGCACATGATAAAATGTAAATATCAATGGACTAAAGTGTGATCTGGAAAAATGAGAATTGGTAATAAAAATGAAAACGATAAATTCAGCTTGCAATATTTTTTTTAAGAATAAAGGATATTAATGATGTTCTCTAAGTAAACTAAATAGGTCTATTTTAGGTTTCAAATTAAGTATTACACGGTCTAAGCAGCAAGAAATCCTGCAGTAAAAAAATCAACAGTTATCTTCATTGACCCTGACATGATAAAAGAATCACCGGCAGCTAGGATACGATTGGAGACAAGAGTAAAAAGTTGCCAATCCAAAGCAGTTAATTGTAAACAGCTGTTGAATATCAATTATTATTAATGTGGTATATTCACTATGCATAAAAATAGAGTATTGAGGAGAAAACATGTTTTCAGATGTCCACACTGCCTCTTCCAAGAATAACTGAATATATACCAGTATCAGCCTATTCTGTGCATCATACTGTTCTGCGCAATGATACATACTTTCTGTAGACCCTGGATCACATGTCGTTGTCGGTCCAAATACTATCTGTACAAGGAAAATGGTCATCCTGTAATATTGGTAAGTAATATTCATAATGTGTAAAAAAGCAACAAAAAAAAAACCAAAACATTTCTATTATAAATGGATATGAAAATGTGCCTTCTAAATGTCAACATGAAGACCCACCCCATGACCTTCCTGAACTTGTAACCCAGAATTTATACTATATTCTCCCATTCATCAAAATGAAATATGTATCTTTTAGAATAATACAAATAAATACATTATTTAAAAGAAAGAAATGTTTACCTTGGGACAATACTGCAACTTAATCCAAGTTTATAATTTTGGAAGAAATTGTCCCACATCTACTTTATCATCTGCTAACCGACTTGCCCTGCACAAGTGAGATTGTCAAGAAATTCTTGGGCATATAGTCTGTTTAATAATTCTTTAGTATTTGTCCCCCTATAAATGAGACCTTGTAAACACATGACATCCAATTTGTTGTTGTTTCTCTTCAACTTAATAACTTATTACATTTATAAAATGTTGAACATTTTTACTGATTTAAAAAAAAAATCAATTTAGTTTGCTTAATATATCTAGGCATTTATTGATATTGCTACACTTAATGTTCTGAAATCAACTATAAACTTGACCAAAGTCCGCAGCTGAAATGCTGACGAAAAGAGTCCAAAGTAATGTAGGGGTAGTATTCCATGTGTTCAGAATTAGTATTATTTTGAACAGAATGTTCTGGTGACAATAGCTGCATTTCAAACCGTAAGCACTGTAGTATTTATTTTTTATCAATCGGTCGAATTTGGTGTTCATTTTGTGCCAATATTGGTGAGGCAAGCCTTACATGTGCGGAAAAGCCAGATTACAGTGTAATTGTCTCATTTTATGTTGCAGTACATATAGAATGCTCTATTCGACATTTTTAGCAAAACTGGCATCATTTGCACTATTTCCGGAATACAGGAATGGATATAAATGATAAATAAACAAGTCCAGCTTTCATTAGTACTGACCCTTCTTGGATACATCCATTGTTAAATTACAGCATTTCACTATACTAACAGAATAATGATTAGTTAACCCTTTACCTCATAGAGCAAAGTTACCAAGTGCAGCGCGGTATAAATAGAACACCTGTTACCTTATCAACTCCATACACATAGGCCTGCCTGTCAACTGTTAAGCAATGTAGTGTATGTTACGTTTAACAGCTATTTTAAAGATTTTACATTTTGGGTACACATCTATTATATGTGGAAAAATTTAAGAGTAAACTCCGACTGTTATAGCTGTGTAATTATTTTTCACAGAAGAATTTTGTATGTGCTTTAAAATCTTGAGAGAACTCATTCACAGTCAAGTCAGTGAGACCGCGTGACCAACCGTAGCTGCCATTTCTCATACTCGAATCAGTGAGACCGCGTGACCAACCGTAGCTGCCATTTCTCATACTCGAAATTTACACGTTTTTTGTCCGCGTCTACATCACTAAGTTATCTGAACTGGATAATTTATAAAAATTAATTGCTGCCTACATCAATGTCAGAGCATTTACCTAAGTTATTGAATCTGTCATAGTAGTGATTCTAATCGTGAAAACTTAGTAAGTATTGAATGAAATCCGCGACCTCCATTTTGGAGAGTGGAGATTATGACCAGTTACTTTAAATAGCAGATATCGACCAGAGCATACAGTGACCACGTGATCTCACGTACTTGTCATTCGCAAAAATGAATGTAGTATTTAATAAGGGGTATTCCCCGAAGGTGGCGCTACGAGAACCGGCTTCAAATGGCTTATGTTTACAGCAGACGTCAAAAGGTGCTTCCATGAGAATGGAGTAGAGACGTGAAAAGGCGCTCCCATGCGAATGGAGTAGAGGTGTCCAAAGACGCTTGCATGAGGTAAATGGTTAAATGAGTAGTCATTTTTCAAGACGAGATTTACAATGCAAAATAATTCAAGTTAATTTGCTCGATATTATTGATAAATTATAATTGTAATCAAGAAAAAATAGAAAATATGACAAAAATAATACCATACTAATGATTGTTTTTAAACTGATTCTGAGATCCTTGTGCATAAAGATATACAGTGGAAACCCGCTAAAACACGATAATTGGGGTCCAAAAAATTGGATCACGTTAATATTGGGGTCGCCTTAATGCAGGGTTTTACAGTATTTTGCTTTTTCTCAGATAACAACTCACTGGCATGTATTCATGTCTAATGTGTACAATGAATAGGGTATCAACACTGTTTACTATCGTGCCGCCCTGGCATGCAGTTCATCTATAATGCATGCAATTCCATTGAAAAATTGCACACATATTTACAATATTTAATTTTTTTTAAAAATTCCCAGATCATTGTGACTGAATTCAACGTTTAATATACAGCATGAACAGAGTATCAACACCGTTTACTTGCCATCTGATATCGTACCGTTGGGGCTTGCAATTAATCCATAATATATGCAATTTCATTGCCAAAATTGCATAAATATTTAAACTATTCAAATCATTTTATCACACATCATGATGTGTCTGAATTCAATGGAAAAAATTAATAGCAAGATTAGGTTAAGAAAGACGAAGCACGTGTATGGTTCTTTACGTTTCAGGGTCTATGAACGGTGTCTGTACAAATTTCATACTTCAAAAATTTTCTCATATGCGTTTCCGTGTACATTTATCCACTGCAAATTTCCAATAATTAACGTTTGTACGCCTATTCATTTGAGCGACCACAGCAAGAATGATTTTATGAATATCGAAATAAAAAGTGTAAAAACTACTATACTGACCACTATGCAAAGTGCAAGAATGACTTGCAATTGTGAACTTGCTTTTCCATAATGGTAAAATATTTTTATAAAAAAAAAAAATGAAAATTAATAACGAGTTCATAAACAAACACCATACCATTGTAAAACCCGAGAACTAAGTGCAGTAGGCTTGCGATGGTCACGAGTCAAGTTTATAAATTGTTTAAGCTGAATGCATGTATAATTTCATACATTGCATTTAATAACACTGCCAAGCCTAGCAAATATCTTGGCGGCTTTCGTCTTTTTTATGTTTATTAAATTGGGAGAATCTTTTATCAACCACCGCATTGTCTGCTGCTTGGTTGTATATGCAGTTAAAGAAGAAACACACGTTCGCTATTTCAGGAACAACAGCACGATTGCATTATATTTGAATTCATACACGATCACTTCCCTAAAATGATAATAAATTTATTTTTGCAAAGTGCAGAGAATAAATTGCATTTGTGAACCTGCTTTTCCATAACGGTAAAATATTTTTTATAAAAAAATAGAAAATTAATAACGAGTTCATAAGAAAACCCCATACACAGGTAAAACCCCCAAAATAAGTGCAGTAGGCCTGCAATGGTCACAAGACACTTTTATAAAAACATTTACATTTTAACACATGTACAATTTCATACCCTTTCAACTTCCAGCTAATAAAGCGGACATTATTTACTGGTCAACGGATTGCGTCTAATAACACCGCCAAGTCCAGCAAACATCATGGAGGCTTTTGTTTGTTGATGTTTATTAAACTGTGAGAATCTTTTATCAACCACCACATTGCCTGCTGTTTGGTTTTATATTCAGTTAAGGAAGAAACACGCGTTCGCTATTGTGAGCAACGACTGTATACAGAATTAATTGAAGACAATCACAAGGACGACTTACTGACTTTACTCATGGACCAGTAATAAGTAACATTTCCGATAAGGTTTATTTTGGCATAACACTTCAAGAACCTGGTGATATTGTTAAATTTCAGAAGCTACGCCACGATTGTATTATATTAAAATTCATATGTGAACTCTTCCCCAAAATGATAATAAACGTTTTACACACTATTTCTCATATTTAAAAAAATGTATTTTCCCAGTACGAGAAAAATACACATACATGTATTTAAAATTTCAGGAACCATGCCACAATCATATTAAATTAAAATTCATACGTGATCTCTTCCCCATAATGATAATACATTTTTATATATCATTTCATGTCCATTGAACAAAATATATATTTTCATGTGCGAGTGAATATACAAAATTTTGGGAGCCACGCCACAACCTCGTTATATCCGAATTCGTTTCATAGCAGGGTTGCACTGTAATTCCGAGTTTGATTTTAGTTGTATTATATTTCAGATATATATATATATATACGGTGATTAAGACGTACTGTCTTTTATCTGTAATTTGTTTCTTGCTTAGTTGCTGAGAATACAGTATGCCAGTATTAAAGATACTCAAACTTGATTCAAACGCACACAGGTGGACACTGTTTGGTACCCCCTGGCATCAATCAGGTAAAAAACTTATAAATTGATGAATGAAATGATTAAGTTTTGTGCAGTTTGGAATAGCCTCGACACCATTTTGTTTTTAAAATCGGTAGTCGGGTACAAACAAATTGTCATGTTGCATGCTTTTAAGTTGGAATCACATGCACAATTTTTAAGTGTTAATGCATCTATGAAAATGTCAAAATAATTCCACCTCAATAAATGGACTGCTAAACAAAATAAAGTAAAATTACAAGCCACAATAACCCAATTATTACAGAACTGAAACTCTGAATTGGACTTACGATTGTCTCCTTTACAATCGACTTCATATCCCGCCACATAAACTTTTGTTGTAATGATGCATTGTCAAGTATCTAATAGTGTATGCGTCAAAGAATTGTCACTTCAGACATGCGTGAACGATATAGTAACAAGAATTAAAATACAAAATAGCCAGGGAACTACTAGTACTAATATTATTACCCCTACTCCTACCTCGTGGACAGGGTACTAGCATGAGCATATAGGTGTCAATGGAGCAAGCCAGGTGTAACTCACACCCAGCGCTCTTTTAGCCTAATATTAACAATTTGAACATATTCCTTACATATAATGCAACAAAAGAAGTAGTCCTCTTATTTAATACCATAAGTATTGCGAATCATTGTAGAAATAGTTGTAAAATCTCGTTTACCTTTTACATTCTATATTTTCGTTTAAATCATCCGCCGTATTAGTTCAAATAATGATTACTTCCGTTCTCAGCCTCGTTTGTTTGTGTGCCATATAAGGACAGTGAGGCCTTATTTGGAAAAGTAAACAAATCGTAGTAAAATACTGGCACGGTCTGAGTCAGAAATTCTGTGCATTAACAGCAAATATGGTTTATCAGCAACTTTGAAATGCCACCAAGAAGTTATTATTCACCATTGATTGATAATAACCTAGCGTAGAATATCCAAATATGGTCTGGCAAGCCTTACATAGAAAAGGGGTCACGGCAAGGGTCTCGCGTTATCTGTCACTGCGGACACATTGAGGTTAGTGTAACCATGCCAATTTATTTTATCGTGTAAAGGCTTAATAAATTCAAAATAAGCCAAACTTCTTTCACAACACGATTATACTTATGTAGTAGATTTCTACACTTTGTTTTTCTGACTTTAGTGGTGATTTTTTTTTACTCTTTGTTCCGTGTATTCAAATTCATAAAGGGCCCCTCCTCTAACATTTTCAGCCACTAAACATTCAGTGATCGATTAAGGCCTATAGCATATGTTGTAAAGGGGCCCTAAATCTAAATCTAAAAACATGCATTTTAAAACATATAAATGTGCTGGGCCCGTAGCATATGCTACTAGGATAATCCGGCACTGGTAACTTTAATAAAGCCTGCTTCTCATGACAGCTGGAGACAGTAGTTAATGACATGCGGCGACAGTGTCACCTACAGTATAGTACTGAAAATTTCCGTTAAGCATGAAATGCGCGTAAGATGACCGTCGTTATGGCCACTCTACTCACGTTAGAAACTAGAGTCAGGTTAGAAACTATAAATCAGTGAATGAATTGACTAAGTTCCTTGCACTTTTTATCATATTACAGGTTTCCGTTATTTAAATCGGTAGAGGGGTACAAACAAACGGGTTTGTATTATCATTTTATAGTTGTCAGTGTTTGTGAGCCCCTGGCGACAATCAGGGTAGAAATTATAAATTTATGTCTAAGTTGTGTGCATTTCGTTATAGCCCTGATGCCTTTTGTTTTTAATATCGATACAAGTAATGGGGTACAAAATATATCGCTATGTTGCATATTTTTAGGTTCGAATCGCATGCACAATCTTGAATTTCTTACGAGAGGCAACACATCAATGAAAATATCATCGGCATTCCACGTCAATAAATGATCTGCTAATGAAATAAAGTAGAATTACACACCAAAAAAACCCCATTATTTTTAAAAAGAAACTTTGAATTGGACTTACGAGTCTCTGTTTCACTAACGATTTCATTCCTTTGCCGCTGCTTCAACTTCTTCGATGAGTCATTGCTCTTGGTGCAACAGCGCATGCGTCGAAACGTGCCATTTCCGGACATGCGTGAACGACAAAGTGTAAAGAGATTGTGTATGAAAATACAGCGGTTCCAGTAATATGTGTAAGCCCGGGTTTGCACACGTCTCAAAAGTACTGGCATGAAACATAAGAAATTAGCATAAATGCACATTTTGGCAAGTGACGACTTGAATTGGGTCCCCACTTGATTTTTAAGTCTCCATTTGTTGGTGTGTATTCAACATCTGGTCTTCACTTGGCAGCAGTTACAAACACACACACATTCACATACAAACACACACACTCACACACATATATATCTATATATATATATATTGCAAATTTAAGACCTGTCCGCCATGAATTACATTTCGTCCCTACATAATATGATCACTTTGATATCTAATTAGAGAGACCTTTCTAAATGACAACTATTTTTAAAATTATATTTCCAAAACGTAAACAGTCTGGGAAAATTCTAGCATGATAGGGTCAATGTAAACTTCATATTAAAACAATGTATTAAAATTGTTTGCTAACAATGTACATTTTTTCGACGAAATTATGTTGATCATAATTTTTAACTTAAGTGTTTCTATCACTTATACGCAAGGTCTCTGCCCAAGTGTTGATTCATTTTTCAGGTGAATCCTTGAATAGCCTCTGCAAAAATATCTCATAAACGCAAATATTAAACAGTAAAGGCAAATAACAAACATATAAGGCGATATCAAATGCTATATTTTTTCGCGATGCTACGTGGAACATATAGACACTACAACAGTTGATTTCAGTGGGTCAAAACAATTTGCAAATTAACTGACGATCCCTAATTTTGAGGTTTTCATACATGTTGAAACAATTTAAATATTAAGTAAAATAAAAAAAAAAACTTAAAATACAAATGAGGAAACAACGCCTTGCCGCCATATAGGTATTCCGGGAATGAAAAGTCTGGCATTATAATGCCAACGGTGCACAAGGAAGATGCGGCAATAATTCCATCTCTTTTCTATGGTACGGGCTTTTCACTAAAGGCTTGGCACCGTCGGTGCGAGAAACATAACAGATGCACTATGTGTCACCTCTTTGACCATGTCCCAAGGGTCTGCAAAAGCTCTCCAACCTAGGCTATTTTTGCAAATACATTAGGAAATAACTTTCTGAACGAAAACGGAGAAGGGACGATGAACCCCAAGCGGTAGATATACAACAAGAAGAGTAAGAAACACCCCAGACAGACATAAAATAAAAGAAAAAAGGTACATCTTGATCAGAGCGCTATAAGCGTTATTATTAGAGATCGGAATATATGAAATACCCTCCCCCCACACACACACACACGCGAGAAAAATAAACAGAAAATGTTATGAGTTTCTATTAAACGGTATCTTCAATGTAAGAGAGGACGATTGTGCAGAAGGGGACGTAACCCGAGAAAAGACTTGGCAATGGAGAACCTTCAAGGGATTAGCTCCCCGATATCACCCAACCAACCATATCAAGTATAGATGAAATCAAAACTCCTGGTACAAAACAAGTTTATATACTAAAGAATGGCTCAATTAATTTAGGGGAATTGTATTAAGTGGATGAAGACCACGGTTTGGAAACATCTAATGAGGTGGAGTTCCCATCAGATACTGGCAAACCTAATAGGTTGCACAAACTCCAACAATAACGCCCGCTAATACTGAAAATGAAGAAAAAAAATCAAACCCTGGAGAACTACAACCGGAGGGGATGGGGAATCCAGAAAATGCGATCAACTAAAAGACTGGCAAAACAAGGATCCACCATCAGAAGAGAACCACTAGGAGCCACACAAAAAAGAACAACGAAAAAGGTAAAAACGAAACAGAAAATAATAATGGTATAGGGCGAAACGGAAATGTAAACGACAAACAAACGGAAAAGAAAGAGGAGACAACGAAAAATAGTAACCATGGGAAAGAAGCAGGTGAAACTGACAATCATATAGACGGACAGACAGTACGTCTTGACAAGAAACTCGAGAAAACGAACAGATCAACAGAGAAGACTGTAGAGATATAAATATGCACAAGTGACGTTAAAAGACAATGTTGAGCAAACTGTCACGGCCGAAAAGAAACGTGGTGAACCTTAAATAAATATATAGCATAAATTAAATGCGTTACAAAATGTCTAAGTAAAATATGTCCCAAAATGTAAAATGTATGAACTCAAAACGAGGATTGCCAGTAATAACGTTAATGGAATAAACGTAACCCCTATTTTATGCGACTACATATTATGTTTTCCATGGTGGTTCCAGGTTAATAATCAATGATGAAATCGACGCTGTTGTTTCCGTATTTGTTTAGAATAATCCAGAGAAACCGGGGAAGGGGTAAAACTAATGCTGTGGTCCAAGTTCGAACAATGGATTTGAAATTTAAAAATGTGTCAAAATGGCATTAGTCATCTACAAGGTGTGTTTCTGGATTAATCACCCTTTTGTGCGACAGATTATGTTTTCCATGGTGATCCCACGTTAGTAATGAATGACGAAATCAACAATGTTGCCTCAACAAAGTTGATTTGGTATTTGTTTAGAATAGTTCGGGAAGACCGAGGAGTGGGTAAAATAATAATGTCCAAGTTCAAAATAGGGGTTTGAACCAGGAACCTCCTATATAAGACTAATGTATTCATAACTATGGATACATTTATATTTGTAATTTGTACCTACTGTGTAAGTATGTTTGGTTTACATATTTGTATTGCCAATGGTACCTTATGAATAAGCATGTTTTGTTTATTTATTTGTACAGTCTACTGTACATTACTTTTACGAATGTATGATTTGTTTCTCTGTACATCATACTTTACCTTATTGATACGTGTATTTGGTTTGCTTTTCTGTACTGTCTATTGTACCTTATGTGTAAGTATGTTTTGTTTTCTTATATGTACTGTCTATTGTATTTATGAATAATTCTGTTTTGTCAACTTCTCTGTGTCGTGCCTATAAGTGAATTTACGTTTTGATTACTTCTCTCTACCGACCATTTAAATATTTGTGTAAGCATGCTTGTATTGCTTATCCGTACAGTATAGAATGCCTTCAACGTCTGCCTTGTGTCGAAGTATGTTTAGTTAACTTCTATGTTGATTATATGTCTCCCTGCCGTCCGATCTGATCTCAAATATAGTATGTACGCTGTATCAATGATATACCACGAGATGTGTAAATATTTCATTTCTAGCCGACATGATATTTGCTAAATGCACACTATTATATTGGATCATTAAATAAATGCTTGAGAATGCTTTGACATATATTAATAATACTCTTAATAATAAGAATGAATGGGCCTTTGGATACTTTCTCATTGGAGGATGAAGTTTCGACGCATCTAGGACAATTCAGTAACTTCGCCATTGTTTGGGCTACGAAATATGAATAGGCAAGATAGACGCAAAATATTTAGCATGACCTGTCACGTGGGGTATATAGTATTCAGAATCATTCCAAATTTTGAGTCATTGACATGTATTGTGTTCCTTCTGTAGTTTACAGACGTGTTTAATGTTGTACATATATATTATCTAGATGAAAGCAATAACATTTGTTTGGACTGTTCAGTTGAAATATAAATTGCTCATCATTTGGTATATGCTATTATTTTGGAACTGTGGTTAATTTGTTTAAGTGGGCGTCATCTTGACAAAGTCACGATTCGTTGCGGACCAGCACACAACTTGTTGGGTTTGCTTCTTTGACATAACATCAAGTGTGATTCGTTAGGTATACGAATATTATAGCTATTTCAGAGAAGTTAAAATTGTTTAGAAATTTAAATTTATTTTATTTTGGACATGTTCCTATCCATGCTATTTTGATTTTGCATAATAATAACACAAGCTTTCACAACGCCATCTAATGTGGGGAAAGTTATTTTCAATCCTACTCAGGAAGGGTTAGAGTCCATGAAAAATGATGAATTGCTATAATTTTACAGACAGTATGATCTTCTATAGCCAAAATCATCTTTATTAAAACAAGAACTAAAAATGTATGGTTTCAATATTTGGTAGTAAGGTATAAGTTATACAAAAGTGCTTTGAGTTTGGTTAGTAAGTACTCTAACATGCAAGTTATGGAACTGAAATAAAAATACAACTATGGAAAAGAAGTTAAGAAAAAGATGTTGAGCGCAAAATAAGATACAGAAAGGTAGAGACGAACTAAAAAAGAAGAAAAACAATGGAAATGAAAGTGAAAATGCAGAACAAAAAAGATCTGCTAATACAGGAGAGAGACAGAGAGAGAGAGATTCAGAAAGAATACAGAGATTTGCGGATCAAACAGTAAGAAGAAGAGATGTAAATGAAATTGCAAACACAAATTGATCAAACTGTGTCATGCGAAGGGGCCGGACGAGGTGGGGCGTGGGTTTCGATGAGGACATTACCAATAATATTGATGCGCTCTGAGTGGTAGTTCGGCAACTTGCTCAATGGTTTCATTGGTTATTAAAGATATTATATAGATACATTTTTATGGAATAATTTACAAATAAATACAATATGGGATCCTTGTGTAAAAAAATTCCTCTATGCGAGAAGCTATACATTTACATGTATGATTCTATATTGAATAGTGTAGATCTACTTTCATCGCACTTCGAAGAAATTATTATGTGGTTTTTTTCATATTTTTCCTTTGGCCGCGGTACGATAACCACACCGAAGTAGATGATACAGGTTGGTATGATGGTATGATTCCATCCCCTGCCTTTCATTAGTGAGTCCGATAAGAAAACCACATAGCAACGTCCATTCTTGATAAACTCTCTCTCTCTCTCTCTCTGAATTGTTCAGAGTTGTCCTTGTATATAATCCTGAAGTAATTTAGTAAGGTTGGTAGTGACAGACCATAAAGTCAATAAATGGGTAAACACTAGTTATCGCTAGATTAATGTGTACAGAATGATAGTTAGTACTGAATGAATATCCGAATATCTGATTTCGAATAATTTTAAGGAATGTACGAATTATTTAAAATTAGCATATCAATGGTGTTTCTTTGTTTTTGGTTCATGTATTGTGTATGTGTGAGTGCTTGGGGTGACATCATGTTTCGGAGTATTTTTATAAATAAAACAGGAAAGATGGGAAATTGTCACTATGTAACTTTGATTTGATCAGTTTTCAAAAAAAGAAATTTTAATCGGTAGAATCACACGAAACATTCAAAAATCTACTCAGAGGTAGCCATCGTATCAGACTGATGGTGCATTGCATTGTTCTCTTCATCGTCATTTATGTTAACGAATAATAAGGCAAAAGGATGAAAAACGTAGTGGTTATATAAAAAAGCTGAATATGTATACATCCATAAACAAGACTTCCAAACAATATATAAAGACCTGCATAAGAAATGTATTTTACTCTTGAATCATATTCCTATACAAAAGCAAATGTGGTACCAATCCTTTGAATAGTCTCCAAGTGTTCATCTTCCCACTTGTATTCGTTCGTCATTTCAGGGACTGGCGATAAGAAAACATGTATAGAGCATAAAACATCGCATCAAATTAATTATTTTATGTTCCTCCATTACTGACAAATTATTAAGTACATAGATGAAAATACATGGCACTGTCCTGAAAATATAACGCAGAGATTTGAAGATTACACCTGGCTGATCATGAGCTTAATTACATCACAATGAGAACACAAAGAGATGTCATTTAAATAGATATAAGGGCTAGAAAATAACAATAATTAAATGCTGTATAAGAAGCCTTACACCTGCCGATTAAAGAAAATGAAGGAAACACTCTTTCCAGGAAGGATGATGATGATGATAATAATAATAATAATGATAATAATATTAATAATATAATACACTTTCTTTCCTTCTTAAGCATGTCCGGGTTATCGGATTTGCCTGATTAATAAGTATAAGGCGAATCAGATTGTATTCAGTATAAATAAATGAAGTGTTAGATACAGACGGCAAGGCTTAAATTTATTAAAACCGTAGTTAACTATTTCACTACGTCATCTTTATTTGCATAATTATGTTAATTTAAGCATGTCCGGGTTATCCCATTTGCCTTATTGATACGAGTAAGGAGAATCAGATTTGATTCAGTATCTATGAATGAAGTGTTATAATAAAATATATTAAAACTGTAATTAATTATATTACTACGTCGTATTATTTTCATAGTTATGTTAATTTAATTTGTAGTATTTGTTGGTTATTTCCCACGATTATATGTTATGTCTATAAGTATTTTGTCGATCACCTTTGTCCTGATTCAAACTAAACGTGCCATTTATTTTGTGAACGACATAACATACAGCAAATATTGTATTATATTTTTAAATTGAATAAGTTGATCATCATTATATGATTGTAAACATATTTACTTAAATTTCAGGCATAAATCATTCATAACACATTTGGCAAAATTTGACATCCGAGACAACTTTCCATTGTCTCAAAAAAACAATAACAACATCTTAAAAGTCCATGAATAATGTAAATTTTATATTGTTATCATATGACTAAGCCTTTTTGAGTATAAGCTACAAATCTGACCTACTTATTCAAAGGGTAGACATTTTGTGGTATATAGATTAGGTGAAATAAAAAAATAAACTTATTCGATAAATAGATTCATGAATTAAATTATGCCGTTCACTTTGCTGGAAATAATTTAAGATTAGGTTTTTTTGAAATGCTATGTTTTGGGGTTTTTATTCGCACATTTTCAAGATATCTTTAACATCTGATAGTTCTTCCATCAATTTTATTTTATGTCATCGTACTAATCTTCTATATTATCAATTATCTTTGTACTCCGTCAGCTAGCTCCATAATACCTCCCTATCTCTTGTGCGTGAAGCAATTTAAAGTTCAAACATACCATCTAAAGTAAAAAAGCTAAAATGCCATATTTTGATGTTATGCATAGCCTATACACTGTGGCTACTCGAATCTATTAGTTAAGGAGGATTTCAATAAGTAAAATGAGGCGTTAGAATACTGGCCTTGCTCAAAGAAGATGCCTTCATAATCCTTAATGTTGTATATGTCATTGACATTTTTAGCAAAGACTTGGCACGGCGTGTGCGAGCAAGATAGGAGATGTACAAGTTGTCAGATATTAGTTTATGTGAATGAGGACTAAAATAAACCTCCCACCAATGCTACATATTTGAACGAAGTCGGGAAGGGGACGATGAACTCGAAGCGGTAGATATAGACCGAAAATGATGAGAAATATCACAAACAGAATAAAGAAAAATAAACAAAAAAGGAAACAGTAGATCAGAGTGAAATAAGCGCTATAAGTAGAGACTCGGCTGAAGGAGATATACCCCAAGCGAATAAAAGGATATTGAGCTACAGACTATATTAAATGTAGAAGGGGAGAGTAGCGTAAAAGGGGACGTAATTCAAAATAAAGATTTGGAACCGGAAAACCTCCGAGAGATTAGCTACCCTACAGCACCAAGAAAAGCAAGCATAAATTAAACCAAAACTTATGTTATACCACAACTTTTTTAACTAAAATACATTAATTCATGGGAAACGTCCTCGAACGATGAAGATAACGTATGTGAAACATCCAGTTAGGGGGGATCCCATCATAATGGATACCGATATACATAACAGGTCCCACACCCCTCAACAATCAAACTCTGGAGAATGAATCCCAAAAGAAATATACCACATCAGACGATAACCACTATGAGCTAAAAAAAAGGAAAAAAGATAAAAAGATAACGGCCAATGACGAAACGGAAATGACACTGACCATCAAATATAACATGAAGCGTAGACAATTCAAAATGATACCAATTGGAACGAATGAAATGAAACTGACATTCATATAGACGGACATAACAGGATGGGTATGATGCGAGACCCGAAGAAACTAAGCAATCGACATAAAAGACCGTGAAGGGGTAAAAGAAGCACTAGTGACGTTAAAAGATCAAGTTGAGCAAACTGCAACGGCCGAAAAGATCCGTGTTGAAACTTAAATGCATATACATACATTCAATCATTCCTCAATGGCTGATTAGAATTACAAACCCGACATCGGTAAAATGGATAAACCCAAAATGTGGATTGATTGCAATTACGTTAATGAAATAAACGAAAGGAATATCGATAAGAAAGAAAGAAAACAACCGAAAATCATAGTATAATATATGGCAGGGAACTGAAAAGGACATTTGTCTGCGAACGAATCGAATAGATCTGGGCATTTCTCTGACAACAAATCAGACAACATATTCATTTAATCAGACATACAATTTCTCACAGTTTAAATCTATTTTTCTGCTGAGGTCTTCTTGTGTGTGTGTGAGTGTGTGTGTGTGTGTGTGTGTGTGTGTGTGTGTGTGTGTGTGTAAAGAGATTGCGATAATTTCCGTAGAACAACGGAATGAATGACATCGAATACTTGACATTTACCCTACTTTGCAAAAGTTTCCCAAAAGTATGCATGCTTTCTCAATTCTCGCGAAAAAAACGTGATTGTGATATTTCACCCCCAAAAGTGGAGTTGTTGGTATAGTTTTGCTGCTGATAAGTATTGTGATTAAATCGAGGAGGATTGGGAGAAATTGGGGTAATTCAAGTTTCACAATATCTAGTTTACTTCACTGAATATTGATATCGACATAAATAAATAAAAAGAAAAAATGAATAAATCAGTTAATTCTTTTTAATTCAGTAATAAATGTATAAATAACTCATTCAAAATAAATGAATGAATAAATAAATAAGTAAATAAATCAGTCAATAAAGACACAAATATATGAGCAGATCATTGCGAAAAAATAATTAAATGTATTAAAAAATGCATATATGCAGAGAGAGAGAGAGAGAGAGAGAGAGAGATTCATATTCTTCGGAAGCCTTTAAACATTAAGGTTTCATTATATTTGATTTAAAATAACGGATTGTTGGTTTGTAACTTCAACTTTCACTGCACAAAAACATTGAAGGTCATGCATCGTAAAGACCCAAAGAGGACACAGTTTGGTTATTTGATCAAGGACGGGAGCCAATTCTGAACGAACTGCAACAGCAATCCAAGAGCAGCATGATAATATTTTAGCTCAGTTAATATATTTCAGTTTTATGTTCCATTCAGGCCTGCATTTTAATCTCAGCTTTGCATATTCGTTAACAATATGTGTTTCATAATTCTTTAGTCATTATCTTCTTAGGATGGATTCCACCGCTGCAGTGTGTCGTTTTGT
This sequence comes from Sinohyriopsis cumingii, assembly GCA_028554795.2. NCBI lineage: Eukaryota > Metazoa > Mollusca > Bivalvia > Unionida > Unionidae > Sinohyriopsis > Sinohyriopsis cumingii. Next base: position 75,103,207 of record CM068837.1, read on the forward strand.
GCCATTTACATCGCTTCATTATTATTATACCTTTTTCGCGAAAGTAGCAGCATCACGAGTGATCTACTGAACCTGACTATGTGGATTCGACATATAAACATTTCTGTCTTTCTATATATCTATATCTATCTATCTATCTATATATATATATATATATATATATATATATATATATATATATATATATATATATATATATATATATATATATATATATATATATATATATATCTATATCTATCTATCTATCTATCTATATATATATATATATATATATATATATATATATATATATATATATATGTGTGTGTGTGTGAATGTATGTATATACACTGATACACAGAGAGACATACAACTATAGTAATATATGAATTAAATGAAATACAGACAGAAGTATGTAAATCAAGGTATTGGATAAATATAATACGTGAATGACTATGTAATAGTCCCCTTTGATAGGTATCACCCTTTATACAAAATCAAATTGATAGATATATATGAGGATACATTAACTGCAAAAAAATGTTTAAAACATTTCGTTTGTGTTTGAACCTAATTTGTATCATCGATATTTTGCGTATTTACTTGTGCGTTCAAAGTAAACGTTGCATGGATGCAGTACATGGTATAAACTCTGTATGGTAAAAATGAGATAATTGGTTAAATGAAAGGCATAAATGTCATATATCAGTAAAATGTATATGGTATATTTGAACCATTTCTCATCAAACGGTTAGTGTATATAAATGAGAGGCAGAAATACATATCGAAGTCTTAATTATAGTTTAATATGATGACACTAATATCTGCAAAGACGGGTGGTATAACAAAGTTGGAATATAAGGGTTTTCCACATATCTGTAATCTAAGATTGAGAGACTGATTAATTGATGGAGACGTTTATCTAGCTTTTATTTGTATTCATTTGATATATTTTGATTTTTAATGTTTTATTATATCACATGTAGAATCTTGTTATCGATAATCTTTCTGGTATTACTTAAAAGAAGCAATAAGACTTTCATGCTGGACAAATTTAAAACAAACACAACGCACCTATGTAAAATATGCACAACCTTAGACGTCGTGTGATTCCGAAACAATCAGTAAGATTCCATTGGAGTTATGTTGAATGTAAACTAAATTAACGCAAGATTGAACCACAATTGATGATATAAACATTTTTGGAGCATTATACCATGAGTTCAAAAAATTGTGAAAGCTATTTATTTGTAGGGAATAAATAATAAACGAAAATCTTTTATGCAGCAGATTTATTTCAGAAAGTGAAACAGATATATTAGCGAAAGTATAACAAATCATCCCTCCAAATACGGTCCAACCCAGGAGGTAAAACGACAAACAATCCAGGACAGTATAAACTCAATAATTTTACAGAACGATCTACCTTTTCTTTATTTGCACTGTTTACCGGTAAGTGATTATGTGACAATGGGACAAAGGGCTTTAGCTGCAGAGAATTTCTTGTTTTCTTCAAACAAATATCCTATAACTCTCTCTTGTTAAAGAAGGCGACTTTCTCCTGCTACCATAATAAACATAAGGCGTACACTTTGAATGATATAATAAATAGTGATGAACCCCTATTTAATTTAATCATTTAAAATGAATAAAAACATTTTTCTCCTGCGATTATAAATGTGATGACATAGCGGCCGTGGAATATTCAAAACTATCATCACAAGGGATCCCGCGTTATTTGTGTGACCGAACGAGTAGTTTTAATACATATAAACTACTTTGTATTAATGATTGATATTATTTATTTGAAAGTGTTGATGAAAGTGTCATGCATTTGTTCACTGCAAGTTTTATTTACGACAGATCAACTGTCGGTATCAATCACAATTTGATAGATCTTATAATGAAAAGAATATGTTTTGTCTATATTGCCTCCTGATTTGTATTATAAAAAAGAACAAAACCAGTCTATCACGAAGCTCAGTCTAATGAGGAATAAGATTATTGAACCTGCTAAATGTGATCCTATTCGGGTTGGATAGTATATGTTTAGTAATGATCGAAATCAAGATTACATATATGTGCCATTAGATATCCCAAAGCATAATATCTCCAAGTAAATTTGTGATAGTTAACGATCCATTTCGTCATTGAATTCCATTTTATATGGCCTGACATAAAGAAAAAAAAAACACTTAGAAATTCCGATTGAAGCAAAATAAATTTAATATTTTAGTGATATAGAGAGCGACAGAAAGACAGTGAGATAGCCAGTTTGATGAAAGAGAGACATATATTAAAATCTGATATATATGTAGCATAATGTCAAAATAAGTTACAAGGTAATTAAGGCCTATACAACTGGAAACAGCCCACTCAGAATTTCTAAACACACAATAATAAATCAACAGAGATTAGCTGAAACAAAATCCAATGAGTGCCTACGACGGGAATGCAGGTATATAACATACAGTATAAAATATTTTCTTACCTTGCCTGACAGATAAAGCTTTGCCTAATAGTGCAGTCTAAATCGTTCCACCTGCCATTCAAGGCCCACCTAACTTCTACACAGTTTTCTTTTTTATTGCTGGGCTGTCCAGGATACCAGTTGGTATATGAAAAAGGACAGAAGATCCATTGGTCCCCATCCATCGCCACATCCTGCTCTGCAACATGTCCGAACCATCAACCCAGTAACGTTCGTTGGAAATGATACCTATATAATAACACCTGCATAATGATTAATGTTCCTTTGGAAATTACTGTAGTATTAAATATTCATGAACATTCTTCTAGGTTTTGCCTCATTTTGGCAAATAATTAGACGTACACGGACATTTGGCAAAATTCTAAATTCCTATGAATGGATTGACGCTCTATGGCTCGAAATGATTTCTAGAAATCCCCCCTCCAATAGTTTCTTCTTTCAAGATGCTGAGTGTGGAACCCATTATCAATCTTACAAAGCGAGAACAAGATTTTTAATATTGCCCTATTGTCGCCTTCATCAGATGTAAGATGGGCACCATAATAGCTAGGGGCAACTCTATATGATGATGAGTGGAACACTGGAGACCCCTAGTCAGTACGAACATCTTTTTTTTCAGGTGTAACTGGGCTACTAGTTTTAAGATGGCCGTCATGTTTGACACATTGGATTGAGATTGGTATCATTTTCATAACTTGCCAACCAGACACCATACAATTCGTCTGGTGAAATTCACCAGACAATACCTTTTGCAATTTAGTAGAATTAGACGTTCAAGATGGCTGCAGCTGCGTCTGTATTGAATTCCTGCATGATACGTTGGGAAACGATCATATTCAAGATGGCTACTGTTGCGACCATATTGGACTTCCACGCTGCACCATTTTCATGTAGATCCAAGACAGCGTTGGGATGAGCGAATGTGCAAAGTAAAACGATTAGGAAGAGTTTCGAAAATATGGGAACGTTTGTTAAAGGGTGGATGCACGACAGGCAATATTTCAGCATGAACATTCTTCGGCTACACGTACAAACATTATATTGCGTTTTCGTTTCTGAAATAAATTCCGAAATTTATTCGATAACATTATTTCATGATTCCTACTTTTCCGAAGTATGACCAATTTGATCTTAAAACCTACGAGATTTACTGTTACTCTCTTTTATTTGCACTCGATGAAGTAAGTTGGTTATTTGAATCAATTTGAAAACAACATTAAAACAGACATTCTTCAAACATGATATCACTCCATATTAAAAAATAATTGAGAACTATCTTATGACAGTAAATCTAGCAGAATGGTGATACCCGGGAAGGTGACGTTCTTTGCGATTATTAATAGCTAAAAATGGGTACAGACAGATGGAAAATGTAATGTAATAAATCTAATTGCAGAAATATTTCATGTGGAAAAGTATGTGCATCTGTTATATGAAATTATACATGAATTGGGAGTCAACACCGCAGTATAACAAGAATCTCGTGAAAATATATTGTATACCATGATTATGGAAACGAGTCCATAAATTATGGTCTGATCACTTGCACTACTGATTTTTGCAAGGTCGCCTCCAATCACTTGACAGTATTCCTGAAAAAAAAAAAAAAAAAACATTTATGGGGAAAATAATATGTTATTATCAGATTACGTAATACGTCAGTAAAAAGCAAGAAAAGAATCTGGACTTTGAACTTCTTATTACCACAATTTTTTACTTTAAATTATGTATATATATATATATATATATATATATATATATATATATATATATATATATAATGCAGTTAATAAATGCTCTAGGAAATATATGTACTCGCTGTCGTCTGTAAATCGACCTGTGCGATTAATCAGCAAGACGCCTGCATTTATAAATTTAACCTTATCCAGCCTCTTCTTATTTTTAAGTCTATGATATCCCTGACCATATTACCTCAGCCACAAACAGAAGGAACAATATTTTTACTTATTATACTGATTGTCATACGTATCGAATATGTAACCGCAAATTGACGCATCAGAGACTCCGCATAAGTCTTTATCAAAAAGTCTTTATTTATTTATTTTTTAGTTGTTTCATGTTGTTGTCTTTAATATTTTTTTAAATAACATATGTTCGGAATAATTTATTAACAAAAACATATTTGAAAAATGCACTGCTGCTTGTAAATCTTTCTAGTATCTTACTTGACGCTAGATATGAACACCTTCAGACTCCAAATTAACATTTATGGAAAGCTGAAAGCAATATGGGACATCGTCCCCCATTCATTCCCTGTTTTAAATTAAGAATTGGAACCTACATTTCTCATGAAGCATTAGTATTTTAATTGTTTACCTTGGCTTCCGCCCAGGAAGCCTGGATAGAAATAACTTTGTAGCATTGTCCCCCATGCCGTTCGAACGTTATTGGACAGCTACCAGGTTGAACTGCATAACAATCTGCAAAATGCAAAACGTTCGTTGAGTTTTTGAAAGAATATTTTCATCAATGTGAACATTCTTCTATTTCCTTTATTCTGGTCGCAATATTTTCCATTTTGCTTCTTAGTCGCTTGCATCCTGACACAAAGTCTAAAGAAAAATCAGAAATGAAAAATGATAGTCGTTTACCAACATGCATGCTGATCAATGAAAACGTAAACATATGTTGCATTTGTTTTATATATGAATTAATGTATATCATCCGATGACAAGTTATGTTATGTCAGTATTAGGCTTGTTTCGTACCGTAAGCGTTTTATTAAGATTTTATGGATATAAAATATTTTATAAATTATGAGGAAAGACGGTGTCTATATATATATATATATATATATATATATATATATATATATATATATATATATATATATATAGATAGATAGATAGATAGATAGATAGATAGATTGATTGATTGATATATAAATAGACAGATGTGTGTGTATGTGTGTGTGTGTGTGTGTGTGTGTGTGTGTTTGTGCACCGTCATAATGATTTATATCAATTAGACTTTATTAACTTCCCACATACATAATTCATATTTGGATTCTGCCTGATAATACGTTAGGCGTCTAGGTGTTAAATTGAGTAACATAAAGAAAATGAAACCCATAATATAACCCAATACCAACAAACAATTTGTTTGTAAAAGATACACAGACCGTTCCGGTAGCCTAGTGGTTAGACTGTCCGCCTCGGATGCGGGAGGTCGTGGGTTTGATCCATGGCTGAGTCATACCAAAGACTTGCAAAAATGGTACTAACAGCTGCCTCGCTTGACGCTCAGCGTCAATAGGTTAGTGTCAGGACTGGTCGGACCGGTGTCAGGATAATGTGACTGGGTGGGACATCATGATACATGTCTGCGGCATGATGCCCCAGTGCTAGACATCACTATAAACTGCCACATTGCAGACATTGTAGCGATATGACTGAAAAATTGTTAAAGCTACATTTAATTATTCAAAATCACATCACATCACAAGATACACAATGATATTTTAAGAGACATTTATAATAATGTTACTTAAATTCCAATTAATCCCCAGTATATATATATATCGAGAAAGAACAATAGTCTTCACAGGCACACACACACACACACACACACACACACACACATATATATATAAGTTGTAGCAATGAGCATTCATTCACTATATGACTGAAAATTTAAATTTTAACTAGACATGCCGTTTTCTTTCGAAAGTTATGTCCACCGAGCGACTAAGTTCAAATATATCTGCGCGAAGTTAAGTGCACATTAATAATGACATTATTGTGTAATGACAAATCTGCGCTTGTGTATTTAGTTTGGAATACGGCATTCATTCATTTACGTTGTTTCTTGTAGTGTATTTTGATTATATAATTAAACTTGAGGTAGAATAAAAACATGAACATATAATATAAAGGTTACTGCATTTGTATGGGAAAATATGAACTCGTTTTGTCGGAAGGGTATACTGCAGTCCCAAGGTCGTGCAGTATTCCATCCCAAAACTCGTTCATATTTTCCAATACAAATGCAGGAACCTACAAATATTGTATATCCTAAGTGATGAATGAAATAAGCAATATGACATAAACAAGATTACGGCATAGCCTTCATTTTTATCCTAATTATCTTATAATTTAACGAATAATTACATGGAGATATGCATATACAGCAAAGATTAACGATATATTATTACATAAACATATATAAAACTGGATCTTAATGATACATATATCTCTACTAATAAATATATATAACATTTATGACAAAACTGAGATGAACAGTTTTATGAATATTTGTATTAAGTATAATGCACACTTATTAAAGATATGGGACATAAATAATAATAATAAATAAATAAATAACTTAAAAAAAACTAATATATCTTGATATATTTTTGACAAATGGGAAATAGTTTTTCAGAACTCTATTTATATTTTAAAATATTATGATGTGCATGATACTTGCTATCAAGTATTTTATAAATAATGAATCATATTATATTGAGAATTAATTTAGAAATGCACTTTCATGTCTAGTAAACTTATTTTTATGATATTAGATTGCACTTTTGCCAATTAATTTTTCTGCAGAGTAGAATAATATAAAGATATTCATATCTAATTGTAAATTGATCTTCTAAATAAATACCGGATGTATGGTTCAGATTTTTAGACGATCTCTTTATGATTTGAAGTTATTCATTAGAAGACCTTTAATATTGTATAGACAGTTTAAACAAATTACATCAAACATTACATTCAATGTCTCATTTTTGGATTTAGATATCGTAAAAAATGAAAACAATGACATTACTACCATGGTTCATGTTAAAAACACGAATATTCATCAATATGTTGAATATTCTTCATGGTATCCTAAATCATGTAAAAACGGGATACCATATAGTCAAGCAAAATTGTCCAGAATACTTATTTCGGATGACGCTGTTTTTAAATCACCTTTGACAGAGTTAGGTCAGCATTTTCTAAATAGAAATTTTCCTATTGACATCATTAATACTGCTTTCCAAAAAGTATCTTCTCTTACACAACTTGAATCTTTACAATGTAAAATCAATAGTAGAAATGAAGATATCATCCATTTTGTTATTGAATATAATCCACGTTTGACAAAAATAGGTAAGATTATCAACAAATATTCGGATTTATTAAACGTATCATGTAAAGCAAGTGTTAAAACGCTACACGAAAGCAAACCCACACTTGCTTATAACTAATTCTAACTTAGAAAAGGCATCATATAAAGTAGGATCATCAACTAAATGTAATAGACCTAGATGTTCACACTCTTCATTTATTAATGAAAATACTTCTTTCAGTAGTACTAATACGAAATAAACTCTTAATACGCGTTGTGATACTAATTGTGCAACATCAAATGTCATTTATGTGATAACATGCAAAAAATGTAGCATCTAATATGTTGGACCAACCAGTCAACACATATCTAAAAGTATGAATCAACATAGATCATATATAAAAATTATATCTATCAATTATTTTCCATCTTATGTTGCAGCACATTTTAACACAATTGATCATACCTTCCAAGATTTATCATTCCAACCTATTGTTAAAGCTGATTCTGAAATGGAACGTCTGATAAAGGAAACCTATTAGATTCACCGTCTTAATACGGTATAGCCAAAGGGCCTAATTTCAAAAACACTATATGACATTCATTAATTCTGCTTTTCCTTTTTTTTTCTTTTTTATGAATTATGTCCCGTGTTTAAAATTTGATATGGATATTTTTATATTAATCTACTTTGCAGAAAAACTTAATTGTTAAAAGTGTAATCTAAGATTATAAAAATATGTTTACTAATTCTTTAAAAATGAAAGTGCATTTATAAATTAATTATCGGTATAATATGATTAAATATTTATAAAATACTTGATATTAAGCGTTATGCACAACATACTGTTTTATTACATAAATTGAGTTCTGATAAACTATTTAATATTTGTCCAGAATATATCAAGATATATATATATATATATATATATATATATATATATATATAGAGAGAGAGAGAGAGAGAGAGAGAGAGAGAGAGAGAGAGAGAGAGAGAGAGGGAGAAAGAGAGAGGGAAAGAAAGAAAGTGAGCTTCGAAAAAATACGTGTTAATGGTCTATGCGACCAGTGAAATTAGGTTGTAAAGAATATAATACATGGTAAACAATTATCTAAAATTATAGATTAATACAAACAATATTACTAATGGAGGCATACATTTTTACTTCTATCTGAATGTAGGATATTAGTGTTTTACTTGGAAAAAACTATCATGTTGGCAACGTAGAATGTTTTAGAGAGGAAATTATCCTACGTCCTTGCTTTTTTTTTCATGTAGATTTTTATATAAATTTGTTTACCTGCAATAATATTCAATCCTGCTTTAACATCCGAAGCGTAATAAGTCTTATTGTTGTACTGCGTTTTTAATTTGAGTGGGTTTATTTATATAAATTATTCACTGGCTTAGAAAATGTTCAATAATAATTCTCGAAATAAATCGTAAATTTTTAGTTATAGTGAATATAAAATATGCTCACTTAAACAATTTGCATCAAATGTTGAAAGCTACAAGTCCATGTGTCACTGGATATTTATAATAGGTGGATATTGGATCCATCTATTTGTATATCTTTAAAAAAATCGTTTTTATCACTTTAAATATTATTCTTTTACAATGTATTTAACAATTCTGACATGCTGCATTATTGGTTTAAATCATTGCATGGGTTAGGCTGTCAATTGTAAGTAGTACATACACAAAATTTAACTGAATATCCTGCTAGAATATGATTTGATGATTTAGCAGCGGTCAACATGCGTGACACAAGTGCACGTAAGACGACTAGTTACCATATATTACATAAAACTCTTGACATAAATATTCTGTATCCCGTTCACAACAAGTGCTTGACTAATTCAGTAACAAATTACCGTTATAATTGGCGTCCGGAACACTTCACACCAATCAGTCGGCAAGAATATCCTGAATGCTTGAAAGATGATGAAGCAGGATAACTGACAAAGTAACTTATTAACTGCTGCATTTCATGGATATATACATTTATTTACTAGACAACAAAGAATATGTATAAAATCTACCCATCAAACTCATGCCCTATTATAAAACAAGAAATGCATTTGAATAAGGAAATTAAATGGCGACAACTTAGCATTAGCAATTAAAGAAACAAAATTCATTCTTACCCTACAACCGTGATTGTGTATTTCTGTGCTGATTTGTTTGATTGGTTTTTATTTAGTTTCTTATGGTATGTTTATTTTATCCTAAAGAGGGATACCAACATAACTACAGCTTTACCCAGAGCATTGTGATCATCGAAACCTTATTGAAAATGATGTCTTATCATCCGTCCATGTACATTTAAACGTGTATTTAGTTTATATTAAAATAGCAAATTATATCGACTTTACAATTGCTCACTTTTAAACTGTGCCATTTTTGTCCTTTCCTGTCGAGTTATTTCATACAAAACTCACATATTTATGTGGCTATTCAGATGTACTAGTCCCCCCAGCAGATGATAAAGACATACAAATATACTTACTTCTTTTGAACTGGAGTGTGGATGTGTCTGTGTATGAGAGAGAGATAATGGGTTAGTTAGATAGTTTGAGTGTGTACATTATAGTGATTGACAGAGAGAGAAAGATGAATTATATTGGTGTATGTAATCGGTCGATTATATCAAACGATTGAGAGAGATTTTGTTTTAAACTTTAACACATAAAGCTTGTCCCCCATCAGGGATAGATATGGTCTCAATTACCATTCTTTAACGTTTGAACATCTGCAGCTCTGTTACTTGTTAGTACTTTTGAATCGGCATAAAACAGTTGTTATGCGAGTTTTTTTTGTCACTGGCAGCAGGACTTCGTGTTCGTGGACAATCAGATATCACTTTATGTGATTCTGATTGGTTCACATAAGCCAATTAAAATATGGTGCAGTATTTTATTTACTGTTTGACTTCCACCATGGGGAAACATTTAAAACTCCTCCTTCTGGAAAGTTTTGTTGTCAATGAACATTTCCCGGTCATGTTTCAATTCGACTTGCGATAGGAAATTGAGGAAAATCATCTCAGCTGTATTAATTTTTTGGACAATTTACACGTACAGGGATTTGTAATGTCCTGTATAGTTTCATTATTAAAGACAACAACAACAACAAGTTAAATTAAGATTATTGCTCATTTGTTAGCAGATGGCGAAGTGGGGAGGGGGTGGTCTAGCTGTAACATATAAATATAATCCACACTATATACAAACGTGGTTTACCTGTTAACTTACTAAAGTAAATAAAGTCCGCTCTGTTCACAGACGAATATGGACATAAACCAGTCTACCAACTGACAGAACTTTATCCAAGCACATCATATTTACGCAGAAAATATTTGATGCAAATCGGACTCAAACATAATCTTTTTTAAGTCTTCTGTTCAGTAAAGGCTCGCAAACGCTGGACATTACTCAACTCGTTTCTTAAATTAAATATTAAATCACTATCCATTTGAGATCCTCCGTCTCTCTCTCTCTCTCTCTCTCTCTCTCCACACACACACACACACACACACATATATTGTTCATATTCATTCATATATTATTATTAATTCATTCGTCCTTCATTATGTTACTCCGACACTGTCTTTATTCGTTATTCTACTTTTGGCCATGATCGGATGCATTTTATAAGTTACATTTGAATAAAAATGGTGTACGTTAGAGTTAAAGCACGATGCAAAATCAGTATAAACGTTGACCTTAGATACTGTACTTAAAGGCTTGTTCTAATATTTCACATAGGATAATCATCGGACTCTACCTCTGTAGATTTAGATTTGTAACTAGTAAGAATAGGTAGAAATGTAATGTTGTATTTATGAGTAATATATTGGGGGTGGTTATCGTCAATGTAAAATACATTACCAACCCTTTGGGCACTTTTGGCGTCAAGACTTTTCAGATCACCATGGACATGTTTAGAGTCAATAGGAATTGAATATGGGAAATATTGGGCTTGTATAGCGACAAGGGAAAGTTGGGTTGTTGTTTAGGGTAGCGAATAAGTTCAGCTAGTGCAGCGGGTAGCGGGTGGTGGGTAAGTTCAACTAGTTCAGCAGGCAGCAGGAAGTGGGTGACGGATAATTTCAGCTAGTTCATAAATTTTACAAATAAAACAATTCATGGCGGGGGACACTGACCCTTTATATATATATTAGTCTGACATGGATATAAAGGGATCCATGGCGTTTAAAATGTAGCCATTTAACTTTTTGCAGTAAAGACAAAACGATTGCATCATTTCGTGGAGAAAGGATAAAGTAAGAGGCAGGAACTTGACTTATCACGTCGCACAGTAGCTGAAGTCTTGGCACAAATTCATGCCAGTGATTTTGAGGATAACATGAGTTAGCCAGAATCTAGACACAGATATTATACACCAAAATCAAAGATCACCACAACCACCACTAGTAAACCCCCAAAGGTACTACCACATTCGAGAGACTGAAAAGTGCTCCTCTAGAAAATTTAGAACTACGGCTAACATTTTCTCAGTGCAGTTTAAAGATTTACTGTTGGAGAAAGCAAAGGGGTTCATCACCGAGGTGTGGGATTCTTTGATAAACACACTGAAACGGCAATGTCAAGCCAAAGAAGACAATCGCTTGAGACTTTCTATTCATCACGACAGTTTGAAGTTCCCTGTTTGGATCAAGTTTAGAAGCCCAGTAGAACTGACACCTTCCAAAGTCATCGAGAAGATTCAACACGTGCAACAATCCAATGAGTAATTTCACATCAAAGATGGAAAAGCGACATTGTTCATGACCCACGTTTCTCTTCCCCAAGGGACCGGACACAAACAGGTGTTTTCACTGGACAGCCTTCTCGGCACGATCAAGAGTCGAACGAACGTATGACGAACGTAATCCGACAATAATGACACGTTAAAAATGAAAAATAGCCTGCCAAACTATTCAACAATCGTACCAAGCCAAACAACAAAGAGAAGCAGACCCCCTGTTACAGCAAGCGGGGCTATGAAAATAATCACCCTATGGCATTCAGAAATGCAAATTTTGCAAGACGTCTTGGCTCCACGCTACAACTTGAAAGTACACCCTCAAGCAGTGCGTGAAGCTCTATTGTTTCGAGGCAAACACTTCAAAAACGGAAAATACATTCACGTCTATTATCACGATGAACATGTTGATGTCATCACCGGTATAGCATCATTCTTGGGATACAGTTATTACTGTGAGAAATACCACTATGGTTATAACTATCGAGAGCAAGACAAGCATTGCGGATCAAAATGCGCAGAACGTTTGGCTTCTCAACCCTATCTTGACAAAGGACAAGAACGAGTGCATTGCCTTGCTTGTCAGCGCACTGTTGTCAGTCCTGCCTGTTACCAAGAACATCCGCAAATGCAAGGTTAACATAAGAAAAGTGCTTGTCAATTCCTGAGATTGAGCCATAGTTGTGGACAAGGCATACGTACCAATAGTGCCAAGGCTCACGTATGTTCAGGAAAGAAACGATGTCACATTTAACACAAAATCGTGGACACGAATGCTACATTCACAAATACCAACCCCAACATTAAGAAGATGACCAGAAGAAAGGTAATTTCATCTTAAAGTTTCTTGATTTAGAATGCATGCAAGAGACTTGCATTCACATTCCTAATTTCTGCGTGGCTTATAAAGCGTGTGAGAAGTGCATCCAAAAAACTATTTTAGTCATTGCCCTCAGTGCAGAAAGATTCCTGGAGGACGTGAAAAACTCTTTCGGGGACCTAACACACTAGCCAATTTCGGTTAACGGATCTTAGACCCCATCGACGATACTTGGAGCCAAGAGGACATCGAACGTTACGAAAACTGTCATCGCCATGCCACGGTAATGGCTCATACATTCTCGGGATAGGATGGACATTATTTTTGAGATACTATATGGATCAAAGTACCGAACATCCTAAAGTGAAACTGAATGGAGCCACGAATATCTACATGCTAGTGGGACATGCACGACATATAGATTTGATGAGTTACTTGGCCATGCCTTTTGAGTAAAATGCCTATAAATGTTTGAAATGACAGAAATGGCCAAAGGCTATTTTCTGCACTTTTTCAATACCGAAGCCAATCAACACGCCGTTCTACGCCATTTGCCTGAGTCTTACTACTACAACCCCGACAACATATGTACCGAACATCGAAAAGCTTTATATGCTTGGTACCAGACTCAAGCCTCAGACCCCTATACTTTCAGGAATAATGTTAAAGTAATATCTTTCCTATTTGGACATTGTACGTTGTTGCTGTGGAAAAGTACGAGAATTATTCATGGAACACAGAGGGATCGATCCTTTGATAGAAGCCCGCACCATTGCCAAAGCGTATTCCTTAAGTATACCACCAATGATACATGCCCGAAAACACAATGGCTGCCAAAAGGCCTCAAGCGTCTAACTTTATCATATGTCAGTATTTGGTCATATCCCTATGCCGGTTACATTACTTGTGCGACTACGAAGACAAATGAATTCAACATATCCGAAAAGAAGGAGGCGAAAAGACCATCGAAAGTTATTTAGTGGATGGCTGGAACTTAGAAAACCATCAAGATGGGGTTAAAGTTTAACGGGTATTTATTTTACTGATATCCCATCTGCTACCCTCAACGTGACACTAAAAAGCAGTTTACAACAAACTATTGAAGACTTGTACCAGGCCACTTGTCAGCGGCTCACGAAGTTAGAACAGCAAGCATTCTATGTGGTGTAAATGTGGGAACACGAGTAGAATCACTGTTTAAAAAACCATCCCGAGTTTAAACGTATCGTGGAAAGTTACAAGTTGATAGGCCCCATTACACATCGACGTGGAAAACATTCAAAAATACGAAGGATTGATCAAGTGCAAAGTCTTGCCTCCCACGGAATTGTACCATCCAATTTTACCTCACCATTGCCAAGGAAAACTTGTTTCCCTTGCGCCGTACTTGTGCCAAAACGTGCGGCCAAGACCAGCCTTGTCAGCACATCCGGGAATAACGCACCTTGACAGAAATGTTGGTCACCATTGCAGTGTTCGGAGCTATGGACATGGGATGCCAATTGTTAAAAGTGTACGAAATTTGCCACATTCCCAAGATAGAAAACTAAAATAATGGCGACCAAATTCAGAAAGGCATTTTGCAAATTACGTGGATGCCATTTTAAAACTGTAACAAGAAGTCAGCGGCTATCCTTCCTGGTGCCACACTCCCAAATAAAACATAAATTCACAGAGAAACACTGGCTGCAGGAAAGCTTAACTTTATACCAAGTGGATTAAAGCGAAGGAAGGCAATTGTTTGCTAATGTAATGTCAAACTGATTGTGAAGCAAAATGACACGACGACCGTGTTTACCTAAAACCAAGTAGATGACCTATCATTCCCGCTACTTCCAGACGATTCACAACGAAACCAAATAGATGTAACAAGTAGACGTCCTTCGTGAAGACTTGATCCTAGTCAATTACAAAGAAGAACTGGACTTTGTAGAAGCTAAAGAATTTGTAAATGTCATCATTGCAGCTTATCTGACAGCCCATGATCGTTTAAAATTGTAGGAAGCTATAGAACAATTAGGATATCGCGTACTGCATTTTGAAACGGACAGTTGCATCTACATCAATCGGATCGGTCAACGGCACCCTAACATCGAAAGTGACCTTTCAAGAGCCTGAACGGACGAGCACCTCGACGACAAGATTACAAGTTTTTCTAGTGGATGTCCTAAAAATTACGGCTACGAATACCGGGACCCAGAAGGAAAAGTACACACCAAGTGCAAAGTGAAAGGATTGACTCTCATTTATCGCACCAGTCGATTGGTTAACTTTGGCATATTGAAATAAACCATGCGGCCTGGACAGGATCAAAATTGTAGATTGTCCAGCTGCGAACCGCACAAGATTGTACGTTTACCCACACACCGTATCCTCAGTCGACCATTGCAAAAAAGTGTATCAAATTCTGTACCTGAAGCGTGTACAATTTCGAAATTATTTGACTCTGTCGTTTTCAACACGTCGATATTGGTCAACATATATAAAGGGAAAACATCCAAGACTGATAGTTCATTGTAATTACAAAGACCAAAAGCTGTGATCCTAAATTCAAACGTTCAGTGAAAAAGGTAATGTTTAAGCCTGTGTTAGTGAAAATACCATAAGAAGAACCCGTCACCGAGGACAACCACTCCCTTCAGGATTTGACTGTCATGGACATTCCCGAAAGGCCATTCAGAGAGGCCACCTGTGTGCCTCTACCGAATGTAGAGACTCTGAAAACATTACACACTGCCCCAAGGACAAATTTGTTACCAAAAACGTCTTGTACAGTGACTTGTTTATAATTCACTTTGGTTGCTGTGATGTGAATTTTATCGCTATACTAAACTGTTTGGCTTTTATCTATTTTTGATCCATTTTAACTTCAATAAAAGTGTCCGGAAAAAAACAATAAAAGCTCATGTCTTGTCTGTGTTCGTGTTTAAAGTGACAGCCCCTGCACTACTGCTACCCATACTGTCTCTGCTCCCTCTTCTTCCACTTTCAAAATCATCGATGAACACATATATCGTGCTAATTGAGAAGCCTTGTAGATTCGCCATCCCTTTATCATGTTAGTTGCCGGACCTAGAGGTTAGGCAAAACCGAATTTGTCAAACGTTTGTCGAACACAGACATTATTTGATCGATCGTCCACCTCAACGGATCGTGTGGTGTTACAAAGTGTGGCTATCAGCGAACAGCCTCTGGCGCGAAAGTCAAGATGATCCCATCGTGTTTGTGGAAGGCATTGCTAACGAAGACGACGTAATTGTACTTCTCCCCGTCACTCTAATCTGGTCATTTTCTATGACATGTTAGGAGAAGACGAATAAAAACTTAAACTGTGGTTTACGCACAAGTGGCATCATCGTAATGTCAGTGTCATTTACATCACTCAAAATTAGATTCAACAAAGTAAAGCCCATCGCACCTTTAATATCAATGCTCATTACGTGGTCTTGTTTAAAAGCCCTAAATATAAATTGCAAGTAAAAGTCTTAGCCAAACATTTAGGAACGCATTTGCTCACTCATGCGTACGACGATGCCACTCAAACCGCACAAGCCTATTTACTCATTGATTCAAAACCCACCACACCCGATTATTTGCGATATTGTACCCATCTGTGTTTCACCACTGTGCCAAGACGGAGGGCATATCTTGTACACGTCCCTTTAATTGACTTAACAACGGCAACAAAAAATCTTTAAATAAACCTCTGACACATTGTGTCTGTCTCACGCAGCGTCAAATGACGTCCCTTCAGTCTCATCTTCCCGTCCAATTGATTTGTGCCTTGTACGGCATCAGTCACTATACAAGTTCAGAAATAAGTGCTCGTGTCTTAGAAGCCAGTCTCAAAGAAGTCTTACGATAGTTTACGGTGACAGCACGTCAGTTACTGCAAGGCATTATTCACATTCCACAACAAAACCAAAGAAGGTCAAATCTATACTAGAACAGAGAAATCTGAGGTAGAATGTGAGGAAACTCATCAGGTAACGTACAATGTATGGACCAATCTATGTAAACTGAACCACATCGGTTGGGAAATTTAAAGAATGCAATTATATACCCAGATTCATCACATCTGTTCATAGCACAATATGTATGGATAATGTGTTTTAATAACACTAAGAATGTCACCTTTGCATCATTTTCACACTAGCCATCACATAGTATTACTGAATCTGTTGCCATTTAGAGACGTTTGTTTTGCTAGTGATTTTAACCTGCATATAATCAAATCTAAAGCAAACATAAAATCGCTTAAGGCAAAAGAGGGGGGGAGAAATAACACAATGTAAAAAGGGACATCTATATTACATAACTCACCAAAAACACTAGAATGAAGTTGATGCATATACACTTG
Organism: Sinohyriopsis cumingii; assembly: GCA_028554795.2. Lineage (NCBI taxonomy): Eukaryota > Metazoa > Mollusca > Bivalvia > Unionida > Unionidae > Sinohyriopsis > Sinohyriopsis cumingii. The sequence continues at coordinate 75,120,707 of CM068837.1, forward strand.
TTCTTGTTAAAGCTCTACAACATTTGGTATGCTGACTCCCAAGGAAATCTGTATCACTTCGGCAGGTGTGCTCCCATGCACCTTGAGGCCTACAAAAAAATAAAACCCTGAACTTCTTATATATATATATATATATATATATATATATATATATATATATATATATATATATATATATATATATATATATATATATATGTATATATATATAATAACTTAATTTTTTGGAAATAAGATAAAATGTTTGCATTGAGACATTGCATCAAGAGTAGATATGTATGTAAATGCATTAAATTAAGGTACTTATCATTAAATTAGGAAATATACTAAGTATGTACTGAAAATATTGATAAACTAAACAAGTATGTAAAGTATTTCAATTACATCACCTTGCATGAAACTTATATGGATTGTGTTGTTCATTATGACACAGGAAATCACTTTTGACAAGACTGCAAAAATGGCACCGGTTCTTAATGTCTCACTGGACAGCTTATTTGGTTAATTTTCATTCGACAATGACCTATTGCAGAAAAATGAGAATAATTTTACACTAAAGATACAAACAAAAACAACCTAATGATTGTTGTAGAAAGCATATATGTGTGATTTTGACTGTGACATTCAGGTTAATTCCTGGTGCAAATGATGAATTTTATACTGAACCAACACTGCCAACAGCTCCTAAGTTTACATTTATTTTTAAAAGCATTTAGCTATTTTTAATAATTTTCCATGACAAGGCAGGGTAAAGAATAAGAATGTGCCTCATGCAAGAATAAAGTTCTCTAGTACCATAACAAATTAGCATGCTTTACATCACCCTCAGCCATCTAGATTTTTTAATATTTACCTCTGTAGCAGACACACAAAACTATGTAAGTCAAGTCGGCTGTTCATTTGCAGCCAATGTTACGCATTTGATCTCCAATGCTCAACTAACGGTGACAGGAAGTCACCAAAAATCCAACCCATTTCCAAGCCTAATTCAAAGTAAATCTAAACCACATTACATATTTAAATTATGTTTGAATTTATAAATGATAGGCTTGTGATAATTAGGTGCATGTCTTCTGCTTTTAACTGGGGAGGTGTCAAAATATGTGAGACCCAAACTGGGATGGTGAAAAATTAACAAAACATGCAGTGTAAACAAATGTTGTTATGTTAAATAGGTATGTTAAAATGCTGACATTATTGTTTATTAGTGCAATAATGTTTTCCGTGAATATTACGTAGGATCAACACAGTGACAGTGATGTGTGTGCTCAAACAGTGGAAAGCTTCAAGATATATCTTGAAGTGTCCAACAATGTAAGACATTGCACATATTATTTTTGTTTTAGTGCTATGACTAACTATCCCAATAACTGGCTTGTATAGTATATTTCGCAAATAGGTTAGTGTACACACTAGTTTACCCAGGAATCAAGTGCCTGAGATGTTCCCACATGTGCTCGTCGCTAGCATGATGTTGAGAAAGAAAAAAAAATTGAAAGAAAAAATTATACAGAGTGACAAAAATAACTTAGATTATCCCCATGACCCGTTTTGAGATAGGGCCCTCTCTATCATACTATATAAGAAAGAAGGCACTCAACTTCCAAATAATTCAGTCCACCCATGACCCTTGATTTATTTCTGGTAATTCCGTTTTTAAAGGCTCACGACCATAATGTATAACTTCGTTTACTCAAGATATGATTTACTATTCATCAAGCCATCATTGACTTTTCTGCGTTGTACCAAACTGAAGTTGTGGTCTCCGAAACGTGCAATTTTTGCGAAGTGTTACTGCTGGGCTGAGACAAATCCGACCTCATGTGACAATATGTATAACCTTTTGAGCCAATCATATTTCGGTGTTGACGTGTGTGCTGCATAGTTAATCTGTTTTGAAAATAGTGTATCTTGTATATGATATATGTGCAGTGAAGAAGACAATGTCTAATTATTCCATGGAACATGATTCCTAAAGTTGAATCGAGTTATTGGTAAGTAAAAACTTATTTTTGAATCTACCACTTTATGTAATTAAAGAAGGGATTATCGAAGAGTCGCAAACATGATACATGTAGCTCTCCCTTTTCACCGGTTATCGTTTACCTGGATGAACCCAGGATGGCTCGTATGTCATTGTGTGTAAGACACTTTATATTCTAATTGGCTTGGAAATACATAACCGACTTGTGGTGCTGTGCCATAACACATCGAACCAAACATTTTTTTACATACAATTGTTGTATATATGTGTATTCACTTCGGGGTCTTACTTTTATCACAGCTTCCTCTTCCTGCAGCTGGTGTGGCAATATGTATGGTTTGGTTATATCTATGTCCACTGTTACTTTCGATTTGATAAAATAACCAAAAGCACCCGAGAAAAAGAATTTCCAGTGCTCTCTGAAAAAAAACTAGCTTTTCACACTTGCATACTGCTCTGCCCCTACTTGTTGGCTCTGCAAAGAAAGAATCACACAAGTCAGAAAAAAAGAAAAGGCAATAACAAAACACAGATCAACGTATTGAGAATATGGATGATTCTGATGGCTGAATGTTTGATTGTGTTGGTTTTAATGCCATTTTTTTCAGCACACGATATGCTATAAATTATAGCCAGTATAGTTGGTAGAGGTAAAACCCTGGGTATAACTACTAAACCATGGGAAAATACTGGCAAACATTCTTACATATCCCCGATGGCTTAGCCAAGACAAAAACTAACACAAAACAAAGGTGGATGTCATTGATCTGCAATGGCAACTAACCTAGACCATTCGTCCAGGCGGGGCCTCACTCATGGTTGAAGTGACTCTAATTTATCTAAGCTCTGATAGGACAACACAGTTCCAGAGATATTGATATGCATGGTCCTTCTCACTACTTTAAGCATACTGCACTAAATTATCAAATACTATTTTTCCAAAGTTTCTTTCCTTTGTATGTCAAAAGAGAATTTATATCAACATTTGAAACATTATTACAGAAATTAGTGTGGTGACATCCTTTTAAAGTCATTTTTAACCATTGCGTCAAGTATTGTCATCAGCAGAACAATATCACTGGACAACAAATTTTTACAAAAGTCATGTTACTGAAATAAAATTAGTCAATTCTTATCAATTTTTATGTGCTGAACACGAATATGACAGTCAAATTGCAAAATTGGCTCTAGTTTTTTTGTAATCTGCAAGAAATTAATGTTTACATAACGAAATGCATTCCAATAGTAAAAGGTCAACTGTAATAGCCTACCTATAAAAAATCAAGTCATTGACTACATCTTAGATTTCTTCGCCTGTCTCTTGTACAGCTGTTCGGGAGCATCTCTGAGGAGTGTCCAGCAGTAGTCAGCCAGCATTGTAGTGGACCATTTTCCCTGGTATCTTTGTTCCATTGTTGCGATATCTTGATGAAAACGTTCGCCGTGTTCATCACTAACAATACCACAGTTGCTAGGAAAGAAATCCAAATGGGAATGAAGGAAGTGAATCTTTAGAGACATATTGCAGCCAAGTTTCTTATACTTCATCAACATGTCTTCTACTAGTTCCTTATAGTTTTCTGCCCTAACATTTCCGAGGAAGTTTGTAGAAACTAGGCGAAAAGCATTCCATGCTTGTTTCGCGTCACCTTCCAGCAAGTTGTTGAACCGGTCATCTTTGAAAAGCTCTCGAATCTGAGGACCCACAAAAACTCCCTCTTTAATCTTTGCTTTGCTGAGTCGAGGGAATTTTTCATGCAGGTATCGGAATGCTGGCAAAGTCCGGTCAATGGCTTTCACGAAGTTCTTCATCAAACCTAGTTTGATGTGAAGGGGTGGTAGCAAGATTTTCTGAGCCTCAACCAGAGCTGGGTGTTGGATATTCTTCTCTCCAATGGCTACATTCTGCCTGTGAGTCCATTCCTTCCTCATGTAGTGCATTTCCCTTGCTCAGCTATCCCACTCGCATAAGAAACACATGTATTTTGTATATCCTTGCTGCAGTCCCATTAAAAGGGCAACTACCTTCAAATCACCACAGAGGTGCCAGCTGTACTTGTTATACTCAATGGAATTCAGTAGCTGCCTTAAGTTATCGTATGTCTCTTTCATGTGGACAGCATACGCTACTGGAATAGATGGAAGAATGTTTCCATTGTGCAAAAGCACAGCCTTGAGACTCAGTTTCGAAGAGTCCACAAATAGTCTCCATTCTTGTGGGTCATGAGTGATTTTTAAAGCATTCATGAGGCCCTCAATATCGGAACAGAATATCAGATTACTTTCCTTTCTGAAGAAAGGCTCCAATTGCTGGTGGCGCTTTCGATATGCAGTAATTGTGACATCTTCTTCTAGAAGATTCCATTGTTGGAGTCTTGATCCTAGCAATTCTGCCTTGTTCTTTGATAAGTCCAAATCACGAATCAGGTCATTTAGTTCTTCCTGTGTTATTCTGTGTGGGGTTGATGATGCACCACAGTGAAAATCTGGATCACTGCATGCTGATGGACCAGGAGAAGAACAGGTCGACTCACCTTTGTCTTCGTCAGATGAATCAAGAGAATATTCTGCTGGAGGTTCTGGAATAGGAAGTCCCTCACCATGTGGAACTGGTCTCAATGCAGACGGAATGTTTGGGTAGACTATTCTCGACTTCTTTCGCTTCGTTATTCCGCCGGAAAGAGGAGGAACCAAGCAGAAGTAACAGTCATTTAGGTGGTTGCTTGGCTCTCTCCACACCATTGGGACTGCAAACGGCATTGATGACCTTTTGCAATTCAACCACTGTGAAAGCTGTGTTGTACATGTAGCACAGCATATATGCGGAGCCCAAGGCTTGTCTTGGTCACCAACCTTGCATCCGAAGTAAAGATGATATGCCTTCTTCACTTGAGAATTGATACTTTTCTTCTGGTTGGCAAATGTCACTTCCCCACAAATATAGCAAAAATTGTCCGCGGTATTAACACACTTTCGAGGCATTACTGTTCTTTATTGTACGTAAATGGATAAAATAATAAGTTTTATGTAACAGTAGCTTGAACTGTCTCGCACAACGTCTAAAATATTTTAAATGCTGAACCTATCTGATTGGGCTTTATATAGTACACTGCTTACGTCAGCTTCAGCAGCCGCCTGGCATTAGTATAATAGGCCTACACATGTATAGTACACTGCTGACGTCAACTTACTTCAGCAGCCGCATGGCATTAGTATTGCATTGCATCAGAAAATGATGCAATCAACTGTGGATGATGTGAGCATGATGGTATTATGCAATGTTACATCATTATTCCGGATGTTGCTGCAGTCCTACTGGAGAAATTTACACAGTGAAACATAGAAAATGAGGTATATGAATATCTTCAAAACGAGAGCCAATACAAATTTTTCACGGTTATATTCGTGTTCGGCACACCAAAATACTACAGATTAGGGCTTTTTCAAGTCAGTAATGATTTCACTGTTGACCAGTGTATCCAAGGATATAACTGCCATCAGGTTTAATCACATGCCTAAACTAACTGAATACAATTAAGCAACTAGAGCATTATGGTATCCTTACAAGAATTAAAAGACTCTTTTTTAACATGATGCATTGCCAACAAAGAACGAAAAAGCGGTATCAAAATACATATTTTCAACAACATTATTAAAGACGATTCTGGAAGTTACAGATCATGTACAGAGCATTACAAACTTGATGTTAGCTAAGGACTCGTGCTATAACCACTGTACAAGAAATGGAGTCATAACAAAAGCCACATTATTTAAAGAAAGATTATGAAAACAACGGCAAAGCATAAAATACCCAGCCACATAACTGGTTAAAATGCCATGACATTTAATTAAAACAACAAGCAAATACATAATCGAATGGGATCAATCACAAAGATATGAATGGTAAGTACGTTCTTTCTTACATTGTTCTAAACAATATGCCGTAAAATGAATTCATATTAGCATACTCACAGTCCTAATATGTGTTGGAATGTATGACAAGTATTGATTTAACTACATCTGCCCTGGGATATTTTCTGGGTTTTGTTCTCAAAGATCAGTCCACACGATTACTCACTAACTGTAATTAAGCTCTTCCAGAACGTGTAAAGAATTTAGCAGCTGAAACTTATTTTAAAGTATCAAACGATTTTATATTGTATGCATATTTTAATAATGCAATATTTAAATTTGTGATTTTTTTTCTGTGTTCGGAGTTGAGAGGTTTCAGTTTACTGGGAAAATAATATATGCAACGTAAAACGTCAGGACTAAAACCAAATTCCAGTCTCGAGGGGATTCCAAGATAGTGCGGTTATGGTTTCAATATATTTGTATCTATTTTATTTTATAAATCTTCTCACAAATAAAAAGAACTAGACGGTATGGAGGCTTATTGAGAATCTAAGAGTTAAACTAATGTATAAAACATAAAAGTGCAAAACCATGCTTAACATATGACTCTTGCCATGCTCCCATTCCATCTGTATGTAATTTGTGATGTGAAAAATCTAATCTAAAAACACATACGTACTTCACCGAAGGTATATAATTTGCAGTCTCTGCTTGTCCTGTATATTCGTATAACTGGAAAAAGGAAATATAGTCTATCAGGTGTTCCGGAGTTCCTGGCAAGTAAATACTTTGTATATATTTGGTAAGATGAAAGCTACTACAAAACATATAATGTCCATATTTCACCGACATGTATGTATAATGCCCCCATCCCCCAAATCTTTCCTACCATTCTTCAAGTATCCTAAAATGAAAACACATGGATAACAGTTGATACATGTCTACAGAAATAGTAAAAAGCTAGATATATGATACGAAAAGCCAAACCACAGTGCCAGCAATGAACTCAATCACATAACTAGGCCATAGAAAGCTAATGGACAGATAGAGACGGGTAGCATGCGGCACCCTTACATCTTTCATGGTGCAACATATTCCAATAAATTTGAAATGAAACCTTTAATGATGTATTGTATCTTTTGGGCATGATCTCGCCTATTTCTAATACTGCAATTATTCCAGACAAGTTTGTCTGCAAAAGTGCACATGTCACTTGCTTTAAATACCAGTGTTTCTCATGACTTGAGATGTAGTTGGCTAAAGGGGGACATTTCGCAACCTGTATAACAATCTGTATAACATATTTGTATATCAAGTTCATTGTTCTGTCAGCTTGGAAATACACGTGAAAAGACACAATCATACTTCTTACCTACCTATTCTCATTTTGAATTACCATAATTATCGTTGGATAATTAGCTGTTCCATTAACATTCTAAGAAACAGATCTGAAGCCACTGTACTCATCTGAATTGTCGTTTTTTTTTTTTGTTTTTTTTTTTTTGTTTTTTTTTTTTGTTCTTGTTTTGACTTGAGTATCTTTGTATATGTACTGTGACAGCCATTGTGATGCAAGAATTATCATTGATCAGCAATGCATCATATTAAAAATGAATCTTAACTAAAATTGTTCTCATCACTTTGGATTACAATACAGAAAAATTCTGCCCTCCGTGAAATTTGATGCATCGGTGAACCAAGAAAATATTGGCATAAAAAATCTAGACATGAGCAAAGTAATCATTTCAAATGGAATAAGTCACACTTAAAGACTGCAACATTTCTAAATTCAAACAAAATGCAAAATAACTTCAACAATGACATCATATTGTATCAACTAAAAACTCAATGTTTCCTCCAATTTGCAAGTTAGGCTTGCATCTGACATTTGTTTATGTGTATGCCATGGAAGGTCAGCTAGAAATAACTTGATTTTCCGCATGTGTTCATAATGATTATATTGCAAAGACATGTCTTTGTTGAATATAGAAAAACTTCCTTTCGAATTGTTATTATACTGTATATTCTATACAACTATATATACATGCATGGACAAGACCAAATATCAATTAAGGCTGCTTTGTATCTTTGATGAAATAAATCTGTTTCTATGTCATCTATTGGGTGCATGAAAAATACCACATAAATCAATGTAAAATATGGCTTAGGTTGATTTTAGACTGACTCATCTGAACACATTCCAAGCTGGCTTAATTAACAGTGTGTACTCATTGCCAAACAGGCATAAGACAATCAATCTCACTGGCTGACATAAATGGCTTAACGATTTGACTAGCTGGGGAACCAATCGAGAACACAAAATCAATGATCATTCCTAGAAATTGTATAGAAGAGAAGATAAAACATCAGCAAACGTAATTCCATGATTTTTTTCTTCCAATTCATATTGGACAGGATGTGAACTCAGGTGATTAAAAACGTTTTAGAGGGCAACTGTTAATCACACTTATTGAATAAATATTCTGTTATTGAAAGTTCACAGCAAGGAAGATTGATATGTGCTGAAATATTCAGAAGAAAAGAAAAAAAAAAAACAAATAAATTTAAATGTACATGCAACCCCACTTTTTCTAAATGACTAGACTTGCTGGCCTTCTTGTGGCACCTTGAGTCCCATTATTTCCATCCCTGGAACAAGCACTGTATATAGAAAGTATGCTTTTGTATAATCTGCAATAACTAAGAAATGGTACAGTAGCTTACAAACTTGAAATAGCGTTCATTAAATGAAAATTTGACTCGACAAAGGTTATGTAAATGATTAAGATTTTCAAATGTAAATGAGGTCATTTAAAGAAAAAAGATTCAGCAATATTAGTAAACTAGAATGTATACTGTGTGGTACATAACATTCTTTTCAACTTTCACTTTTCCTAGCAATGTCACATTCTACAAGAAAAAAATATATACTTTAAACAAGGAATTAGCTCAGAAGGCTCCATTTTTTTTAAACATTTACACGCAATAATCTAAACTAAGCCATTTACAAATATAACTATTGCGGCCTCTGACAAGTTTCTCAATATTCACTGAATTGCCAATGTAACCCAGTACTTCTAAATAGCTGATTTTCCACATGGATTTACATGTTGTCTGGGTGTCAAAATGCTACCTGAATCAAATCAAGAGTCACAAGAAATATTCGTCAGTGTCTAGCGAGATGTGCTAATGTTGCAGACGATTACGTCTGCAATAACTGCAGCACATCCTGAACAAGTCACACACACATACAAACACGGGAAGGGGGAGATTCATTGGTCATGGTTGAGAATAAAGATGAGCAGCAAAATATTATTACTAAAGTGAACTATTGTCAAGAGGTATGTCAAGTAAGAGTATTTTGCAATGCAAATTCTATATCTTCAATATATTCTTATTATGCAAGGGTAATTGCAAATCTTTAATCGTTGACGGTAAGGTTATTTTTACAGCATGTATCATATCAGATTTGTTTTTACTGCACAAATAACGTGGTTGACCATATATTAAGTTTAAAAGTGTTTTAGAGTTAGAAACTTTTATATAAAAAAATACGTAACATAAAAGCTAGTTTATGTATTTTTATGTTTTTTTAAGAATCCCGATACAACGCAACACTTTTTCAAGCACAAATTAAGGAAAAACACTTAAGGGTGACCAGTGAAATATAGAAGGCTTTTTTGCATCAAAATTTAGTTGACCTGGTTAAATTTTAGCTCCAATTTGTTTTACAAATTTTGAATTTTTTTTTTTTTTTAACGTATCATGCTTGCAATGGCAGCCAAGGAGCTTTACAAACATATTGTTTAATATTCAGAAGAGAGAGCTAATTTCGAATTAACTCTCTGTCTGTCTGTCTGCCTGTCTGTCTGTCTCTCTCTCTCTCTATCAAGCTTGTAGTGGCTATTGGTGATACAGACTTTATATACCATTTACCTTCTTTTTGTCAATGAACTAGATATCCACCTCCTCCGAAGGAAAACAAAATGATCAGTAGGTAGAAAACAGATAGAGGACGATTCTGACTTAGACGAAGGTGAAGCTCAGCAAATAGAGTGCCAAATGATGGCTGTTATTTCTAACAGAATATAAACTCCATGAAATCGAAACTGAAGTAAAACAAACGGGAGAATACGTATAATTACAGTTAAGTTAGAAAAAAAAGTGTGTTTGCGTGTCTCTTTTAGAGTGTCCGCTAACACGCGCATAAATGCATGTATGTATGTTTCATATTACAATAGTAATTGTTGTATCATGAAATTACGGATTCGATATACAATTTGATATTGTATTAAATTTATGGAATTCGATATAAACTGTACTAGTCTGTTTGATCTGATAAATTACACGTAGCACTGTGTTATTTGGCGCGTTGTTTTCTTTTTTTGTTTTTTTTGTTCTTTTTTAGTTTAGTATAAACGGTACTACACTACCTATCACATTTCGGGAATATTATGCAAAATTGTACCAAAGTATTATATTTCGGAATTCTATGCAAACTGCACTTTTATATTACATTTCAGGAATTCAATGTACAACTGTATTTCTGTGGGGAAGGCATAATCCTCTTTTTCCGTTGACCCATTTATTGAAAATAACAGATCTTTGTAGCAGTTATTGTTGCCTAATCTGACCTTGCACGTGCAACCACAAAATATGCAGAATTTCGTGTTTATGAGAGAAAAAGAAAGGGGTGGGGGAACTATGGTCAAACAAATTCTTAAATGAAGAAAAAAAACTTTCAGTTAGCATTTCTGTTTCTTTACACCAAACACTCGAAACTGCTAACGAAATGCAAATACCATATCGGCTGCATATATAACTTTTTATGGAACACACGGAATCTTTTGGATTGTTAACCGCATCGAACATAATGACATGAACTGTAATATGTCCGTGAATGTAGGTCATAATATAATTTTTACATATTATGTGCCGCAGAAGAGGGGTGTCAGAGATGTGCACGTGCATTAGTTGCTCATTCACTACCAGTCATTTAATCTTATTTCCTACAAATAACAGGAAAACTATGCATAGCCTTACATCCATGGCGCATCGAAAGATCGTGCACACGAAACACTTTGTGTCAGGTCGGTTTATCTTCATCGCTCAATCCACTTGCCCTAATTTAAACCAAATTCCTGACTATGCCTCTGTCGATGTCACGATTTGAGTCGCAATATCGTCCCAGAGTAACATCTGAGGATTTCAAAGGCAATTAGTATTGCTAATGTTTGCGACCTGTGTTACATTCTAAGGTCACACAAGACTAAAGATTATGCTGGGTAAAGGCCAAGAAAGATTCATATTGCTGAATAGGATATAGGAGGATGTCAGTATTCAACGTTCTTGGGTTGTGTATTTTGATTGTACTTGGTGATGGTAAGTTTTTATTGGTATACGTGTAATTAAAGTTTATCTTTAAAATAAATATCAGAATTATTTCCCGCTAATAAGTATTCGAGTTCGAATATGAACAGACGTCGCTCCTGAACGTATTTTAATTTTTTCATTTACTGTCCCATGCGAATACAAATTACAGTCTGTGTGGGTCATTATAAGATATATCACAGGAATATTATAGAAAAAGCTATTGTGAGTAAGTGTGGACTGGCACTTTCAATAATGGCCTTAACATAAATGTATCAGTTAAAATGAGGCCTATAATATACCCTACTGTATCAATTGTATCCTGACATGTATTCTAATTTTCTTTGGTAATCCAACTCGTTTTTGTTGTATAGCTTTAACTATTTTAAAATCTTTGAAATCATTTTAAGAATTTCCCGCAATTTTGCAATACAACTATCTATAGGTTGACGGGGGTGGGAGGGGGTGCGCATATTCCGCGATAATGACTAAATTAAAGTAACCTATAACATACTGTTTCATAGTTTAATGTTTTTATCTTAAATACATACTTGATCTTGACGTTTGCGTCTTCTTACAGTGTTAAATCAAATATTAAACGCCTCTATATTTGTTCCACATTCCTTAAGAGTTGAGGTGGTTCAGTTGTCAGCTTACTGGATTCAAGACCAGAAGGTCATGGATTCGAATCCAGCCAGGTCAAATATGTTTCCTATTAGTTGTGCCCTTTCGAAGGAAGGAAATATATGAACGTTTTCTTGCACACATCTATCATTAAATAGTATAGCCTATATGTATTCCTTTGTTCTAAATATAATATATTTATAAAGAGCACCACTCGATACAGACACACACACAGACACACATACACACACAGACACACACACACACACACAGACACACACACTCACACATATATATATATATTTATATATATATATATATATGTATATATATATATGAACGTATCGTGCCTTAATAGCATAGTCGATATTATAATAACAAACTGGTTGATATCATATCGCATATGAAATTGTCGAGATTTAAGGAGAGAGAGACAGAGACAAACAAACAGACAGACCCAGAGACAGAGAGAGCCTGGCTAAGATGTGCACATGCGCTAGTCAGCTGAGTGCAAAATATTTCCCAATATATTATGATACCGTTGTATATTTCGCCTATTATCAAATTAATTTCAAATTCAGATACGACAGTGATAAAATCTGCACAATGAATGATATATTAATTTTCTGTAACTTAGGTTCAAGTGCAACCTGTCCAGAAGGATTTGAACGTCATGGAAACCGATGCTATAAAGTGTTGGATGTTCTCTCAAGTTGGGCAGAAGCTAAGGTAACACATATCATTCCATCTCATTTTTTGTTTTAGTTTTCTTCGATAATCATAATGTCTACGCCATTAAACTATCAAATTCCGCACACGTGGTAAACTTATTCGTATTCGCGAAATAAAGATGGGGAAATGAAAGCTTCTTAACAGTACGCTAATTGTATACCTGGAAAGATAAAGTGAGCGTAAGGTGAAGTGATTGTATAACGACTTCTCCAATACACTTAAACAGAATACGGCACATTTGATTTTTGAAAGAATAAACACTTTTGCTAAACGCGTTTACCTCTTTTGGTAATGATTTCTAAAACACAAATCGAAAATCAGTTCAATACAGTTTGTACAACATGGACAAAACATAGCATGACAGAGTTTCAGGTTTGTACAAATGATTTACTCCCGTCATCAAATACTACTGTCATTATTAACAGTGCAAAACATCTAAACGATCATTTGGCAAACACAACTTTAGACCAGTTGTATATGTTTAGAACAAATATAAAGGAAAATCCATAAAACATGTTGGCGTGAAGACCTCTCAGTTCTTATAACACTGGTCAACAGTGAAATCATTACTGACTTGAAAAGGCCCTAATCTGTAGTATTTTGGTGTGCCGAACACGAATATAACCGTGAAAAATTTGTATTGGCTCTCGTTTTGAAGATATTCATATACCTCATTTTCTATGTTTCACTGTGTAAATTTCTCCAGTAGGACTGCAGCAACATCCGGAATAATGATGTAACATTGCATAATACCATCATGCTCACATCATCCACAGTTGATTGCATCATTTTCTGATGCAATGCAATACTAATGCCATGCGGCTGCTGAAGTAAGTTGACGTCAGCAGTGTACTATACATGTGTAGGCCTATTATACTAATGCCAGGCGGCTGCTGAAGCTGATGTAAGCAGTGTACTATATAAAGCCCAATCAGATAGGTTCAGCATTTAAAATATTTTAGACGTTGTGCGAGACAGTTCAAGCTACTGTTACATAAAACTTATTATTTTATCCATTTACGTACAATAAAGAACAGTAATGCCTCGAAAGTGTGTTAATACCGCGGACAATTTTTGCTATATTTGTGGGGAAGTGACATTTGCCAACCAGAAGAAAAGTATCAATTCTCAAGTGAAGAAGGCATATCATCTTTACTTCGGATGCAAGGTTGGTGACCAAGACAAGCCTTGGGCTCCGCATATATGCTGTGCTACATGTACAACACAGCTTTCACAGTGGTTGAATTGCAAAAGGTCATCAATGCCGTTTGCAGTCCCAATGGTGTGGAGAGAGCCAAGCAACCACCTAAATGACTGTTACTTCTGCTTGGTTCCTCCTCTTTCCGGCGGAATAACGAAGCGAAAGAAGTCGAGAATAGTCTACCCAAACATTCCGTCTGCATTGAGACCAGTTCCACATGGTGAGGGACTTCCTATTCCAGAACCTCCAGCAGAATATTCTCTTGATTCATCTGACGAAGACAAAGGTGAGTCGACCTGTTCTTCTCCTGGTCCATCAGCATGCAGTGATCCAGATTTTCACTGTGGTGCATCATCAACCCCACACAGAATAACACAGGAAGAACTAAATGACCTGATTCGTGATTTGGACTTATCAAAGAACAAGGCAGAATTGCTAGGATCAAGACTCCAACAATGGAATATTCTAGAAGAAGATGTCACAATTACTGCATATCGAAAGAGCCACCAGCAATTGGAGCCTTTCTTCAGAAAGGAAAGTAATCTGATATTCTGTTCCGATATTGAGGGCCTCATGAATGCTTTAAAAATCACTCATGACCCACAAGAATGGAGACTGTTTGTGGACTCTTCGAAACTGAGTCTCAAGGCTGTGCTTTTGCACAATGGAAACATTCTTCCATCTATTCCAGTAGCGTATGCTGTCCACATGAAAGAGACATACGATAACTTAAGGCAGCTACTGAATTCCATTGAGTATAACAAGTACAGCTGGCACCTCTGTGGTGATTTGAAGGTAGTTGCCCTTTTAATGGGACTGCAGCAAGGATATACAAAATACATGTGTTTCTTATGCGAGTGGGATAGCCGAGCAAGGGAAATGCACTACATGAGGAAGGAATGGACTCACAGGCAGAATGTAGCCATTGGAGAGAAGAATATCCAACACCCAGCTCTGGTTGAGGCTCAGAAAATCTTGCTACCACCCGTTCACATCAAACTAGGTTTGATGAAGAACTTCGTGAAAGCCATTGACCGGACTTTGCCAGCATTCCGATACCTGCATGAAAAATTCCCTCGACTCAGCGAAGCAAAGATTAAAGAGGGAGTTTTTGTGGGTCCTCAGATTCGAGAGCTTTTCAAAGATGACCGGTTCAACAACTTGCTGGAAGGTGACGCGAAACAAGCATGGAATGCTTTTCGCCTAGTTTCTACAAACTTCATCGGAAATGTTAGGGCAGAAAACTATAAGGAACTAGTAGAAGACATGTTGATGAAGTATAAGAAACTTGGCTGCAATATGTCTCTAAAGATTCACTTCCTTCATTCCCATTTGGATTTCTTTCCTAGCAACTGTGGTATTGTTAGTGATGAACACGGCGAACGTTTTCATCAAGATATCGCAACAATGGAACAAAGATACCAGGGAAAATGGTCCACTACAATGCTGGCTGACTACTGCTGGACACTCCTCAGAGATGCTCCCGAACAGCTGTACAAGAGACAGGCGAAGAAATCTAAGATGTAGTCAATGACTTGATTTTTTATAGGTAGGCTATTACAGTTGACCTTTTACTATTGGAATGCATTTCGTTATGTAAACATTAATTTCTTGCAGATTACAAAAAAACTAGAGCCAATTTTGCAATTTGACTGTCATATTCGTGTTCAGCACATAAAAATTGATAAGAATTGACTAATTTTATTTCAGTAACATGACTTTTGTAACAATTTGTTGTCCAGTGTAATTAATGCAGAATTGGCATACAATATGGCTGCTTTTACTAAAAAGAAACTTAATTAAATGACTTATACAAAAATAAACAAAAACTAAAATATCCTTTATTAAAAGCGGAATGTGATTGCATGACCTCGACTCAGAAACCGCTAAATACAATTTGACCAAACTGGACATAAATTATTCATACGAAATTGAAACTCTCTAATTAATGCAATTCCTATTCAGATCTGACAGACGTTACTAAAGTAAACAAAGATAATGTTTACATTTGGACATATAATCTATATATAAATGAATGTCGAGTAAGCTCATCAACTGTGGGCAGTTAATTGAAAACATCAACGATTTTAAAGATCAAAGGGCCATATATGGAATTATAATTGATGTGCCGATGTTATATGCCAGAAGACTTCCACGTTGATGAGGATCTTGAATTTTGATAATATGACGCATTAATTGGAACAGATTTAATATGTGCCTAGCAATAACTTGAATGAAGTCCTAATCGTGTTTTGCTGTCTCATCTTCACTGCAGAAATCATGCTTTTGTCCATAAATAGGGAAAACAATGTGTGAGTATAGAGTTTGGATACAGACTGACTATGATTGGCTAGATTTATGCCACAGCGCCTTAACAATGAAAATATCCCTTCACATTTTGGAGAAGAGTCCTGTTCAAATAGTGTCAAAACCCAACTTAACAATATTACAATCAAGTTTTGCTTGCTTCGAAGTGAAGTTTCACACATTCCAAGCTATGCAACACTATGTCAAATTAATGTGTGCAGCAGATGCTTTGTTGTTAGATCTATTCTGATGTTTCTTACCTTTTACAAGGGAAGAGCTATTTCTCAACGTTGCATTCTTCAAATCCGCACAAAAGAATATATATTTATATTTATGTTATATATTTTCATAGCATGATTATTTACGAAAATATATAGGATTCCTTTTAACAAAACGACATGCTCACCATGGATTGATACTCTTTGTACCATTTATGGCATCGCTACCATTTTTGAGATAATTATGTACACCCGTCATTGTTTTACATCTTGGTCGCATTAAAATAAGTTTGAAAGCACCGATATCATATCATTTTACGTGATTCAAAAATTTGGATGCAACTTTTCAAACAAATCAGCATAATGTATTTTGTGTCACATTTTCTGAAAATAGTAACAGATTTGTGAACCTACTGACCGAATCTTCCAAGTAACCTTTTTTGAGCATGCATAATCAATCATGTTTGATTTATTATGAAAGAAAACAGGCATAACGGAACAAAATTGTTTTTTTTTTCTTAAGGTTTAAGTGTTTGCTTCTGCTGGATAAAGTACCATATTTTATTACTTATCATAGCTGATAAAAAAAAAAAAAATGTAAAAATATATAATTGCTCTTTCTTAAGAAGCGCAGTAGGATGCAATAAAAACTGTGTGGACCAGTGAACGTCAAATCGTCATCGACAGATTTGTCATGTTTATCAGGCTAACGTGTTTGTTCGTTTACATGCAAGTTTGTTTGATACATTCCACTTATACGATTCTTTTGTTCATTATTATCGAACGCCCAATCTCATCCTAACAAAAATGGATGGCAATGGAAATAAATTTAATAATTTATTGCGTGTGTGTGTTGTTTTTTAACGTACTTTTAACAGTGTTTCAGATATGTCGAAAGAACGTCTGCAGAAAGGCAGTATATAGCGATGCTAGGCTCTGGGGTATCAAGCTGCAATGAGGTAGCATCAAGTACTGCCCAGTCATATTATCCTGACAGCAGGCCGACTAGGGGCCCCAAGTGGCCGAGTGTTCTAAAGCGCTCTCCGTTACGGATCACTGCCATGACACCTCTGTCTGCGTAGGTTCGAGTCTCGGATTCGGCCAAGGTGGGTATGTGAGAAAGCTTACCAGTAGCTTCTCGATGGTCGGTGGTTCTTTCTGTGGATTTCCCGGGTTCTTCCTCCACCATTAATACTGGCCGTCATGAATAGTATATCGCGTGCTGAAAAATGGCGTTAAACCTTACAACAACAACAACAACAGGCCGACTAGTCCTAACACTAACCTCTTAATACTGAGCGACAGGCGATATAGTTGCTAGTACCAACCATTCATGTTATGACTCGGCCTGGGTTCGAACCTGCGGCATCTCACACCCGATGGGAGCGCACTAACCAAAGAAGCCACTGCAGCTGTCTAATAAGGGATATGTATAAGAACCTTGTTTTCCCTTTAATACAGCAAGGATACGTCCGATGAGATTTTAAGGGCACAATGATAATACGCGACGAGATAAAATCTCACTACACGGTGTCGTTGCTACTACCTGCTGGTAAAAGGTTTAACGTCGTGCTTTTATTTATTTACTTAATGTCATCAGAGGTTTATTTTATAAAAAGTCATCTATAGCTATTGTTTGTGTTCATACAAAACTAGATTAAAATTAATTTAATTTTTTTTTCTCAATACTCTCCGACACTCTTTCCACTTATCTAGTTGATGGAAAGGAGAACAATCAGCTGATAGGACATGTTTTATCGTTATAGGTTTATTGTTCTGTCGTTGGCGGAGACCTGGCTGCCATTGATGATGCAAACGAGCACGCTATAGTCTCGGGGATAGTACAGCGATTGCATGGTACGTTCGCATGATTCAGAGAGAACAAACTCAGTGACAATTTTCAATTTATATTTGGTTAAAACTTTGTCTAGTTATCAGTTAGAGATACAAATATCATGGTGATTGTATAAAACTAGAAAATCCACACTTGATTTATTTTTATAAATTTACTGTTTATACTAAATTAGATTTTAAATTGGAGAATCTACTCATAGTAACTTGCGCAGCTAAGTTGTTGGTATCTGGATTTGTTAACTAGTGTTCTCTTTTCTATTTTCCCTTTTAAAACATCTGAGGTATATAATTTATTTATTTATTTATTTATTTATTTATTTACTTACTTACTTATATAACTGTATTACCCCACCCGCATTTATACTGGCAAAGTTAAATGCCTTGGGTCAACATTAATAATTTATGAGTCAATGTGAATTTATGCGACAATTGGCGTGGGATATATATAGGTAGTTGATCAAAATTAACAGCCAAAATATAATTAGTATAAATGTGTCCAAAGTTTGTAAAGAGAGAGAGAGAGAGAGAGAGAGAGAGAGAGAGAGAGAACCGTATTTTGCATAGTATCATTTTCATATTGCAACATTTCTACTTTCCGGTTTTAGTTATCTATCTTTCCAACATTAATGAAAATGTTAATTTACCCATACATACATAGAGACACACACAGAGAAACACAGACACGCACACACATACATACATACATACATACATACATACATACATACATACATACATACATACATACATACATACATTGTTATGTTTTGTCTTAAAATAAGTTGCTTAAAAAGGAAATACGTTATATAACCGTTAATATATAATTTATTATTATCTACGTTATAAAATTAAACTGTAGAAGAACTTATATTATTGGGAATAAAATCCAAAATAATCCCAGGAGAGTAATATCACTAGCCCAAAATAATAGATTGTTCCGAAAGAATTCCAGCTCCTATAATGTAATAATGTACCATTACCATCAAATGAGTTTAATTACTAAATTTTTTGTATCACAACGCCATTATCTTTTGAATGAATTCAAAATGAAAACTGCTTAGTACAGGATCAATTGGCTCTTTGGAATTGAAATGAATAATCCATTCAAATGAATCCTCTCAAGTTATATATAAGCACAACATTAAACACCTTTGCAGACTGACCTGAAAGACAAACTATTGGGCATGAATTAATTGTCTACTGATTGGACTTGTGACACTATTTTCCACCTTGATCTTTATTGGAAAACCTCGCAAGTGACATACTTCACAAAACATGTCTACATCGCCAAAGAATCCAATTCACTCAGTCATCCAGTTGGAAACTATCCGAATATTTTCAACAGGTTCCTGTTTTACATTCATTTATATATGTAGTTAATAACGATCATGATATTAAATCCATACACACAGATAATGTTAACGTTATGTATTAATTATTAACGGAACAAGAAAAAATCAATATTTTAGGTCAAGTAGAAAATAAACTTGACTTTCGACACGATTAAATCCAACATACGATATGCATTACAATACCATATGACGAAGTAAAAATGATGAAATAAATAATTAACAACCAATGCATATTAAATATAGATAGTAATATTTATGATAAGGCGTACAATTAGAGTATTCATAATTAAGACTAGATGCTAATTTTAGTAACGTTTCAGATTTATCTAGAGTGAGAATGTGTTGTATGCATGATGTGATGAAAGACATTCTGTTTAACTACATTCCTTTAATACTGGGATTTTTGTCTGATTATGTTGACGAATATATCTGCAATCTGTAATCAATCTTCCGGATTCTCTCTGGTTAGCCAGTCCACCTATTTACTATGGATCCATACATTTAATGTAAATTCCCATGGAATGTTATCTGGATATACCCTCCCCCCTTAATAACTGGGGCGAGATAAATGCAGACTTTGCTAATTTGTTATGCATATGTTTTATCTCTCCGTGTGTGTGAGTGTAAGTATAAGTGGTGTGGAACAAAATAAACATGAATACATAGTTAAGGAAGATTAATATAAAGGGGATTAAACTAGTAAATTCAAACCGAATATTTTTATACATTTTTCTCACTATGCGTTATATGTATTGTACGGCATGTTTATTTCTTGACACTAGTTGCATCATTAACACGGTGATAACTTATACAACAGTTATGATTAGTGGTGTCAATTGTTTGTGCCAATTCTTCTTAAGAAATTGTTCTTGAGTTTCAACGGGTCCTATGTGATTTATGTTACCCTGGCTAGTTTGCAAATGAGATAGCCACTGAAGATCCGTCCAGACTTAACGACTTTCAAGGCCTTAACTTTATCCAGGAATTTGTAAGATTATCTTGAAACGTCTTCATGATTATTTTCCTGGATCCCTTCGCGCTATTTTCTTTTATAATAGCGTCGAGCGTTTTCTTCTTCAGTGAAAACTAATATGACTGGTGACTTCTTTTGTAGCTCGTCTTAGGCGATGGGAGATTATAACAGCTTATGTTAACTGCATATTTACTTTGTTTTTCAGTAGGTTGACATTCCTCCCTACACATGTTTCAGTAGATTCGTCTTATCTCCTTGCCATATGTACCATATAGTAGCAGTGTATTTTCCTTGTGTAATGCTTTAGGGCTTAGATGGACTTTTCGCAGGACATATTTATTGTATGCGGAAAATAACAGTTTTCTAAATAAGCACTGCCCTATATTTATAATACGTAGCTGTTCGCACTGTCTGCGCTTCAAAGATATATTTTCAATATTTAAATATCCTTACTGACTTATTTCAGCTTACTCGTGATGTTTTCGGTTACCTTATTTCAGCCGTGGTCATTGGCAGATTTAATAACAGCTTCAGTGATAAGATAATCTTTGTATGTCAGTTTTACAAACAATTGTGTACATAGCCTCTTTGGTATAGTCTCCGTTTCTGCATCCCTCATAAAAGTCGTTACCAATCACAACTTGAATGAGGGTATACCCCGCATCTTACTGCCTTCTTCGATCTTCGCTTCTTTCTGTTAGAAATAATGTGAAACGGTTTCTCGAGTTTCGAGCTCTGTTGCACAACGAGAAACGAGATTGAAGTATGGCTCTTGAATCAAGGTAAACTATTTAACCACTCTGTGCATGAGCTGCGACGTGATTATTCCCTTGCACTGGCCATTTATGTAGTACGCGTATGTGCTCATTGCAAGGGTAGCTTCAAAATAGCATTGATAAGTTACGTAAGGGTTTCATAAATTGGAACCTCCGTGGTCGTAAGTCACATATATATTATATCGCCAACCAGAAATATAAAATAATCTTAATAAATAGCCCAAGGTATATGTGTTATACCTGTACTAATCACTGCAGTTCATTCACCTTTTATTGACATTTGACTTTTCATTTAACTTTAGATAGCTAGCTTGCTAACTAGTTAGTTACTTAGTGAATGGATTAGTATGTTTTTAATTAGAAGGTTAATTAATTTAGTTTGTTTGATCGGCTTTTGCATATGATTATTTTATAAACAATGTGAGCAGTTAAATTATATATGACTGGTTAAATGTAACTTGCTTGCTTCCTCTTTAACATACTTACTAGTATACAGCTACTTAATAAATTATTAAATTGTTTGTATACTTCGATAGTTAGGTAAATCTACTTGCATATTTCTTGGAATCGTCAGCTACTTAACGATTGGCCTTATATATATATATATATATATATATATATATATATATATATATATATATATATATATATATATATATATATATATATATATATATATATATATATATATATATATATATATATATATATATATATATATATATATATATCAGGACTTAGAGTCAAAATATGCCAGGGAACTTAGTCGACTACCCGTTGGCGTATATAAGCTAAAAATGAAAATTGTCTAGTATGCGAATATCAACGGAATTACCCGTACATTAATAATAGGGAAGCATGAAAATGTACAGCAACAAAATCTCATTCAGTGTAAATTCTTCGAAGTTACAGCTTGACCTTGGAAGCAGTATGCATGTTACTTTAATATCCAGTTCTCGTTTTGCCAATATTTTGACAGCAATATGTTTAGACCTTGGATATCATCCAGTTAAGTCTCTTCATACTAAATATATTGGGTTATCCTCAGTTGGAAAGATGGAAAATAGCAGACACTCAGTGTTGTAATATTTAATGGTTGTATACGAAATCGAAGCATTATGTCAAATAAGATTTCGTCGTCCGGTTCCTAGTCTACCCTGTTATGTCATGACCAATACCATGTTTATGTTCCGTTTGTGGGATATATGGTCGGAGCTATATATTTTGTCAGAGAACCCAAACATAAACCGGTCCATATGCGGATGAACTGTGTCCCTCTAGTATCATTCTAAAGAACACACACCTCAAAAAAGACACCAATAACATACTATAAATAAAACTCTGCATTGCGATAATAATAAAACAAATTGTTTACAGGATCAAAAGATGTTCGTCACTGGGTAGACGGATCAGACGTGCTGGCTGAGAATGAACGGCGATGGATGGGACAACACGGAGGATCAAAGCCCATGTTGTATATAAGCTGGAACCCTGGACAACCTGACAATACTGGTGGTACTGAGCACTTTTTGGAGCTCATCAATGCTGTCCAAGGCACCTACAACGATATACCTGGTGACGTTAGACGTGGTTTCATATGCGAAGCGAGGTGAGGCAAATTAATTCATTTTTGTTCGTTCATTGTCTTCTTTTTCATAACAGTGTATCAGATAATGTACATTGTTATTTATATTTTTTATTTTTAATTTTTTAAAGCTGGTCTAAATATATGTTATTACTTAACTTTGTAGCTAATAATTTCAAGACTTAAACTAATGAGGGTTTATAACGAAAAGCAAAAGATTATGATGTCATTCCGCTTGGACGATATACAAGTTATAAATATAGGTTAATGTTTGAATGTATGAGAATATATGATTAACAATACTACCACGTTTTAATGACAGAAAATGAATTTGCTGACTAGTCAAAGTAAAGAGTCTCCCTTACGAAGTTTGCAAACATGAATATGTCGCCAAGATATATAAAGCGACAAGATAAACTGCAAATAATGACGATACGTAAATGAAAGAAGATCAAATGAGTAAATCCTATTTTACATGTGTAAGAATCGATTTTGACAAAGTTCAGAAAGAAAGGTGGAAAGAAATTTGAACAATAAAGGATAAGCGATGAACATAACTTCTCTGTGCGGCGAGTCATTGCAAGCCGATCCGCGTCATTTTATTTTTAAGAAAAAAAATTGTTCTTGCAGAAGTCAACGCAAGGTAGTAATTTATGCACTGAAGTACATATGTTTGAATTTTCAAAAAAATTATGAACTGGGTTGAAAACGCTAATGTTCGTCCGTGTAATATGAGGGATTGAGGCATATCGATCTGCTGTTCCTGGTATTGTATACAAGGAAAATAAAAACTGAACTCAGTGTTGCGTATTTAATACAAGTCCATTGCTTAAAAAAGGCATTCAAATATATTCCTCGTAACTAAATATTGATTACGTGAACTGGTCTTGGCTCTAAATCGAGGATAAAAAGAATTGAACGTGTATTTTACTCCGTTACACGTTTCTGGGAACATAATTGCCGCGATTATTTAATTTGTTTATCAATGTTGGCGCTTTAACGATTCATGATAGGTAATGTACTGCATTGAATTGCTAACACATACATCTATTATTTTTCTAATTTTAGCTTCAGTGGGAGGACATGAATGTAGCGTGAAACGTGTTAAGCATGTTGGCATCTATTCACATTAGATCTAAGGACAAGAGCACTAAATCAAACCATTATTGATTTGAACCACACCGATTTATCAGTGGAACCATGATAATTTTTGTTCTTAGAAACGTTTGGTATGATGACTGATCGATACTAGTTCAGCTTTTGACGTGGCATAAAGAATAAAGCATACCGATGATGTCAGATGAACAAACGGTCTGAAATGATACTGTAAAACGAACCTTTGTTCTGCAATCACAATTCAATATAATGATACTGTTCAAGGAAGAGTCGGTTTGGAATGATACTGCAGACAAATGACAGTCAGAAGAACCATTACAATAAAATATGACACTATTCAATGACAATAAAGACTAACTACTGTCAGGTAAAATTTGCTCTGGAAAAACAATTTGCTATAATAACACTGTTAAATGATCCACTGGTTTAGAATGTCGACAAAATTTAATTATGCTGTTCAATAACCTTCTTTCTGGAATGGTAACAAAGACCAGTTACAGTATATAAAATACACTGGTCTGGAATCACAATACAATATAGTGACACTGTTCACTGAACCACTGCTTTAGAGCGTCGACACAGTTTATTGATAGCATATACGCTATCACAAATAAAATATAGATTACTCAACCTCGTCCTCTCCTCCTGCTCGCGTTCTTCAGCTCGCCATGCAAATGTTCGAGCTCGCCCTACAATTACTTCAGCTCGCCCTACGATCTCTTCTCTGGCTTCACATATGATAGCTCCATCTCGCCATACATTACTATAGCTCCTGTACGATTACTACATATATCACTACGAACTCTCCATCTCCAACTCATCATATGTTTGCTGCAGCTCAACAATGTATTACCCCATGTCATCTTGCGAAAAATCCATTTCACATTACGATCTTTCCAGCTCGTCTTACGATTAATAAGACTCATTCTTCGATATTTTCAGTTAACCGAACGATTAATTCTGCTCGCCCTAAGTTATTTCCAATTCACCTTCTTTAATTCTTCGTGCGATCTCTGCAGCCCGTGCTACGATCTCTCCAGTTAATCAGCTTTGAAGGATTTTGCGCGCAATCTAAAAGCGTATAGGGGCTGTCACGGGGTGGAGTCTTGCCTTTAAGTTATCTTGATGGAATATATGCCGGATTGATCTCCACAACTTGATCAGTCAGGATTTGCTGCGTGGAATAGTCATTTATTATTTACTACTATCAGGGTCGGCTACCATGGTTGAATCATGTTCGATTATCCATCTCAATGGTTAAAGTCACTCCCACTACAACCCCGCCACGCACATACACGGGGGATGGGTAATTAGGGCTTCCATACATATGTATGTGTGTGTGTGTGTGTGTGTTTCTTTATACGTCATTACAGACAGAGGCTTTGATGAACATACATAAAGAGCTGACATCCACGATATATATATATATATATATATATATATATATATATATATATATATATATATATATATATATATATATATATATATATATATATAGCTGCTTTTGTGTGTGTGTGTGTGTGTGTGTGTGTGTGTGGTTTGTGTGTGCGTATGTGCTGCAGCATTTATATAAAAAAAGAATGATTTAATTCAATAACGTTTAATTCAACTGTAGTTCCTTTTTACTAGTTGGAAAGGTTGTCTTTAGCATAGCCATTACATATCAACTTCATTTTTATTGGCTTACCATATTTTTTTTTCTTTCTTCTGTTTTCTTAAACATGTGTCAAATAAATAAAAAGTATTTTCTTTTATTTCAGTGTGGAACAAGGCAACCCAGAAATAATTGGATAAGACGGTTTTAATGTGATGTCTGTTGACAAAATAATGAACTGATTTAAATGCTTTGAACATTTAAATATAGATTGTTTAAAAACTTCAGTTCTAGTTCTAAAATATCCACGACAATTGTTATGATCGTTAAACGTATGTGACTGAAAACAATTTTACCAAAAAATAGTATGGTATGGTAATTTGTGTATTTCTGTGCGCGCAACCTCTCAATTTGGTTTATGAGACAATGTAGTGATCGTTGCCTTGGATACACTGTTCTTGAAATAAGGTTGTTTGCATCACTTATTGTTTCTGGTATAGCGTGAATCACGTGGTCTAACATACAGGTTAAATGTTCCCTAGAATTAGGACTATTGATGTCCCCCACCATTGTTCGAATCCGTTTTATCGCACAAGCAGACAAACTATTACAGTATCGCAGACATAAGGTATGTGAGCTGAATATATTTGCTGGAAATGACAACATTTTGTTTCTATTTTTGAACAACCAATTGAAAATCTTTTCCTAACAGTTTATGTTCGTGCTTTTTACTATTAAGGAGAAAACATTAAAGGTAGATCAGTGAAATATAACAAATATAACAATCATATTTGTATTAAGATGTATTTGATCTGGTTCGATTATAAATCTTATATGTTTTACCGATTTTGAATTTGTGTGAACTTATCTTGCTTTATGTGGCGGCCTTGTAGTTTTACAACGACAAATCTAGTTTAATATTCATCAGTCTGGCGTTATTTAGATGTATTTTTCGGTCAAACATGCATTGGCATTTAATCACGATTTTGGGGCTAACCTTGTAAATAATCCCTGAATAACATCACCAAGTCCATCTCCGTAAATAACCCTATAGATTGGTAATCGTGAGTTTACCGCTCTGACCGATACGGATTTACGATGATCATTGTGTATGATCATCTTATTTTATTTACCATTTATCTAATCGCGGTGACTAATCATCAACGAGCTCATCAATAAGCTCTCGGTAAACGCCGATATCCATGATACCACCTTGAAATAATTGCCGACAAATATCAGCTGCTTCATTGGTTATTTCTGGTGAATTATTTCCAGCTCGTTTTCCTCCTATGATAACTTCGAACCGCGATATATCATTGATGATATTATCAGGACAAATACAATTATTTCCCAGACCAGTCCTAGTTGCTTCTTCTTCTGTTGTTTTCTTAAGTAGTCTTAAGGGTGATCTTTCTTCTGCTGATTTTTTAAGTATCTCTTCAGACCTTTTAAGTTTTGACTTCAACCTTTGCTGCGGCGAAGATTGTTGTTGTTCTATTTGTTGCAGAGGGTGGAGGAAGTTGATATGAAGGTTCCTGCTGGGAGAGTTGTTGTTGTTCTAGTTGTTTCAGTCTCCCTCTATAAAGTCTTTTTACTTCTTCTTCAATAATTTTATATTCTCGACCTTTAGCCTGTTTTTTGTTGTAATATACGCGATATATCCATTTAATAAGATTGTCATAATTTGTTTTTTTATAATGGGATTTTAAAATATCAGATTTATTAAATATACCAGATAATATTATTTCGGGTAATTTTTCTCTTTCAGTATATCTAATATCTTCGACAACCCTTTTTCTAAATTTTGCAATCAATTCTAAGTTTTTTTTTCTATTAGATCGGATTCAGATGCAAGTTCTTTTCTCACGTCGGCGACTTCAGCACGAAGTTCTCCAATATCTTCAAGTATTTTTTCACCAACGGGTGGATGCTGAGCAGCAGCTATATCAGTTGGAAGATTTCGTAAAATCTTCTTTGTCTGTTTAGTTCTTCTTGCTATTTTGTCAGCTTCTTCTGCTGTTTGTTTTGATACCGGAAGAAGATCTTCTTTGACGACAGTCGTAACTTTCTCAGTACCTGCAGTGACGGGTTTAAACAGCTTTTTAGTGTCTTCTTCGTACTCAACATGTGCTTCTTGCTGCACTTGTATATTTTTTCTGAATGAATCTCGCACGGGAAGAAATTTTTTAATTGCTTCTAGTCTCTCTTGTGCTATTCTTGCAGTATGAGATTCTGGATGTACCATTATTTTTAATATAACAATTTTTTAATTAATAGGAGCAGAGGGGGCCATGACCTCAAGTTGGTTCATTTTTGTTTTGTAATAATAATTTTGATAAATTAGACAATTAACCGAAGTTCTCAAGCAAATGTTCAGCTCGAAATATTTTTTAGTTAGAAGCCTTATTTCGGGTTTTTGGACCCTCCTAAGGTCGGTCTGTTCGCCCTCTCTGCTGCTTCTTATTAGCTTTGAATTAGCACGTGCAGTGAAAGTAATCAGATATTAAACACTAGATTAGAGCTGATATACATCAACAGCTGGTTTAAGATACATATTCACTAGATTTTATGTTCCATGGGGAAAATACACGCAGGTCCGTCTTTACTCTCATTCCTAACTGTAATGATACATTGTGTTCAATGAACATGATATAACGCCTTCTGCAGTTAGTTTTCAAAAACACATAACATTCAGATCAATATATTTAATCCGATGTCATGCCCCCGTTGGAATCTCGCACAACCTTCCGCCAGAAACAGCTGTTGTAATCATCCGTATTACCGACTTTATCAACTGCATATCTTTGAATGACATTGATGGTGTGCTTCTACAATTTGTCTAAGACTTCGTGTTAATAACAGTTATCGCAGTGAAACGTATTACCATATTATCGAGTCAGCAGACAGTTATCCATTACCGAAGGAAATATTAAAACCTTTGATTCTATGTTATTCCTCAATTTACGGACATGTTACATCTCAATTTCATATAAAATAATGCTGCTTTCTTGACGATTTTGCGTTTCTGACCAGTATTCATACTTTTCAGATCCACAATGTTAAGGATACTCTGCAGTATTGGGTTGATCATTGAAAACCTTTCCATCTGCAGACCAGACGCTTTGCGTTGTCCTGACGTATGTACGTGTAATGAAGAGAAAACAGGCGGGATGCTTAGCGTTTCTTGTGACACCAGTTTTCATAATCCAGGATCAGACAATCCCCGTTTCTCAACCATTCTACCGAACAACACAAGGGCATTTTTCTTTAGACTCAGGGAAGATAATTATGTATTTAAAGAATCAGATGTATCATTTGCAGACATAAGCTGGGGACAGGTAGAAGAAATGACTCTCCGACGTGTGGTAAATTTTCAATTGAATGAAACCCGATTAGCAGGCCTTTCAAGACTGAGAGTTTTACGCTTGCAGGAGGACACATTAAGAAATATATCGCACCCGAGCGCTTTTCGCCTGACGCCAAACACAGAAGTTCTCGATCTCAGCTACAATCCGTGGTTGCCACTGGAAATCGTTGTTGCAGCGTTAAACGAATCGCTTCCGAAATTAAAATATTTGGATCTGTGTAACTTACAGAATGCGTTAAGTGAGCCATTTATTTTGAACAAAAAGTTTGCAATGGCTATTGGAAACAAACCGCTCATTACTCTGAACGTGAGTCGCACTAAAATAGCTTTATTTGATGATGGACTCACCTCTGAGTCTCTCCGATATTTAAACTTATCATATACTTATGATACATGGATGGTACGTCGTTTTAACCATAATTTGTTTCCCAATATAGAAGAAATTGATACTTCATACACATCTTTCTATATTACGAGAGAATTCTTTACAAAATCAATCTGGCCGTTCAATCAGAAAATGGATTTTACCCGATTTCTAATATCAACGAAACGTTTCATCTGTAATAACATGAGATTTACACACCCAGTTTATTTTTACGACTATCGCGTCCAGTTTAAGTGTTTCAGTATAGGTGTGGAGGAACTTTACATGCGTTATTCGAATATTCGATGGTTGAACGTTACAACAAACATAACATTTTTCAGTCTGAAAATTGTCGATCTTGAAGGCAATTTGATGGAATATTTGTCTCCCGAAGGACTGAGGAAGGCCCCAAATTTACGAGAGATATATCTCTCACGGAACATATTGTCGTCGATGGTAAACCTTGGAAATCTTTTGGAAGGTAATGCAAAATTAGAAATCATAGATCTCTCTCAAAACCGTCTTACATCCATACCATATTCTATGTTCGTTTCAACTCCAAATGTGTCCATTCTACGTCTGCAAGGAAATTCATTGTCTATTTGCGATTTTTCTATTGAGAAGTTGAGTAACCTTACACTATTGGATCTGAGTGATAATATGATTAAATATATTTCGAAAGATACAATCTTTGGACTAGAATCACTTTTTAATGAACAGACTCGATACAGGAAAACTATTGCTGATACAAACGCATCTACGAGAAATGACGGTAAAGCTCTATCCCAGATGAATAATTCAGTACTATTAGGTAAATCATTGACTAGTCAGTTAGCCATAGACTTAACAGGTAATTTAATGGAATGCAGATGTGATATAATTTGGTTCAGTGAATGGATACTCTTTACCAATATTCAAATGTTTAACAAGCACTTGTTCAAATGCAAATTCGAGGGAAACTTCAATTATATGTCGTATGAGTTCTGGAAAGATTTAAAGTACCATTGTAGACTCAAAGACTTTATTGGCTTAATAATCGCAATACCCTGTAGTATATTTATAACGATTCTATTTATATACGTTATAATCAGGATAAAGCAAAAGGTAAAACGAAGGAGAAAAGATGAGCGTGCTTTGATAGAGAGATACAAACATAATGAAGATGATGATCGCCAGCGATATTTCGTGTTCTTATCGTATGCTGGAAGAGACGATGAGCTAGTCAGCACTAACATATATCCTGTACTGGAAAGAGTTTTAAGAGAAAAGTTTGGTAACAATGGCAATTTGATATGCACAGGAGACACACACTTTACCCCTGGACGATGGGTTGCTGAAGAAATTGATCGCTATCTGAATACATGTGATGCGATTGTCATGGTTGTAACAAAATATTTCATCGAAAGTGAGTGGTGTAAATACGAAGTAATGCTGGCCAAACAGAAGAACAAATTAAAGATTTTACTTGTTAATGAAGAGGTCTACCAGGAAAAGATTTCATCGGCGCTGAAAGATATCTTAAAATTGTGCACCCGAGCAACATGGAGATTAGAGAATGGACACTTTGCTATCAGACCCGACTGGAATAAGATTTGTGAAGGAATTGTTGATGCATCTATCAAAACTGTGGACGACGGCGAGGAGGAGGCAGCGTTCTAACTGTCTTGCATTACATTACACAGTTAAATAATGGGGTCTCTATCTGATGACATCTTATTCATACTAATTGTTTTATGTCCATCCAAAACAGTGGGAAAAAAGAGATTTTTTAAAAAAAACAGCAATCACCAAGATTACTCGAAGTTTATTAACGATGCCCTTGTTTCAATATCCTAAACGTAGATTGATGTATATTGACATTAAATCCAGTTTTCTCGACTGGAATTTAGCATATGAGTCAATTGTGATTGAATAGGAACATTAAATTCACTGAGTTGTGTCATAATGGCGATAAGGTGACATATTGTCTTTGTTCTTTGGGCGCCTACTGTCCAAACCTTCCCTTGCAATATATGAATGCATTGGGCGATCTTTCATTGTACATTATTTTAAACTGTTCGTGCGAATCCTCTTTAAAACTGAGACATATGGTTAACATTCTGGATAGACGACGATACATTTTGATGTGCGTGTAAACTGTAAAATTCCGAGTTAACTTTAATATCCGATCTGATAAAAAGTTTAATGATGAGTCAATAAAATGTATAGCTATTAATGAGACGTTTTGACCTTCAGAAATTTCAATGCTTTACTTTGTTTCATGAATTATAACGTCTGATTAACATAACCTCATAACGTAGTTAATCAGATATCTTTTGGTTGTAACACATACACAACTGTATAGGCCATAGCTGCATTCGAAAACAGCTTAAACGTTTTCATACATGACATTCAGCGTATTTGACATGTATTCATTTTATGTGGCTCACTTCATTCAGTATTTCAACCAGCTCTTGCGAATAATAAATCTAGGTAGATAATGGATATGTGATAGAAAGCAATACATGTCGAAGGTCTGGTGACCTCAAACAGTTAACATTATTGTTCCGTATAGTTATGTTAGCCTATAGTGCAATATGTTTTATTTCGTGTTAGGAAGATTAACAATAGTATGGATATGTTCCGAACTAAATCATTCACGTTCAGAAATTGTAACGATATAATTACATTTATTAATCATTCATCAAACATACGTTAACGTAATATTGGTGACAGTCAGATATACTTGTAACAAATTGTTATCCCTTTTAGCTTGTGCTGAGAATCCCATTGATAAACTGAATCGAATTTAAGTGAAACATAACAGTCAGTAAAGAGAATGATAACGAAGACTCATCGGGTAGCCGTCTATTTTCGTTAGACAATCACGTGTTTTGCGGCGTGTGCGCGTTAGTTACAGTGACGTTGAAACTTGATTAGGAAGGCCTCCGGAAATGCACATTATTATAAAACTGTATATAAGCTGTCTAAGAATATATCAACGACTTAATAAGAAATTCCCATTATTTAAGATAACCGACTAGTATATTAATCGTTGTGCAGTTAATAAAATTGAGCAGAAAATACATTTTATTTCACTTTTATACATTTAGGTTTTCCTGCTGAGAATGTTTCCGAACCATTGTATATTAAGGATATACTTTGTTCCTGTTGCTTTCAGTGCATTTACACATGCGATTTGTTTGTGATAACATACATTTAGGTTGTTGTTTATATGTATTATGTCCATACCTGTTTTGTCGTATTTGTTATTACATTGTTTATAGGAGAATCAGAAAATTGTGGATTGTCTCTAAGTTATAATCTTGGTAAACGTAAATAGAAAGAGAACAACGAACAATATTTAAATATGCACAATCTTATAACAACATTGTAACCTGTTTAATGTGTAGTACTGGAAGTATAATATAAGAAAACTGTGCAAACTAATAATAGTACCAATATGAAATATATATAATATATTGTGTAGTCTGAACAAACACATGAAACTCCTAGCCAAGATGTAATAAAGTGGGCCGTTTCAAATTGTCGAGTTAAATTTATATCCGAGTTTTAGCTGAATTTTGCCGGTTGTTAACGATCAAGCAGTAAAGTACATGACCGTCTCGCACAATGTGCAACCGCTTGGTACAGAACTTCAGAGAGAAGATAAATCAAACTTTCCGCTAAATGTCCTTAAAGGGAATATGAAATCGGGACCAGTATAACAGGGTGATTATTTGTTCGCATATCGTACGAAACCTCGATATTTCTTCTGGTCGATGTTTTATACTCTAGGGCTATTTCCTGTAATATGTAGATTATGTGCGAATTAATTATGGGTGATGTCGCAAACAAAAAAGTAAAACGAGACATCGGTAGTAGTGAATAGGGGCACTTTAGCGTCAATGGGAGTTAGCATTAAAAACACCCCCTGGGCAAATATAGCGTCAAGGGTAATTTAACATGGAGAAAAATCGTGGGCAAATATAGCGTCAAGGGGAATTGAACATGGAGAAAAAATCGTGGGCAACTCTAGAGTCAAGGGGAATTGAACATGGGGAATAAAGTGTGGGTCTATCTAGGGACAAGGGGAATTTAACATGGGAGAAAAAAAAACTACTTTAGGGACAAAGGGAATTGAACATGGGATTTTTTTAAAAAATATTTTTAAAAAAAAAAAGGGGGTAGGCAATGGAAAGTCATTCTCTTTTCGAGAAATATGGATGGCCCTGAAAAGGGCCTTTGGTTTTTCTTCTTCTTCTGCTTCTAATTTCTTCTTTTTCTCCACCAACTTCTTATTTTCTCTCTTACACTCTTTCTCTTCTTTTTTCTCCTCCTCTTCTTTCTTCTCCTCCTCTTCTTTCTTCCTCTTCTCATTTTCTTCTTCTTTTTCAATTTTTTCGTTCCATGCTCTTATCCTTATCCTTTCCTCTTCATCCTCCTTCTCCTCCTTAATTTCTTTCATCACACCACTTATCATGTCCTTTACCTTTCTTAAGTTGTTAATCTCCATTTTTACTCTATGCGGACTATAAGAATAATGGTCTTCATTGAGTCTCACTAGCATTTGTTCATCTTGCCCAAATTGTCAAGGACGTCTTGCAATGTTTGCAATTTATCGAGGTGGTTTGAAGCCATCTTCTCTGTATAATGGTTTGAACGACGAATACTGTGGGTTCTTATAGTGAAAGCGCGGACGTGAAGGAAAACATCCCCCTAAGATATAAAAAATTGATCTTACCTAGATCATGACCAAACAACGCGCGGACGTGAAGGAAAACATCCCCACTTTTCTCATTTCATATAATAAAACCCAAACTATACTCTCCATATATGCTAAGAAACAATAAAGAAACCCATCATCTACTATTCACACAAACTTACGTGAGCAGTTACAAACACAATCACTAACACACAAACACATACACTCGCATTATTAAAAAAAGAGTTAGTGTTTATATTCACACTACTCTACCTACACACACATTGGCAAATTGATGGTTATTTCTTTTCTAGAGTATTGGGTAGCCCTGAAAAGGGCTGTTGGCTTTTTTTGAACTCCAGATGCACCTATCTAATGATGGCACCTTCCTGGCCTGGCGCCACACACGCATCTTCTTCCCCAGTCTCCTTTCACCTTTCTTCTTGGGAGTGCAGAGGCGGGATGATTGGCTTCAGCACCCCAATGCTCTGTCTCTGGTATCTTGTAAGTCATCCTCTCTCCTATTTTCTTTTCCTCCTCTTCCCTCTCTCTTCTCTCCTCCTCTTCCTTCTTTATTCTTGCCTCTTCTACTATGGCTTCCGCGGATAGTTCATTTACTATGCGCCTGGCATATTCCAGGTGCATCTGGAGTTCTAGCAGCCTCACAATTCTGGTGTTCATTCTTCTGGTGGTGTTGATCAATCAACAAGGGTAGCTAGACTGCCGAGCGAGTTTCAATTTATACTGAGAGCGCGGACGTGATGGAAAACATCCCCATAAAAACATAAAATTGATCTTACCTAGATCATGACCAAAAAAAAAAACAACGCGCGGACCTAAAAGAAACACTCACTCACTTTTTATGCTACCCATTCCTATTCTAAATTTTTTTTGTTATTAACCAATTCAATAGACTGTGGATACGTAAAGCAATCCAATCTAACCCCAAATCTACACCTCAAACACCAAAAAAAGACATCATTTTAATCTACTATCCATACCAACCTACTTGAGCACTTACAAACACACAATCTTATACACAAACACATGCACTCGCACTATTTTTTAAAAAAGAGTTAGTGTTTATATTCACACTACTCTACCTACACACATTGGCAAATTGATGGTTATTTCTTTTCTAGAGTATTGGGTAGCCCTGAAAAGGGCTGTTTTTTTGTTTGCTATGGCAATCTTTTAGTTTCTAAGAATGCGATGTCCTCTGAGGATAGACTTTCTGGCGATAGGTCTGCTTCTTCGGAAACAGAAGAAGAACTCTTTCGTGTCGATGCGACAATCGACAAAGCTTCTGTCAGGTTCAGGTTGCTGCTGCTGCTGCTGCTGCTGCTGTTGTTGTTGTTGTTGCTGTTGCTGCTGTCTCTGAAGTCTGTACTTCTCTGTCCATTCTTTTTTCTCCCTGTTCACTTCTTCTCTGAAGAGCTCTTCTATCAGGTCTTCAGTGACTTAACATTCTCACATTCTCTATCTCTTCTGGCTTCGGAATCAGACTGTGTCTGACCCTATGCAAATTCACGTAGGCTTCGTTTAGCTTAGCTAGTTTGGAGCACATCTTCGTAGGAGGATGAGTCGACAATGGATGGTTAGACTGGAAACTTCCCCGGTTCTTAAAGTCAAAGCGCGGACGTGAAGGTAAACATCCCTCCACGTTTTTCGAGCCGCAACGTTCAATGAGTGTCATGAGAGGGATAGTAAGAAATTAAAGAGCATGAATCCAACATTCTTATAGTCAAACAAAAGACAAAGGCATTTTTTTCAAAACACAATATTTTTTATTCAATAATCACTAAACACTAACCAACAACTCTAACATTTTTTACCAACACTATAACATCAAACATTTTTTTCAAATCAGAAACATTCTTTACAATTCATACTCTACTTTAAACAGGGCTGACAACGTTGTGAATGAAATTGTGATGTCCACTGTTGGAAGTCATTAGGCCATTGATGGGCACTACGTTTCCTAGCTTGAGACAAAAGATAAGCATAATGGCCACAAAACCATCGATCTACTTTCACATCGTTTCTAGAAGAAGAACGAGGATCAAAATGAGTCACTAAATGTTCTAAGGAATAGCCCAGGCTGCGATGATGCAGAAAATACACACAGTACTGTCCACACACCAGGGAATCTGTGCCTTGTAATTTCACATTATTGAATCGGGTGGTTTGAGCATTTCTTCTCATAAAGTCGATGATATCGTCTTCCAAAGGGGGCAGTCCGTACGAATCGAAATATTCCACACATCCTTCTTGAGGAAAGTAGACGGCTACCCAGTGGGTTCCCGGGAGATGACTGTCGTCCGTGTTGATCACGTAAGCTTGACGGTCTTTAGGTTTGAGATGAGGGAGTTCATCTTTAGCACAGACGACAGGATTCCAAGAAGCCGTATACGAACTGTGGTTCAAAAGGTAATAAAGTTCCCAGGTATCCATTGTTTTGTGTGTTTTTTTTTTCTTCTTCACAGGTAATAATACGTTGTCAATTCGATCCTGACTTTTTGCTTGAAAATGTCTGACGAATAACCGTTTCTTCGTTCCGTCTCCTCACTCTGATTCAGGAGAGCTTCGATACGATGGATCTCTTGAGTGGTTAATGGTGGACAAGAATGTTCACGCAAGTCTTTATACCACTGGTGCCACACGTCTTCGTCCGAGATGAGACTCCAAGCTTCGCCCAGATATTCGTCCAATTTTTCTACTTGACTCAACATCAGGCATGTATCGTGTTGAATTTGACTGGGATGATCATTATGACATCCATAGCAATTTTTCTTGATCAATTCCGTCATTTTTTCCGCCAAGTGTTTGGCAAAACAGCAGACTAAATGGGCTTCTTGTTCTGGCCATCTCGACTTCATCATGACAACTTCTTCGTCTTTATCTTGGGATTCTCCTTCCACGGTCTCCTCACATTCCATCTCCAAAGTTTCTCCACTAGGTAAAGAGGGATAACAGTCTTCCATAGCTTCTAATAGTCTAGAATGACTTCTCTCAAACTGTTGATTTCTATCGTATTATCGAATTCTGCATACAGGATGACGTTCACTGTCTTGTCCAGTGGTTCTGCAAACTGAAGTTCCACACGAATCTGACCTGATTTTATAGGGTGGAAATGTCCCTCGTCGCTGCCTTGGTCTGGAGTGAAATCGAAAGCCCACAAAGCATAGCCTCCTGCGTAATCTTCGTACGTAATGCCGTGACTGGTGTTGGTTCCTAACTGGCCGGTGGCTTCGTACAAGGACAAGTACGATCTCAAGTAATCTTCGTGTCACTAAAGTCAGGTTCGAAAGGTCTGGTACACAAGGTCTTGCCATCGCGACTGACTTCGATTTTCTTCACCTTAAAGTGTTGAAAGTTGAAATGATTTTTTTTGAAGGCTCCGTTGAAGGCTTCATTCTCGACCATACCAAGGATTAAACGTTTGGGTAACTGTTCTTGAAACAGATGATCTTCGATTATGGAATGATGGCTAGCGGGAATGGTGAACGTTTTCACTTCCACCCTTCGTATGGGATACTTGGCGGTCGTTCTGCTCAACGTTTGACTGACGTCGTTTCCCACTTTGGGTAACACTTCCACGCGTCGTACGTAGAGTTTGGCCTCCTCGATTTGGCTTTTAGGATTACCAGTCTTAGTAGCATTATCATCAGCCAACAAATGGAAAGCGGTACTGCTACGATTCAGGCTCAAGCGGACATTGACCCCGTTCAGCAAATATTTCTCTTGCAACCAGATGTCCAAATGCAAACGATCCATCAGTTCTAAACTCTTTCTACCTAGGATTTTGCTTTGTCTTTCCACAAAGCCGTCATTGTCTTTATCTATTTCGTCAAACTTGGTCGCTTCGTCAGGTTCCCATAACACACAAGCATTGAGATGAGTATTCTTGGCATCTATTCCGTACGTCAAGAGATTTTCCAGGTAGGCACGGTAAGGGTAAGTATCCATGCTGCTGCTGACCAGTTTGTTGTTCAAGCACAAGTCCACTGAGCTGAACAAGGAATGCATGAAATTGTTGACGGGAGCTATATTCTCAGTGTTTTCTACTGCACCATTATCCCTATCTAGAACTTTGATTTTTAAGTACAAGTAACTGCTATTCAGATCGATGTAATCTTCGGGCTGTCCCTTGATTTCAATCTCGATGGGAGCGGAATCGGCCAATGAGGAGACGGGATGAAATTCCACCCATTGGGATTCTTGCATGGTCATCATGGTGGGAAGCATGGCAAACAGATCCAGTTCCGTCTTGGAACAGGCGCTAGATTCTCGGTGCATCATTTGTTTTGTTGCTGTGTCTCAATAATCGAAAACTTCTAAGTCTCGAACGGTTCTTCTTTTCTTGATCTTTCTCGCTTTAGAAGTGTGAAGTCTGATGAAAGGGAGTTTTCTTCGTCCTCTCTTTCTGCCTTGTCCTTGCTGAATGCCTGATTCAGTAGCGTGCAGGGCATTTATAGGAGTGTCTCGGCGACCCAAAAGGTCTTTGCCCGTTTGCAGCAAGACATTTTTGCCTGCCCTCATGAAGGCTTCTTTAGGGTTTTGTTTGTCGATGATGACATTTTGGAGAAATTCTTTGCCTTGCGTCAGTGCGGCATCTTTCAAAGCATGCAATCCGCGTGTCACCATCGGTTTCAACACTGGGGCCACCGAACGAAAGGCCGATTTTAACATATCTCCTAAACCGTGTCCTCGCTGTCGAGCAACCCCTCGGTACACTGGATACATGACTTACGAATCGTGAGAGAAATGTTTTCGAAAATGGAGTTTCACCGTGACTTTTCCTTTGGTGAATGGAATATTTTGTCCCAAATCTTCTTTTATAGCAATGTTGACCGTGTCCAAATACGACTTGCTGACATGCAAATAGTGAGGATGTACAAATTCGCGGTGAACGTGGTAAGTGTTTCCACCTTCCTCGTCAGTGGCCGTGGCAGAATTTACTTTGAAAGGAATGACACGCAGTAATGGTACGGAGGTGTGTCCCACCACGTTGTACTCCACCACATCGGACTACACGAAGATCAAATTCAGTCCCTGGTTCAGTTCTACCGGGAAACTAAGGAACCTTGCAACATGCCCGTTGTTGTCAATCTCTGCTTTCTCAATTTTTTGGGTCTGCTTATCCGTGACCAAATTGAGGTATCCACCCAAAATGTCATACAATCCAGGGCAAAATTTAATACGTATACTTCTATCCTCACTTTCGAATTTGATGAGTAGACGGTGAGACTGTTTGTGGTACTCAATGGTGACACGTTTACCTACTTTGGTCAGAACTTTGACAAATGCTGCATACAATTTGTCAGCGATGGCCTCCACCAGATGTTGACCACTAAAATAATGGCCTGAGTTAATTTTAAAGTGATACATGTAAAGAGGAGGAGAAGTGTCACTTTTGAGTATTGGGGCCTTGGGAAGTGATTTATGTTGAGGACTGTTCGTCATGTGCTGCTGCACTGTTGGGTCCAGAATTTCGACGTCAAAAGTGTTTTGAGTTTCAGTGATGTTTTTGATTTGTGTAGGGTGAATCGTTTCTACCAAAGCCACTTCCCAATGGGCTTCGTGATCTAAGGGGATGGCCTGAGGTAATTTGGCCGTGTAACAGCACAACGTGTTGTTGGGAAACATCTCCATGGAACTGTCACTGGGTAAGGTTAAGTAAAACTGGTTTTGGTGACTCATAATTCCAGAGTTCTGTGGCTGTCCGAGGGGTTACTGGACGTCAGAGGCTTGTCTCCGCCCAAAATGGGGTTCTGGCTGTGGTTGTTGTTGTTGTTGTTGTTGGAGTGGTGACTGACACTGGCACTGGACACAAGGTTCCCGTGGTTCCCGTTCGAAGAGAATTTCAGGGAGGGATTGGGAAGCAGGTAACCGATGCAACTGCTCAATAAAATGGTCCACAATTGTTTGTCTCCTTGTTGCAAACTCAAATTGGCAATGGCTGCTCTGATGACACAATACACCACGAAGATTTGGCAGAAAAAGACGATTTGCGTTTTAGGCACACGTTCTCCACACCACACCCACAAGGGTTGTTTTTGTAAATCTTGCACAGAAGAACTAGGTGAAGGAGTGGTCGACGTAGCTGCTTCTGTGCGAAAGGGCATGATGGTCACTTCTTTTATAGTCGATGACTTGCGAAGCGTCGATCCAAGAATCAAAACTGGGTGGATATCCTTTCCAACGTACTTTGACTTCTTTGACACGTCGTTTGCCCACTTTACGGGTTCTGCGTTCGAGAATGATTTCGATGTCGTACACGTCGTCTTCTTTTTTAGTGACACGTTGTAACTCGGGCAAATAAAACGTTCCTTTGAGCACTTCTCCGTTCATGTCTTCCAATTTATAGACGGTAGGATGACTGCCATACACTCGTCCAGTGACGCGAAACAATTCGGTCGTCCAGTTAGGTAAGTAACCTTTGTCGAAAGTGCGTTTGGTTTTGCCAATGCGCACCCAGTCTCATACGGTCAACTCTCCACTTTTCTTGGGGACAGCCCTCGTCGGGGACGTACCAAACAGGCGCTCAAACACCAACACTTCGTTCTCGGGAGTCACTTCTTGCGGGGCACGTCCGATGCTTCGATGGTAAGATTGGTTGTACGCTTGCACCAGGTGCGGTAAGATGTCGATGTACTTCAGAGTGTGGTGATGCGTAAAATATTTTCACATGCGTTCTTTCAAAGTGCGTTGAAAACGTTCCACGATGCTGGCTTTGGTTTCGGGATTCTCGGTGGTAAAAAAATGAATGTCACGTTTCTTTAATTCTTTTTGGAAAGCTTGGTTCAGAAATTCGGTGCCTTTGTCCGTTTGCCATCGAAGAGGGTGACGACCGCTTTGTTTCAACACCCGTTGCAGGGCTCGCACTAACTCGCTGCTTGATTTGGAAGTCGAGGGCACGACCCAGGCAAATTTGGAAAAGACGTCGAGGACACAAAACAAATATTTGTAGCCACGATTGTAGCTAGCCAAATGAGAGACATCGGCTAAATCGGCTTGCCATTGATGATCGATGCCTTCCACTCGGGTGCGACTTCTGGCAAACTTGCGTCGAATGGGTTTGTGTAAAGTGTAGATAGCTTGTTCTTGTAACCATCGTTGCACCTGAGGTAAACGGAGACTTTTCAGTCGCGTTTTGGCAGCACGATACAATTTTTGAACTTCTGCGTAACCTGCAGGATGGGACGGGTCGTAGTAAATGCTGGCTAAGACTTTTTCCATTTTTTTTATTTTTTGTGTTCGTATGTTAATAAGACACCCACTCTTGGAGGATGCTACTCTTTTTCTCTTGGGGTATTTTCTTGGATTGCAATGCTTTGCGTATGCGACCGGCAATAGGTGTTGAAGAGGAGGATGTCTGAGCGGGGGATATCGGTTCTTGTTTCACTTCTGTCTTCACTTCTGTCTTCACTTTCTTTTTCTCTTGTGATGAAGAATGGGTGGCCATCATCTTTTTAATCCATCCAATTCTGGAGGTAGGTGGTGTTGTTAACTTGCGTACTTTTTCTGGTGCAGTTTGAAACCCTTCTTCTTCTTCTTCTTCTTTTTCTGTCTTGGTCACTGGTAGTGGTGGTACTGGTACTGGTACTGGTACTGGTGATGGTGCTGGACTTTTTATCAAGGTCTTAAAATCTTTCAGAGTGGGTAGAGCTGTTTCGTCTAAAGCTTTCTGGTGAAAGAGTTGCAGTCGTTGCAAGAGTTGACCGTACTTTTGCGATTTTTCTGTTTCGGACAAATCTTGGCGATCCATCAAGGACTGCAATTCGTGTTGAAACTGGGACATCTCGCTCAAATTGGGAATGGGAGGTAAATGCGGGGTGCGTTGTTCTTGACAACGATGGTATTCCATCCATCGTTTGTAAGGCACTAAATCTAGTTTTCGTCCTTCGATGGGGTTGTCAGGGGTCGATTCTGAGATCTTGGGACTTCCGAAGGCCTTTTTATCTTGCTCCCACCAGTCCTCCCAACATGGTTCCCAAGACTCCTTTCAGTATGGGGCCTAACAAGAGAGGCAAAATGCCTCCACGTTGGACCAACATCTTCTTCTTTTGACGAATGGGAATTTTCTTTTGAACCATTTGGCGAAGAACGTGACGATGTTTGCTTAAGCATTGTTTCTGGTGTTTGGACAAAGGGATCGTGCCTTTCAAGACGTTCAAACAACATTCGCACACGGTATTGATGACCTCTTTGGAGGCCGATTGAATGAGATTTTTTTTTGTAGAGGTGGAGAAGCTTTGGACAGGATAGATAACATGTCCCTATGTTTGACTAAACGTGGTGGTAGTCCTTTCCTTTTCTTTCCTTGGGGTTTTCTGGAGGGTGACATCTATGAGTCTTCAGGAGCACCAAAAAAAAAAAAACACTGATACCCCCGACTTGGTCACAGTCCTTTTTTATACTGGAACGCGTCGCCACTGATTGTCTTTACGTCGTATTAGTTTGAGTACAGGCATGACACGCCGTGCAGGGGTACGTAACGGACTAAATCGAGCCAGTTCTTGCTTGGACAAATCCAGCAAACTTTTTAACATGCCCGATCTTTCTTGAACTTTGATTTTGGGAGAAGGTACTTTGTAAGCAGCAGCCACTGCCGCTAAATTGGAGGGTCCTGCCACTGGGGAAGTTCTTTTTGGGGTCATCAACGGAGAAGTTCTTGGTGTGATCAACGTCTCCAAGTACTATTCAGTTCTTGGTGTCATCAATGGAGAAGTGGATGAACGTGAGGATGCCGGAGACGCAGTAACTGCCGTGGCAGGTCGCGGTTTGCGAGTGTAAAGTTGCGTCCTGGCCGAAGTGCCTCTCTTGCGACTAGTTTTCTTCTGTGGACTTTTCTTTTTTCTGTGGACTTTTTCTCTGTTTCTTTTTCTGGGGGCTTCTTTTCTTTTTCCGGGGTGGTGTCTGGTAAGAGGAGGGTCCCGCCACTGGAGAAGTTCTCCTTGGGGACCTGGTCTTTTTCTTCTTGGGGCTTCGTTGGATTTTTTTCTTGGGTATAACTTTG
Source organism: Sinohyriopsis cumingii (assembly GCA_028554795.2). Lineage (NCBI taxonomy): Eukaryota > Metazoa > Mollusca > Bivalvia > Unionida > Unionidae > Sinohyriopsis > Sinohyriopsis cumingii. The sequence continues at coordinate 75,163,688 of CM068837.1, forward strand.
GGGGCATTAGGATACCATCTTAAGAGAGAGAGCAAATGATGACCCCTCCTAGAGTACCGCTCCCTCCAGGTTTCAAAATGATTTGTTTTTTGGTTTGAGTGTCGATGCGGGGATCGGCCAGTTGGACCAAAGCGACTTTGTTTCGGTCGAAAAAGCGATTGCTTTGATGAGGAATCTGAATGATTCCTTGGGGCAATTGACGTGCCGTCACCGTGAACCATCGTAAGACTTCTTTGAGACTAGCTTCTAAGACACGAGCTCGTATTTGTGGATTTATTTCTCGACTGATGCCATACAAGGCACGAATCAATTTGACGGGAAGATGCGACTGATGCGACGTCATGTTGACGTTGTGTGAGACAGACGAAAAAGGGTCTGAGTTTTTATAGATTTTTTTTATGTGGAGTGAAATTAAGTCGAGGACGGAGACGTGTACAGGACAGGCCCTCCGTCTTGGCACCAGTGGTGAAACAAGTGGGTACGAAATCGCAAATCCTCGGGGGTCGTATGTTTCAAATCGACGAGTAAATAGGCGTGTGGCGTTTGAGTGGCATCGTCGTACGCCTGAGTCAGCCAAGGCGTTCCTAACTGTTTGGCTAAGACTTGCACTTGCGATTTATCTCGAGGGCTTTTAAACAAGACCACGTAATGCGCATTGAGACTGATGGTGCGATGGGCTTTACTTTGTTGAAACAAAGTTTGGGTGATGTAAACGACACTGGCATTACGATGATGCCCTTTGCGCGTAAACCACAGTTTAATTTCTTCTTCGTCTTCTCCTAACATGTCGTCGAAAATGACCAAATGGGTTTGACGGGAGTCAGAGACGATGCCGTCGTCTTCTTTAGGAATGCCTTCCACAAACACGATGGAATCGCCTTGACTTTCTCGCAAGAGGCTGTACGCCGATTGCCACTCTTTGTAACACCACACGATCCGTTGAGGGGGTTGATCGATCAAATGATGTTTATGTTCGATCAAACGTTTGACGAATTCGGTTTTGCCTGAACCGCTAGGTCCAGCAATGAGCATGTTAAAGGGATGGCGAAGATACAAAGCCTCCCAACTGGCACGATCTAAGTGTTCGTCGATGACTTTGACAGTAGAGGAAGAGGGAGCAGAGACAGCAGAGGTAGCCATTGTGTGAGAAATGTCACTTGTGACACGAAAACAAACAAGACAAGAGTTTATATACTTTTTTCAGAACATGTTTATTTAATGTTTTTTCAAACATGAATACGAAAGACAAAAATACATAAAAGCCAAAGGCTTAAGTACAAAGATAAAAGGCACATGATAACCATTAACGTGGAATAAACACAAGTGTCTGTACAACGTGTTTTGGGTAATGTTCTGACCCGTTCTGTAGTAGGGGGTAAGGTCACACAAGTGTCCTCCCGAAAGGGTCTTTCAGGCCTGTCCACGACAGTCCCGTCCTGGGTGACGGGTTTTTCTGGCACCGTCACTAACACTGGTTGAAAAGTAACTTTTTTCCTTAACAACTCTCGTGCATACTGGGCCACTTCTTGGGTCCAAGCCTCAAAATCCCATTCTTTCGAGGCACGGACATCTGTCCAATGGGGATGTAAGTCACAAGCTACACACACACATCGTCATACACGTCTTGGGTAGCTAAAAGTTGACGAATCTTTTTTTCCCGTAGAGGTCGAGAAGTATCCAGATGAAAACGCAAGGCTTTGAGCAAAAGGTGTTTTTCGTGACCATTTAAGGCCATTGAGGTGGTAAGTACTGATCGTAAAGAGTCCACAAGGAATCGGCAGGTAAACGAAATCCCAGAAAACAAGCCACTAAGACACACACCACTTGTCGTCCCAAATTGAATGGATACAGTTCTTGTAATAATCGATGGTAATGATCCACGGTTTGAATATGGTCATTGAGTTCCTTCCACGGAATCTGTTCAATAATATGTGACATAATCCGTGGCATGGCAACTTGATTTATAGTGTCTTTGTTTCGGAAGCAATAAAGGTAATTTCTAATTAGACATGTTCGTTCTCCAGTAGGGAATTTAAATGTTACATACTGTAACTGAAACGTCAGAGTTTGTCTAGATGTTTCGTCTTTTTCTAAGCAGATTCCATGTAACAAATGTTGGTAATCCTTTAACTCGTCTTCCTCAATACGTTGCAGTAAGTGAATCTCGAAGTAACCAAAATTACGAACGTCTAGTTCATCATCATTCACAAACTGAAAATGTTCAACAAGGTCTGACCACTGAAAAAATTTCTGACGAATCAGTCCTCTTATACCATTCAGGTACCAGTGGTTAAAGATCTGGTGACGTAACGGATGCAATTGTTCTTTACGTATCACTTGTATTTTGACCAGCTCTCGGTAAATCCTTTCTCTCAACTCCTCAGGCAAGCCCAAAATGTTCTCTTGTAAAGTATCCATAAGTATATACACTGTTTTTGGAATCCTTGGGTGGTGGCCAATAGCCTCGTTTACCTTTGTGTCTGATGTAATATCCACTCATAATCAGTCTTCTTATACTTTGGAACAGAGCATAATTTAAAAACGGTTCAATAACTTTGAGTTTGCGTTTCACTTGTATTTTGATCAGTTCTCGGTAAATGCGTTCTCTCAACTCCACAGGCAAGGCACGAATGTTCTCTAGCAAAGTATCCATGAATAGGTCATACTAAATCCTCTTTTGTCTGACACAAGACATGTACTCTTTGCACAGACATGGTTTTAATTCATTGTCGAATCTAAATCGTTTAGTTACTAATTTACACGTTACAATTAGTTCAGAAGTTTGCGTACAAGATGTTGGTAATTCGTTAACTCTTCCTCTGGAATTCGATGCAGTACGTTTACAATGTAGTAGATAGAATCGTCCATACCAAACCATTCCTTTTTAAAACCAGGGGGTCGTTGATCAATGTCTGTCCAATGGAACACTTTCAACTCAATCAGTCCTTGTATAGCATTGATGTACCAGTGGTTCAAACACCGGTGACGTAACGGATGCAATTGTTCTTTACGTTTCACTTGTATTTTGACCAGCTCTCGGTAAATGCGTTCTCTCAACTCCACAGGCAAAGCACGAATGTTCTCTTGTAAAGTATCCATGAACAGATTATGGTAAGTTACTTCAATGTCTCGGTCCCACTAAGGGTAAGTAATGACAATTCGGTGACCATCGAGCATGTTCTACGTAGGCCGAATCTTGCGGTTCCCAGTGGTGAAGTGACACACCGCAACTGAAGCACTTGACTTTATCTCCTTCGCCCAAGTAGAAAAATCCGGCTCTGGCTAATTCTTCGGGGGTCCGTCCTCCCCGATACTTAGGCCATTTTCCTTTGAACGATTGAAGACGATTTTCAAAGTCGCAGTATTCCGACAAACGCACAGGAAACGAATATTCGTCTTTCACAGGTTCGTTTCGATGAGGGTTGGGTGACATGGGTAGGAGTTTGCTCAGGGCTGGATGACATCCGTAGGGGGGTAGACGTGAAGGTGAACATTCCGCTTTAAAACGAAACCCAGTAAAATGTCCAAGAGGACGAGCGGCATCACTTTCGCATCCCTCAGGTTTGACACGCACAGCATCCCTTTCCATGATAGGGGTAGTGACACTAAAGTTCCCATGATGCTTTACGGCATCGCTAAGGTCACAACGTACAGCATCGTACCAATCGCAAGGCTCACAATCGCATTCCACTTCCGAAGCCTCACATTTGAATTGTGCCTTTCTAAACAACTTGTTTTGTGTTTCTCTGAAAGTATTCATCTTGTTCGCTCGGTCTTGGTAGTCACAATGAACTATCGATCTTGACCATAGCCCCTTTTTATACTAGTCGCAATAAGGTCTCCAGCTTGTACATCTTTCCTTTTTTATGTTTTTTATGTCCTGTTTTGGAAGGTACCGTCTCTAACGTACCGTCAACATTGTACCGTAGTGTGATGGGTGGAAATGCCATAGAAAGGTAAGAGCAGTGCGGAGACCATCGAGTATGTTCCAGCATAGCTGAATCTTTATAGATACATAGATCCATTCGTAACTTCAGTCCGCATGCGAAACACTGTACCTCGTATCCCAATCCTGACTCAGGTCCCAAGTAGACAAATCCTGTTCTAGCTAAAACATGCGAAGAAGGTAAAAATCCTTCCCTATCCGTAGGCCATTTCTGAAACGTGTCCAATCGACGGGCACAATCACAATAGTCAGGTAAGAAGACTGGAAAATGGTAGGGTTTGAACTTGGAGTTCTCATCGGGTTTCTCACTCGATTCATGCTGTGGCGAAGTCATCCTTCTAGCGTGTGACTATCCTCTTACAACCAATGTTTTATACCAACGTGTCCATACGGTAAGGTGAAATGATTGGGAAGTCGAACTCGCTTCTGGTACACGATTTGATAGACTTTTTCCAAGGGCCGACTGACGATGTGGTGAGTGGGTAAACGTACAATCTTGTTCGGTTGATAGGTGGTCACTTTAAAGTGTTCATCCTCTCCCGATTGCAAGGCTTCTTTCAATACCCCAAAGTTGACCACTCGACAGGTACGATAATTCAGAGTCAGTCCTTTCACTTTGCACGTCGTGTGCACTTCTCCTTGTTTGTCCCGGTATTCGTAGCCGTAATGTTTAGGACCGCCACTCACGAAACTTAGAATCTTGTCGTCGGGATGCTCGTCTGTCCAGGCTCCTAAACGGTCTCCTTCGATGTCAGGGTGCTGTTGACTCGGGTGATGGATGTAAATGCAACTGTCCGTGTCAAAGTACAGGACGCGTTCCCCTAACAGTTCTAAAGCTTCGTACAATTTTAAGCGAGCATGAACTGTCACGTAAGCCGCATGATGACATTTCCAAAAGGGTCGTCTTGTACAAATTCCAGATCTTCTTCGTAATTGACCAAGATCAAATCCTCGCGAACGACGTCCACGTGTTTCATGTATTTGGTTTTGTCGTGAATCATTTGGAAGTAGCGGGAAGGTTCTGTCAAATACTCCGTCTTGGGTAAAGACGGTCGTTGTGCCATTTTACCCCACAAGCAATTTAACATCACTTTGGCAAACGATCGCCTGCCTTCGTTTCTCTCGATGTGGTCTAAAGTGATGCCTTCTTGTTCATAGTATTTCTCTTTGAATTGTATTTGGTCTTAGGGAGTGTGACACCAGGACGGATAGCCGCTGGCTTCTTGCTTCAGTTTCAAAAAGGTATCCACGTAGTCGGCGAAAATGCCTTTCTGACTGGGATCACCCTTGTGGTATTGTTGTGTGTTGGGAAAGTGGCAAATTTCGTACACTTCTAACAGTTGGTATCCCATGTCCAGAGCTTTGAACAATTCTACGCTGACCCAGGTTCCTGTCAAGGCCCGTTCTTCCTGGGTGTGCTGACAAGGTTGGTCTTGGTTGCACGTTTCGGCACAAGTACGGCACAATGGAAACATCAGTTTGCCTTGACAATGGTGAGGTAACACGGGATGGTACAAGTCCGTGGGCGGCAAAACTTTACACTTGATCAAGCCTTCGTATTGTCGAATGTTTTTTCAGGTCGATGTGTTCCGTCAGCAATTGTGGGTGCCCTACAGGAAAGCGACAATATTTGCACACGTAGGGATACAGCGAACACACGTCCAAGTATTTGATTTCTTCTCCTTTCTCTTCGTCGGCTTGGTACAGCAAACAGGTGGCATTGGTCCTTCCTCCGTACAAACTATCCCTCGGGTTCAGTGGGTCCATGAACTGGTAACTTTCCACGAGGCGTTTAAACTCGAAATCGGTTTTCATGCGGTGATCGTACTCGTGTTCCCACATTTCCACCACTTGGTATCCTTCCTGTTCCAACTTTAGGCGCCGCTGACAAGTGTCCTGGTACAAGTCTTCCATGGTTCGTTGTAAAAGCTGATTTTTAGTGCTACGATCAGGGTAACAGACGGGACATCCGTGAAATAAGCAACCGTTAAACTCGTACACGATCTTTGGGTTTTCTAAGTCCCAGCCATCGACCGAATACGTTCCGATGGCCTTTTCACCCCCTCCGTTGCGGGCATGCTGAATCCATTTGTCTTCCTTGTCGCACAAGTAATGCAACCAACGTAGGGCTTTGACCGAGTATTGACGTTTGACATAGGGGGTCGTTTGAGGGCTGATGACAGCCACGGTGTTTTCAGGCATGAATTGTTGTCGATACACTAAGGAACACGCTTTGGCAATGGTGCAAGCTTCTGTCAAAGGATCGACCCCTCCGTGTTCCATGAACAGTTCTCGAAATTTTCCACAGCAACGCCGTAAAATGTCCACGTCGGAACGACAATACTTTAGCATTTCTTCTTGAAAGTCGAAAGGGTCCGAGGCGTGAGCCTGGTACCAAGCGCAGAAAGCTTCTCGTTGTTCGGTACGCATGTTGTCGGGGTCGTAATAGTGAGCCTCAGGTAAATGGGGTAGAACGGCGTGTTGATTGGCTTCCGTATTGAAAAAGTGTGGAAAGTACCCTTTAGCCATTTCTGTCATTCCAAACGTTTTAGGCATTCGACTCAAAGGCATGGCCAAATAGCTCATCGAATCTTTAAACTGTACTTGTCCCACTTGCATGAAAATGATTTTGGCTCCGTTCAAAGTCACTTTAGGACGCTCGGTGCCTTGTTCCGTATAGTATCTCAAAAGAAACTGTCCATCGTATCCGGAGAAATTGTGAGCCATCACCGTGGCATGACGATGACAATCTCCGTAACGTTCGATGTCCTCTTGGCTCCACGTCTTGTCGACGGGGTCTAAGACCCATTGGGGCAAAATCGGCTAACGTGTTCGGTCCCCGAAAGATTTTTTTACGCCCTCCGGGAATCTTGCTGCAGTGAGGGCAATGACTGAAGATAGGTTCTTGAATGCACTTCTCGCACGCTCGATGAGCCACGCAGAAATTAGGAATGTGAATGCCGGTCTCTTGCATGCATTCGAAATCAAAAAAGATGAAATTGCCTTTCTTCTTGTGACCTTCCTCTTTCTCTGGTGGGGGTTGGTATTTTTGCACGTAGCATTGGTGTTCCAAGTCCACGATGTGGTGACAAATGTGACATTTTTTCTTTCCTCGACATACGTGTGCCTTGGCAGCATTGGTACATATGCCTTGTCCACACGTAGGGCACAATCTCAGGAGTTGACAAGCACATTTCTACTGTGAACCTTGCGTCTTCAGATGTTGTTGGTAACAGGTAGGGCTAACAAACGTGGGCAGACATGTTGAACAAGACACTGGTCCTTCGTTCAGACAGGGTGAAGAGGCCAAACATCCTGAGCATTTCAATCCACAATGCTTGTGTTGCTCTCGATTATTATGACCATGGTCACATTTCTCACAGTAATAACTGTATCCCTGGAATCCGGTGATACTGGTAATGGTATCGAAATGTTCATCGTGATAATAGACATGAATGTATTTTCCGTCCTTAAAGTCTTGGCCTCGAAACAACAGAGGTCCGCGCACTTCTTGAGGGTGCACTTTCAAGGTGTATCGTGGAGCTAGGGCATCTTGCATTTTTTGCATCTCAGGAATGCCACAGGGTGTGTCTTTGGATAGGCCAGCTTGTTGCAACAGGAGTTCTGCTTCGTTTCGATGTTTGGCTCGGTCCGATTGTTGAATAGTTTTCCAGGCTCTTTTCCATTCTACCGTATCGTTCTTTTTGGCATAGGTTCTTCCCACCACGATGGCACGGGCTAAACACATCTGGTCTTGAGGGTTGTGAATTCGGACGAGACTCTTTTTGGTGTTGCGAAGGTCGTCCACCAATAACATCTTTTTGCGTCCAGTCCCTTGAGGAGGAGAGACCTGGGTCATGTCCAGTGTGGCTTTTCCATCGGTGATGTAAAACTGGTCATTAGATTGTTGTACGTGTTGAATCTTGTCCATGACTTTGGAAGCGGTCAATTCTGCAGGGGTGCTAAACTCGATCCAAACAGGGGATTTCAAACCGTCGTGTTGTATGGAAAGTCTCAAGCGATCGTCTTCTTTGGGTTGACATTGTCGCTTGAGTGCGGTGAGCAAAGAATCCCACACCCCAGTGATGAACACTTCTGCTTTCTCTAACGGTACTTCAGCCTTGAAATCTTTAAACTTCACCGTGTATTTGTAAGCCGTGGTTCTAAATTGTCTAGAGGAGCGCTTTTCCGTCTCTCGAATGGAATAGTACTTTTCAGGGTTGACTAAGGGTGGCGAACTTGGTTTAGAGGGTTCAAATTCTCGTTCACCCATGTCCTCTTCAAAATCACTGGCATTAATTTGTGCCAAGACTTCAGCTCTGGTACGAGGCGATAGATCACGATTCTGCCTCTTACTTTCTTCTTCTTTCTTCTCGAATGAATACGACCGTTTCATCTTGAGTGAAAAACGTCAAATGACTCAAGTTTAAACACCACAGACTAATTTATAGTCATGGCAGACCAGCGTATATAAAAGGGTGTGTGTCTTGTCATTTCACTATTCATTTTACTCTCAACCTGAGCACAACGATGGAAGAGACTAGCCAAATCGAACGTTTCGTCATAGCTTTGCGAGGGGTCATTAGAACATTCTCTTCAGACCAGCCCACGGACTACTCTCCTTCCTTTTGAGATAAAAAGTCAAGATACTTGCTATATCTGTCAGAAGAAAGGGCATTGGTCTTCAGAGTGTCCAGACCGTCAAAAAAGAAAAAAGGGGCTAAAAAAGACAGAAGTAAAGATACTTGTTATTATTGTCAAGAAAAAGGACATTGGTCTCCAGATTGCCCAAAAAATAAAGAAGAGGAGTCAGAAGAAAAGAGGAATTCTTCAGAAGAAGAGAGGGATTCTTCAGAGGAAGAGAGGGATTCTTCAGAGGAAGAAGAGGAAGAAAGAAGACAATTCTATTTAAAAGAGGCAAAGAAACAGGAGAAGAAAAGAAGAAGGGAAGAAAATGAGGAGAAAGAAGAGGAAAAGACGGTGAAGAAATTCAAAAAACAGAGAGACTAAACAAGGAGAAAGAAGAAGTCAATGAACTTTTAATTAAAGTGTTCTGTTGTGAATTGTGAATTGGATTGTAACAATGGACAAAATAATAAATTAATGATATAAGGTAAGTGTGTTTGAGTTTTGATTTTAAAATAAGAACGTACACTCACGCACTCATACACAGACACGTACTATAGGGGTAAAATGGGTTGTTTTTTCTTTTTTTTTTTTTTTTTTTTGAGTTATTGGCAAATTGAAAGGCTATCTCTTTTCGAGAAATGTGGGTGGCCCTGAAAAGGGCCTTTTTTCTTTTTGGTGTAGGGGTGAGTTTAAGCAATCAACTTTAACTGGTTTAAGCCTTTGCCACGGCCAAGGCCTACTTCTGGACTGCGTAATGTTGATGATGATGATTGGGTTGAAATCACTAAGGGTGGTAGGACAGGCTTAGTCACAGGGTTAACATGTTTAGCTCGGGAAGGTCGTATTCTCTTCGGTCGTAATACAGAAGTCTGATACATTTGTTTCAGACTTCTTAACTCCGCTAAAATGACCAACAGTACTGTGACCGTTTGATTTTCACCCTCTTGTTTCTTTGCTGCTACTTCTTCTTGCTGTTGTTGCTGTTGTTTTTTTCTTACCTCTTCTTCTTGCTGCTGCTGTAGGAGAAAAGCTTGTTCCGCTTCCTTTTGTCGTTGTACAAATTTCTCCATTTCTTCTTTCTGTCTCTGTCTAAAATTCTCCACTTGCGGTAACGAAGAAGGTAACGAAGGTTCCGGAACAAATTCTTGCGAAGTAAGAAAATCCACAAAATCCCAATTTACCTCTCCTGAAAGTAAGTCCGGGTTCCCTTGGGTGGTCTCCACTGCTGGTGCACCCCAATGAATCGTTTTCTGAGTTTCCGTCATGTTGAATCACTGTCGCATAGATTGACTGCACACAAGCGCTAGCGAATCTATATAGACTACGTGACGTCACAGACTGCTCTCTTCGGATTGGATGCGGGCTGACTGAATTTTGTCACGCGTGTTTGGATTGGTCAACAAACTCAATCCGTTTCAATCCTTCCTCTACCTATAAATAAGGGCAGTTAACTGCATTGATTCACCTGTTCTCGTCGCTTCAAGATGTGGACCACAGTCGAATCATCCACCCTTGTGTCTTCAATGATGTTTAGGACGGACATGCTCATGTATGTCCGGTCCAAGTGAACCGTTGTCGACAAGTCAGACACCAGTCTGTGGATACGAAGAGTATACGTAGAAAGACAAGGTTGCCTCAAGAGGACACTGCTTTATGGCCCTCGAGTAAGACGCAGCTTGAGGACAAGAAGATGCCTCAGATGCCCTTTATGTTATGGGCATATTAACATAAAACCAAAGGCCCTTTTCAGGGCGACCCATATTTCTCGAAAAGAGAATGACTTTCCATTGCCTACCCCTTTTTTTTAAAAAAAATATTTAAAAAAAAAAATTCCCATGTTCAGTTCCCTTTGTCCCTAAAGTAGTTTTTTTTCTCCCATGTTAAATTCCCCTTGTCCCTAGATAGACCCACACTTTATTCCCCATGTTCAATTCCCCTTGACGCTAGAGTTGCCCACGACTTTTTCTCCATGTTTAATTCCCCTTGACGCTATATTTGCCCACGATTTTTCTCCATGTTCAATTTCCCTTGACGCTATATTTGCCCAGGGGGTGTTTTTAATGCTAAGTCCCATTGACGCTAAAGTGCCCCTGTTCACTACTATCAGTATGTCATAAACTCACGCGAATACAGGATCTAGACGCAAAGTGCCGTCGAAAATATGCCAGAGCCTGCAGTCCTAGACCGTAAAATAGACACATCGGAGGCACAATATTAGTTATTCCAACTAGTAGGGATAAGTGATTGGTCCAATGCAATTTGTCCTATAAAGTAAGTCAAGTGAGACATAAATCATTGAATAGATATGGGTATAAAACGAGTCTATTTTAAGCCAAACATGCTATAATGATACTTAGTCTACTATATCTGCATGAAATTGGGTAATGATTGCAATGTATACTGTGATCATAAAGGACGCGGAAAAATAACAAATACATTGAATTCCCCTAAAGTACCCGGTTTGTGTGAAACAATATTATATAATGTTAACGCGTGCCAATATTTACCGAACAAGCAGCATGGATAAACTGCGGAGATTAGATATTATTACCTAGGTATGTTCACAGACCTAATATTATTCACTTGATACCGGCTGGGGGCAATCTGACTACATCACAATCGATAAAAATTCAAAGTCGTCCAATAACTTTAATGCAATAAACACAATTGAGGGGCTGATAAGTGAACTGGACCATTGGGAGGTTGAGCTATAAGGACCCCTATTGAAAAATGAAACACATACGTTTTGCAAACATTTTATTCATTGATTATAATTGCCACATTTAATGTGAGCCCTAGGCCAAATCAAGTAGGTTTATAAAATTATCAGCTTGCCAGTGCGTTTGAAGATTAGATATTAGCATAGCCTTTAGCTGGTAAACATCGCAAACGATTAAAGAGCGTTAACTGCTGTCGCTATTTATACATGTTAACATAAGCTTAAAGTCGAGCATTTCGCTTTCGTGATCTACTGTCGTCTCACGCACAATTCCAAGCATGGACCACATTTGAAATTTGTTGCATTTTTTTGTTGCACGCAAACCAGGAAGGAACATTAGCATACATGGCAACCTGTCTAAAAAATCTGCATTATTAATCCCAGAGATCCATACAATATTTAAGATATTCAAACCTGTATGGACGTCCTACTGAGTGGGTTGGGACAGTTTTAAGTTCACTTGGACAAAGTTGTAGCAATTATGAACATATTGGATCTGAAACAAAGAGACTGACTTGATTGTTTGTATGATTAGCTAGACTTTATATGAAACGTGTTCCGAATTGCACACGTATATCTAATCTGTCGGCTAATTTGCAAGAAGTAAAGGCAATACAAAAACAATTGTCTTGGGGTTCATACCACATAAAGGTTTTTAGTACTGTTAGTATAAAGTCAGTCGATCAGCGCAGAAATATGTTAGTTACCTTATTGAATAAATAATTCGTGATGTGTACCGAATACTGATATGTGAGGGCAGTTCATTGTATCAAATATAGCTAGTTGTCCGATGGCGGTTGAAAGCTTAAAAATGTCAGCGACGTTAATTTGTGACAGCGATGGTTGAATTTAAATACGACATTTAATGTTTAGAGGATATATTAATTGTTGGTAAATGCCGCAAATGGTGGGAAGGTTGGTGCGATTAGGTTGTACACATACCATATTTCTGTTTAAATGAACTTTATAGTTTACTAACAAGGACTAATTTATCGTACACGTTTATATGGGCTTTTTCAGGGAGACAAATGGGACTTGGCACTTAGGGATGTTCTAAATATTTGGAGGGTTTATATCGGGAATATTTCAAGGCATGGTGCTTAGGGAACTTTCTTGAGGGCAATAGTTCTTCCAGAGATAGTACCTATGCATACTTGCAACAAATTTTTTTGTTGTTGGGGGGAAATTTTGTAAAATCTGGAGTTTTTATCCTTAAGATCTTAGTTACTGTAGGTAACATTTGTAAACAATCCATGCATATCAACGTGAATGTACTCCAGCAGATATTGCATACTTGCACATACATACAACTGATATTCCCAACATGCAAGGTAGATAAAGTAGTAGGCGGTGCTGTTATGGAATACAGATGAAGGAAGATGCCTGGAAACCGGTAAAAGGTGAATGCTCGGTAATTTCCGAATGATTTCCTTTCTTCGTAAAACTAGAAATTAGTTTAATTCTGAGACTCCAACAGGATAGGTTACAAATGGATTTTGGATGAACTAAAAGCACCGAACACAATGTATTCGAATGGTCAACGAAATGTATGAGATGACGTACACGAGTTTAAAAACTGTCACAATGACTCTTCAAGTAACAGTGAAATAATATTCAAAACCAATAGTCACGTAGGTCCTATTATTGAGTTGCCCTTCACGCTGTGACAATTTAATAGACGTAACTATATGTAAACACGTGAAAAACAAATCAAAAAAAGTTGTCAAATGATACGAAAACACCATATTGTGAAAATATAAGAAACATAAACGAATGCGGTTCATATAACCATCTGATAATCATATGGCGTCTTTATAGATATGATATAGCATCGAGTACGGTTCATATAACCATACAATATCACACGGTTTCTATATCGATATGATATAACAACGAACGAAAACGGTTCATATAAATATACGATATCACAAGGTTCCTATATCGGTATGATATAACAATGAATACGCTTCATATAACCACATTTCCTTGCGATCAAAAATCATAGCAGAATCCGGAGCTCACATTATTGTGGATTATACCGCCACAGATTAAGCTAATTTGCCACACTGCCAGTTGTGCTGCTACGTTTTAAGGCTCCGATGACACACTGTCGGTCACATTGCTACATTAATAAATACGGCGCCACACTGCGGGATATGCTACCACATTGTCAGCTCTATGCTGCCACGTTGCCAGCATATCAGCGCTATGCTGCCACCTTGCTATCCCAATCAGCTAAAAATATACCATAACGTGGCTACTGTATTATTTTAATATGATTTTTAATAATACATATACATTTCACAGGTCAATGCTAGCATACTCTATCGGTTGCAAACATCTATTAAATTGACTACAATTGTCAAGTTTCTACTTTAATACTAAGACACCAACAACCGACTAAATCAACCGACCATGCCGAAAACACATTACCAGAATATTAAATATTAATAATATAAGATACAACATGATATGCCTATGATGCATTTAAAGTACGGATACAATTACAAACTGATTTTCTGAAAGCTAACTACTAATTACAGCTATGAATTTAGTTAGTTTTCGAATGTATACACCTATAGCATAAGGGGTTTCACGGTTAGTATCTCCCCTTGAAAACACCAGAGGGCATATCGGTGTAACTCACCTCCTCCGGATAGTTCAATCTATTAAGATGGCAGATGTAGATCAAGAAAATGTGACAGACCGCTCACATTGTGCAAGAAAGATCGATATATCACTATCTTAAAAATAAATTCTATCAATATTTGATCAATTATTTGTACATATTTTTATTTTTTTTTCACTAACTTATCCAGCTTCCAGCTTTCAAATAAATATTGTCTGCCCATTTCAGAACTTCATTATGTTTCAATTACTACCTTATGCTCTAGTTTGTATGATTTGATTGTGCGAAAGTCTATCGCTGCGTAAAAAGTTCTTGCAATTTATCTCGCTTGATGATTAATGAAAATTTATTTATTTTGTACAGCTTCAATCATAGTAATTAATGGAGGCTGCACAACAACGAGAAACAATTCTGACTTCTAAAGGCTTTTTATTATTGATTTAGACTGTTGCTTTTCTATTAATGTTCATTATATTTTTCATGAAATAACCTGAGTTTTTTTCTCTTCAAAATGCACAAATGTCAACCACGTTTAAACAGGCAGGCACACGTACGAGTCTCCTTGATGATTATTTTAATTTTATTTCCTTGAAGGGTGGGAAATTTTAGAGTATACAGTTTGGAGAAATATCGATGTTAGACACACTATGCATGTATAGGACATTTGTGGCTCTAACCTATTGGTCTGTCTGTCTGTCTGTATGTATGTATGTATGTATGTATGTTTTCTTTCATTTGGTGCATGGGTATGTATAACCTCGAATGAATGGGTGTTCGTATACACATATTACATAAACATACTTCTGGTTAAAACGAGTATAAAATGATGCTAGGTTAGAAAGAATGACGATATATAAAGACAAGAAATACGAATATCTGTGAGTATCCATTTATTATTGACTTGTAGAATATGTTCTTACAAGCAGCCTCTTTTTTAAATCATACTGTTTGCAAATTTATATCCGGTCACGTGGATCAATATTGATTTAAAAGGCGAACCAAAGTAATTTGACGGAAGCTGTGAAATAATTGGATCTTTAAAACTTACATATTTGATGCAAGTAAAGTTAAACAGAATTAAACTATTTTTAGAAGGCTGTTCCAGATGAATTTGCTGGTAGCAATCAGAAATGTTGTCTAAAAACCCCAGCAATGTTGAGAGTTATTACGTGTCAGCATAAGCAAAGAAAAAACATGTTGAAAGTTATTGCATGTACCGTCCGATATTTGATGTTTCAAAAGTCAAAAAGAAAATGAAACAACAAAAAAAAAAAAAAAAAAAAAAAAAAACGTCATTGGGCATGTTATTTAATCTGAATATTGTACGATATTTACACCCTACTATGAATAAATATTCCGTATGAATTAGTTACACTCATTTATCGTTATGATTTAGTTTCTAAGGCGTGAACTGCTGATGATACGGTAAGTTGATGAATAGAAACATTGCAGATGAACAGTTGATATACAACTGGAAAGTGTTCTTGCATTGTCTAGAGTATAATTTATGTATACAATGGACACATTCTGCTTTATAATTTACAAGGGAAGCTGTATGGAAGTCTTTCAAAATCTGGGTTAAACTTATGACATCAAGCTGAATCGCGCAAGGGTTTGACACCGGTCTGTCAAGCGAATACCCCTGGCTTGTAATAATACTGATTGCTTAGTATAAGCCAGTCATACGCTGAAAGGGAACGTTTCACCACAAGCATCAAAAACGTGCAATTATAAGGTTCTATTTACCTTTCTAATTGAAGGAATATTGTTATAAAAGTAAATTAATATACTTTTACAACAAATCGGACATTTTAAATATTTTAAATGTAATTAACGTTTCAATGTTGGGAGAAACGTACTGTTTGGCATGGCATAGTACATGCTTATGTTACAAGTATCGTTAGAGTGTCCACTGAAACTATGTAATCAGGTGTCCAATCAAACACTACCCAGTCATATATGTGTAAACAATGACGGCAGAGCATCGGCACGTAGATCATTCTCCTTTGTTTACATTTGTATAAATTATATGGCTTACATGATATAGAATCTCCTGCACAAGACAGGTAAATAATCAATTGATTATACCCAACATTTTCTGGCTAATAAACCAGTGGAGTTGTAAACCAGCCGAAACGTCCAAAAGGTCATCCCCAACATCTAATAAAATAGACGAATATTTAATAGATAATGTAGCAGTATTAGATGACAGGTTTGCCCATAGTTGATGCAATCTTTCAATAATAATAATAATAATAATAATAACAATAATATTAATAATAACACTAATATTAATGATCATGATGAAGATGAAGATGATGATGAAAACAACATATACTGCTGCTACTACTACTAATACTGATAATTCTAAGCGTATATTTAAACACTAATACATACATATATGCATACATACATACATACATACATACATACATACATACATACATACATACATACATACATACACACACATATATACATACATACATTCATCCATCCATCCATCCATCCATCCATACATACATACATACATACATAGACACACAGACATACATGTCGATGATATAGAAGGTGATGAAAACCAGGGCCGTAGAGGGCAGCAGCAGAGAGACTGGGCCCACCAACTTTTTCGTCCAACAGGACCATCTATCAAAAACATTTCTGATAGAAGGTCTTATTTCGCAAAATAAACCCTTCTAGCCAGAAACTATGATGACTAAATCCTCTTTTCTGGACGGAAGGGTTATTTCGACAGCGATAACTCGCTATAAAAAATGTTTCTTCGCGGGGTGACGTCGACGACGACGTTGGTGGCGTAGTCTCTCTGCTGCTAATCATTTTAGGATTTCTGTTGTGAATTAAAAATTTAAGTTAACAATAATGGCCAACATTGGAGAAGCACATTCCGCTAGACTAGCTCGAGAACGACTTGAAGCAATCAAAAAATGTATTCCTGTCAGAGATAGTGTCAGAGAAAAATTACAGCAACGACAGCAAGCACAGGAGGGTTTCGCAACGACCACAGGGGAATTATTTAAACCTATCACTGCAGTCACTGGAAAGGTTTTAACTGCTATCAAAGGACGAACTGAAGAAGAGGCTGCAATTGAGGGTGGAAAACCAGAGCAGGGTTTGCTTCAAGCAATAAAACAACTTAGTGAACAACAAGTAGCAGCCGCAGCTGATCCAGGTGCAGAAGGTCCATTTGTAACTGTCAAGGAAACATTTATTAAAAAATTTACCGAAGATGGTATCGACGAAATAAGAAGTATTCCATTGAGTAACGTAGAGGAACTTCGGCAGTTTTCTGTTTGGATCGTCGAAAATTATCGTCGCAGACATGAATTTCTAAAACCAGAAGCTGCCAAGGGCATGTCTCAAGCTGAGTGGTGGGATTATGTGTATAAAATAAATCGAGATCTCCCCCGAATACCTCCAAATGATGATACCTATAATTTTATAAAAACAGGAATAATTGGGTATAATAAAGAACTGAGAGATCAAGCAAAAAAAATAAAGGAAGAAAAAAAAAATCGCGAAAATGCGAGCGAAGGAAATGAAAAAGAAAGTTACCGCAGAGAGAGATCAATCACCGCCACCTGAACCACCTAAACGAAAGGGAAGACCTAAAAAAGAGAAACCAGCGCCGTCTTACTCTGATCTTCCGGAGGGGGATGTTCTTGAAGAATTGGGGATGCTTGAACCTAAAACTGGATCGGGTTTTATTCCCTGCCCTGATAATATCATCAATGATGTATCACGGCTAGAAGTTCTCATCGGAGGAAAACGTGCCGGAAATAACTCTCCGGAAATAATTAATGAAGTTGCTGATATCTGTCAGCGACTATTTCAGCGTGGTATCATGGATATCGGCATCTACCGTGAACTTGTTAATGAACTCGCAGATGGTTATTACAGCGACTAGTTAGAGAAAACAACAATTAAATAAAATGATCATACACGATACTCGACCTAGTCCAGTCAGAGTAGTGAATTCACGATTACCGGTCTACAGAGCAACCTACGGAGATGGTCTCGGTGATGTTGTTACGGGTTTGTTTTCAAGGATAGCCCCTACGGCGTTACCGATTGCGAAACAATTAGCGATGAAAGCGGTTGATGTTGTTAAGGATAAAGCCCTTGGAGCTGTTGGTAATCTTGCCGGAAAGGCATTTACGTCAGTTAAGGGTAGACTGTCACGGTTAGCACGTAGACCTAGCGCGGTTAAACCACCGCCAGTAAAATTGCCGAGCACTGAACTTATGCCCGCGGATGTCAGTAAAGTAATAAATCAATCCGCAAATCAAAAACTTGCGGCGCTAGTAAACCAAATACCCGAACAAATAAATACGAGCCTGATATCAGGAAGTGGTTTTCGTTTTAGACGACGATAATTTTATATAATGTTCAAACGTGTATCTGATCCAGCGTTCGATATGGATGCACCAACTCTTAAAGATGAATCTGTGCGTGATTATCAGTATTATTCTTATGAAGCAAGATCGCCCAATCAGCGCGGACGAATTGAATTACAAGTACATGATACAAGTAGATATTTCTTACCCGCTGAAGCATTCCTTGAAGTCACGGGTGAAGTTGTAACAGATGTTGTCGCTAATACACCATATGGAGCTAATTTCCAGGTTGGTCTTGTCAACAACGGCATCATGGCACTATTCAGAAGTGCCTCATACAGCATCGATGGAAAAGAAATTGAAACGATTCAGGATAATGTTGATGTTGCTACAACAATCGTCGGATTATCACGATACTCAGATGATTACACTAGATCGGCTGGTCCGTCTATGATGTTCGCTAAGGATAATACTGATCATCCGAATGGAAGACCTGTTATTAGATATTCAATGTTAGCTGACTCTTTTGCAGCAACTGTCAATAAATTACCAGATACTCCAGACAAATCAGCAGCTGTCACAGCTGTCTCGGCGCCAAATCCTGAGTATAATCTTGGTTTTGCTACACGTAAATCGATGTTATCAGGTACTCGCAGAAAATTTTCATGTGCAATTCCGCTGTCTCACATCTTTGGATTTTGCAGAGGTGTCAGAAAGGTTATTTTTGGAGCCAAGCATACAGTTGTACTTGTTAGAAAAGGTGACGACAACTACGCTATCTGGCGAGAAGGTGATGATCCTGCTGTTAATCCTGGTAAAGTAATATTATTCAAGCTTGCGTTGTGGATGCCAGTAATGTCCCCATCGTTAGCTGAAGAGCAACGGTTACTCTCTTTCATGGACACAGGTGGTAAATCATTGATATCATGGTTGACAACATCTACAGATTCCATTCAGGGCGCCGGTGCTGGGCAATTCACGTGGCACATAGCATCACAGCAGGGGGTGTCAGCGCCACGACATATTTTCGTAGCACTCCAGGCTAACGCAAGAGTAAGTAGTCAAATACGTTCGCATATGATATTTGACAAACTTGCTGCCTCTGAAGTTTCGCTACGAATAAACGGACATCAAGAACCATCCGAGGATATAGTGATAGATTTTGAAAATAATCAAGTTGCACGTGCGTATCATCGTCTGATGTCATTTATGGGACGTGATCAAAATATTGATACCGGCTTGCAGATATCACAGTTGGATTTCACAACGTTGTATCCGATTTATTACTTTTCGCTGGAACATCTTGATCTAACCAAACAATCGGTTGACATACACTTCAAGGCCAACGTTGGTGATTTCCCCGTTGCAGGTGCTGGTCCACCTGCAGTTGCTGGTGGTTTTAGAGCGATCGCTGTCATACTCTCCGATAAAGCAATGTTGCTTGAAGGTGTTGGCGGCCGAATGAGAGTCATCGATGCTCCAGTGGAAAATATGTAACATTGCTAGCAGCAACGTGTACACAATTAGATCAACATCATATTAAATAAAATGTCATACAGTCATTATAATGTCACACTGACTCCTGGTCAGACGAAAAAATTGCAATCAAAGAACGCAAGCACATGCGGGACATCAATAACATTAAAGCGAGATCAACTTGTTGGTGGTCCAAACAGACTGTCGTTGACTACGACCCAGCTCAAACATTTTAATAAGGCACTGGAAGCAAAAATCGGTGTTCGACTTGATTTTTCTCCAAAAGCTGTCAGCGACATGGTTAAATCCGGTGGAATATTTCCTCTTCTCGCAGCAATCCCGGCGTTGATTGCCGCAGCAGCACCAGCTGTAGCAAAAGCCGCAGCACTCGGTGCAGTTGGAACCGCTGCTGGAATGGCACTAAAGAAAGTAACCGGAAAGGGAATTTTACACAAGGAAAGTCTAAAAAAAAGACAAACAAGAACACAAAAACCAACAAGACGCCCCCGAAAGACAACTATGCCTCAGTCCAATCGTTTAAAACTTCCAGTGGAACAATACGGAGCGGGTCTAAGACTACCGGGAACTCCGGTGTCATGGTACCCAAAAAGGTTTTGAAAACACTTCCAACGACGCAGTCTCTGCTGTTGAAGCTTCCAGCGAGTAATTTTGATTTACTTAATGCTGCTAAACAATTACGTATAAAATCCTTCAAAGGTGTATTTATGCGAGATGAATTACCAGCACGACCGAATAATCCAGAAACAGGAATTATTAATCTTGACAACAAAGAAGGCCCTGGGACTCATTGGGTTGCTTACGCGATCGATCCGCGTGGAATTATCTATTTCGATTCGTACGGGCTAGCACCGCCAGTTGAATTTCTCAGGTACGTCCAAGGATTTCCAATTCCAGTTTGGCAGTCAACGTTACCAACACAAACACTAACCGATCCTCCGATATGTGGTCAAGAGGTTTTGAATGTTCTCGCCGCGATAACAAAACATCCAGCGATTCCTCCTCATAAAGTCGTGCATGAATACACGTTGAAAAATCATCAATGATTTCCAAATTTAAACAACCCCATAACAGATAATGGTTGATATTTACGGAAGATCAAGCAGAACCAAGGAGCGCCGCGAAGACGTTGATTTATCGAAGTATGCGACCAAAGATGAAATTGATGATCTTTTAAATCTAACCGGGATAGACCCAGATGAGGTTGTTATTTTTTAGGACAGGCACGGCTAGCTAAGAACCAGTAACATTAAGTGGAATGACATAATTCGCAGGGTTATTGGAGCTGTCACAGACAACATCGTTGTATTCACTGACAGTGGCAGAATCAGAGATTCGTCGATATCAATTGCGATGCTGCGAGATGATGCACGAAAAGTCGCAACGGAGCGTGTAGCGAAGACCGGTGATACAATGACAGGCGAACTCAGCATGAACGGCAACAAAATAACCGTTCTAAAAAATCCGGAAGGTCCCGAAGATGCCGCAAACAAACAATACGTAGACACCGTTGACGATAAACTAACTACGTTGCGGGCAGAGTATGATGTTCACGTGGGCGCGTTTACAAGATTTCGCAGAAATTATCAAAAAACTGGTGAGACCGTGGATAAGTTCTTTGGGACTCCTCCAGTCATCGACGTAAAACTTTCTGAAATCAAGACCGACATTGACACGATCAAACAAACACAGCAGGATATCGTATCGGGAATTCCTGAGATCGTTAACAAAACCAGTTTGATTAAAGTCCCCACTGGAGTTACCCCCGGGCATATCACCAACATCGTATTCACGGTATCATCGGGATTCGCAACATGGTCCCGACAAAATAATACTATCAAATACACAGCAACAGCCACTGGCGTGTACAGGTTGTCTGTGTTTTCCGCCGCTAAATTTGAAATCTTCACAACATATCCCTGGAGACATTCCACCGATAAGTATTCCGGGGTTGTAACTGTAATACTAAACAGCGGAACCGAAGAAATATTTATACTTGAAGCCGCAGACGAAAAATTAACCGCAACATCTTACTGGTGGTGTTTGGAATTCGTCGCAGAAACGCCTCAATTGGTTACCGCGTAATTGAACAATGAAATCAGCATCAACGACATTGAAATCCGAAGGATTTCCAGACGCTCAGCAATACCGGTATGATCAGGTACGCGAATGGCAGTCAACGTTGAAAAACACCATTGACAGATGCGTAACAAAAATATAAAAATACAAACGGCGTGTAACCGTGCTAGACACAATAGTGTATTTGGTATCCGCGGTGGTTGCATCCACGGGTGTGCTATTGTCAGCGCTGACACCAGTAACTGCTGAAATCGCGATCACAATCACAATTTCTGCCTCAACGACGATTGCAGGAGTCGCCAACATCATCGCAAAAAAATATCCTCGTGCGCGACAACAAAAGTACACGAGTACATGTTAATGGCTAACGCGGCCAACAGCGCCTACTCGAAATTGTCCTCGTTGATATCATCCAGCATAGACGACAACACCATATCAGATTCCGAATTCACGTTGATGTCTGGCATATACCGCGACTACGAACGTGCGGTGAATACTGAAACCGCAAACGGTTTTCATTTGAAAACCAACAATAACAATAGCGATGGAGATAATTCAGCGCCAAGCGCTGCTCGACATAGTCGCGAATACAGCTCCGGTAAAAACATCAATGATATCAGTGTCCTCGACGCAACCTGAATTCAGCATTAAATTTCCAACTGCAATTCCAGTAAGTGAAATCGCGTTGGCACAATTACGAGTATATCACAGTTGGCCCAATATCAGGTAGACATCATTTCACGGACAGTTGCCGAATAACTCATTTGTTTTTTCGTATCAGAATAACGCTGATGGAACCCCAGATTGGAACGTCATTGCGTTACCCACTGGGAGTTATCAGATAGAGGAAATCAACAAAGAAATACAGCGTCAAATAAAAAGTGTCACCGGAAAAGAATCAAAGATTAGTATATCAGCACACGAGCCAACGCTGTCAACGGTCATCGAAATCTCAACACCGGGTTACGCCGTTGATATCTATAACAGTTCAATCAGAACAGTATTAGGATGGCCTCGAAATCCACCACCGGCACCACCGACACCACCCGTTGCACCCGAAAAATCCGATTATGTCACTGACGCGAAGTCATATCACGGAATTACACCCGGTTATAGGCCGCGTCTGGATGATATAAAAGGTGCAACGGTGGATAGGTGGATCCCGCCTCTTAGTGACGTCGGCGATATTGTGTTGACTTTTACTCGTGCAGTACATTCAACGGGAGTGGGAGGATTAGGATTTCGTGTTTATCTGAGCGAAATTACTGAATTTTTTAAAACTATTAATGTGGAGCACCGCGCGCAACTAGCGCATCTACGACAACGCTTCCAAGAACATCTTTCTGATGTAACAGGTTCACGTGGAGAAATTATTAAGCAAATCGAAATATTAAATCAGATTGCCGCAGATATGGAATATATTAACCAACGAATGATTCAGGTAGTAACCGACAGTAGCTCCATCATTAAACAACAATTTTTGGATACGTACTCGCTGACCGAAGCTGAACTGCCGAATTTTAAATTACCAGGATATGTTTCCCCGGTCATCTTGCGAAAATTCGTCACTGATATCGTCGATGAATACTTCGATGACATACTTGTACAACACAAACGAATACTACCAGAACCCGTTATCTTAGCACATGATAATTCCACCAGCGGTGATGGCCGGCATATTTCTCCGGGCATCGTAGCAATCACTGATGTCGTCGCGTTCAATCTTGTATGTGATGTCATCGATGGCAGTTACAACATAGACACGACAACATCGAATCAAGCCCAGCAAGGGTTTATACTGTATTCGTTTACTCCTAGAGAGCCACCTGGATTTTTGATTGTGCAAGAGCCAATCAATCCAGTATCGTTGCGGTGTCATAATCCGACGCTGACAAGGAGGAATTTTAAAGTCACTGACCAACAACATAGACTGTTGGACCTGCGTGGGGAGACTGTTAGTATTAATTTGCTGGTGAAATCTTAAAGGATTTTCGTCTTAAGACTTTCATCCTAAAGGATTTTCGTCCTAAGGACTTTCATCGTGAAACGATTTCCCTCGTAAAAATACAAAGTATTTTTCAAGGACTTTCAATTAATAATATCATATCATAATAATGTCCAAAAAATCTTCGAATTACCAGAAGTATGATGATGACGAGGATGTCTCTGACAGTGATTTTGTTGTCAGTGATGAAGATGAAGATGTCTCTGACAGTGATTTCGCTGACAACGACAACGATGACGATGATAGCACTGTCAGCGACATCATCATCAATGACAGCACTGTCACAATAAATTATATTAAATGAACGCGAATAACATAGCAAATGTATCAACACGTAAAATGTTCCATCGTTGACAAGCGCGCACTTGAAGAATTCATCCGAAAAATATTTACCGGAAATCATTCCCCGGGCGTTGTTAAAATAATCATCGATAAACACGGCAATGATGACTTTTTACTGACAGATTTTCAGCTGAAGCAACTCCGCGAAAACAATATCACGATGATTACTTGTGATGCAGACCAAATCCTCAATGTTGCTCACTCGTGCATTTCACGGGATCATCTCGATAAGATACTTCAGTGAAAATTCTTTAAAAATATTTTACTTTATATATATTTTTTTTACCACTGACCATTTTCCCGATTTCATAACGGTATTTTGCTATGAAAATCAACGAAATCGTCCATTTCACTGGTTTCATAACGGTATTTGCTAGTAAAAATTAATAAAACAGACCAGCGTCGTGGATTTGATGGGGTATTTTGCTATGAAAATCAGAGAAATCGTCCAAAGTCACGGATTCATAACGGTATTTTGCTATGAAAACCAGCGAAATTGTCCATTTTCCTCGATTTGATAGGGTATTTGCTAGTAAAAATCAGTGACATCAGACAGTTGCAAAAAAAATACTATAATAATTATCTTTCCTGCGGGATTTTATTTTTTATTATAGTATTTTTCTGCAACAGACCAAAGTCACGGATTCATGGGGGTATTTGCTAGTAAAAATTAACAAAACAGACCAGCGTCGTGAATTCATAACGGTATTTTGCTATGAAAACCAACGAAATTGTCCAAAGTCACAGATTCATCACGGTATTTTGCTATGAAAACCAGCGAAATTGTCCATTTTCCTCGATTTGATAGAGGTTTTGCTATGAAAACCAACGAAATCGGACAGTTGCATAATTTACACAGTAAAAAAAAAATATTACTTTTTTTTTACTTTCGATTTCACTTCCTTGATTTCATCAAGGTACCCGATTTCACTTCCTTGATTTTATCAAGGCATCTAACGAAGTCAAGGTGAGGTATTTTTACTTCCCGTTGACTTCGTGAATGACTTCGTCATCGGTGACAAAGCTATCATTGCTTTCTAAATTCTGTGGATTTTCAGCGGACATACAATGCTTTAATTTCCTGACCCGATTGTTAATTATCTTTTTAGTTTCATACTCGGCTGCCAGTGCCAGCCTGATCTTTTCGACTGCACGAGACAGTGGAATAAATTCATTTATTTGTGTCTCCGCTACGCTGGCCAGCGATTTATACAAATTATTTTGGATCATCTTTATGAATCGATATTGAGCAGGAAGAATATAACGCCCTGCGCATTTAGCTTCGTATAATGATTCAAAATTTGACAGAATAGTTTCAACATTTAGTAATATATTAAATCCTTGTTTTTCTAATTTTTTAATAGCATCAATCACATTATTGATATTTTCTTGATTCATATTTATATATATTTTTAAATCTTTAAATATTTATAAATATTTAAAGAAATAAAAAAACATCACATCTCCGCTGAGTCTCTAGGGTGTCTTATGACATCCTACCAAACTCAGGAGGGGCGGAAACACTACCCCCGATGAGCTCCTAAACTGCCAAATAACAGTCTAGAAAGCCCAGAGGGTGTGTTTCCGAAACGACGAGACATTCCCCATTTGTGAACCTCCTAGCTTACCATTTGATATGCTAGCAAGGTCATATGGGGATAACACATAACACATAACTTAATTCTAACTTATCCTAGGGACGGCACAAACATACAGTAGAAGCTATTTACAGCAGCAGTTGTATTTACAGCAGTAGAAGCTATTTACAGCAGTTGTATTTTACAATTGTATATATAACTTATCTTAGGACGGTACAAACATATAACTTAATTCTAACTTATCCTAAGACGGCACAAACACATAACTTATCCTAGGACGGTACAAACACAATGCGGGGTTATAATTCTACATCCAACAAGTTGCACACATACCCGGAAATCAACCCTGTAAAAGGTTACCCCGAAACGGGGCGATAACGAAATATGTGTGCAACTTCGTTGGGTTTCGAAACCCCAATATAGTATTAGGACGATATTGTATATAAACCGACTGATACCCGAAAGTTCAGAAATAGGTCAGCGTGATTTGTTTAAAACGTATATTCTTAAATAAGATCATGTGGAAACCACAGATGAGCCATAAACCCGAACAAGTGTAATAAAATAACGATATTGTCTGTGAAAAAAAGATAAATACACGTTTATTCTTGATGCTGTCAAGGATAAAATCATTCTTGCTCTGTGTCACCTTGACTTGTCAAGGTAGGTTATTTACTTCCTTGTGCAGAAAATCGTCTGCTCGTACCTATAATACTGCGCTCGATAAATTTACCTATTGCACAAGGGGAGGGGACTAATTGCATGAGATATGCCTAACGGAGTTATCTCCGTTAGGAAAATCATCGTGATAACGAAATATAATTTTCTGATTGTTATACTTT
Source organism: Sinohyriopsis cumingii (assembly GCA_028554795.2). NCBI lineage: Eukaryota > Metazoa > Mollusca > Bivalvia > Unionida > Unionidae > Sinohyriopsis > Sinohyriopsis cumingii. The sequence continues at coordinate 75,190,326 of CM068837.1, forward strand.
TTTGCCAACGCGGATTTATATATTTTTTCTGCGACTTTTCGTACTGAGGGTGCACAAATACCGAAATACTTGCCAGCTGAGGTCATTGAGCGAAATATTATTCCTTCTTTTGTATTTAAGTTTATGGATACAACTGCCCTAGACTCTCTCTTCCCCCCAGTATTACCAGCCCTACAATTTTCGCTCTGCGTCACAGCTCTCAAATTGGATAAATTATTATTAAGTTTCTGTCCATCAATGTGATCGATCACAAGACCGTCTTTGATTATCCCAAAGAAACACTCGAACACGACCCTGTGATTAAGATAGCGTTTCTTTCCAGCAGCAAATTGGAGATAACCAGAATTAGTAACAACACCAACTGGTTTTTTCAATCTACAGTGTCTGACTATTTCCGCGCGAGATGCTTCGTAATTCTTGATTGTGGGATGTGGGACAAATTCTTGATTCATTTATATAATAATATATTTGTCTAATTTATAATTTGTCTGAAAACCTAGTTATATAATCACTCTCGGATTTTAGCGCGTCTCCGTTATTTTTTTTATTGTAATATCGCTTGAGTTCCCGGTATCGTTTCCCCCCGCACCCCGCACATAATTGTGTTTTACCCCTGACACCAATGCCACATCGCAGGCAACGAATAGGTCCTGCGCTTCCTCGTTTGATGCTCTGTATATGTTCACCGCAGAATTCCTTCCTACAGGGCTTACCACAGACTGTTACAGATCCAACTTTTAACCATCTGCAGGTGTTGATTGTATATATAATATTTTCTTATTTAAATATTTGTCTTAAATATAACAATGGAGGAGTTTTCTAGGCTAACCGCAGTTGGCGCCGGGAGATTTGATCTTGACAGGCTAAACGCGGATCCACGACGACGGCATCTAACTGATCTGTTTAATATTATCAACGAGGGTAAAAAAGAATTCCGCGACGACGGCGCATCTCATGTATGGTCGTCATTTAAAATTATCCGCGACGAGGACATCATCGATGCTACAATGACTGATGCCCGAGCAAAAGCAATTATTGATTATATTGATTTTCATCAACGTGAAAAGAAATATTTTTTCAGAATAAAATTTATTGTCAACGTTGAAGACGATACGTGGATTATCCGTGACAAACTCGACCCTGTTCTTGCTAACGGAAAGACCGCTCTGTTAAGCAGCAATTGTAAACCAGGAATGCTGACCGGGATTGATATACCATATTACGCTCGAGCGTATCCTGTAACCGCAGTCATTTATAGAATATATCCTGTAAAAAAAACAAAAATTGATAAACTCGCTCCGATGCGAATGACTGCGTCGACGACCACGTCATCAATGACTACGTCATTCGCGTTAAATTGTGTAGCCGAGCGAGTAATGGAACATTTTAAAAACACAAAACTAGGAAACGGTTTAACCGATCTGCGACGTGAAAAAATAACAGCCTGGGGCGATTCGGTTAAGAATACCGGGGCAACAATAAATGATGTTGCTGCGCTATCAAGTATATTAAAATACTCAATAACAGTAAAAACACTAACCGGGGAAATATTATACAGTTCGAAGCATTATCAAAAGTTAGGAACACCGATTGAAATTATTGATCATAATTCGCACGCGTGGACTGATGCGGTTACAATATTTCCACGAGACCGTGTTGTCAAGTTTTATCGTGGAAACATATACGAGGTTATTTACGCGCTGAGTAAAACCGACCCTGTGTCGGTTTGGTTATTTAGGAGCTCTGAAGATGGCGACTATGATCAATTTGTGAGACCCAACGGAGAATTATACAGAACAGAATCGTTGCACCAACAAATGAAAAAACTCGCAAAATCGTATATGAGAGGTGCTAGCGATGAGCAATTATTGGTTAATTGTTTTACAGTTCCAAGTGTTGCTGCTCACGCCGCCAGAGAAAGAAATTCGTGGAGACCAACTCGAAGTCAGTTTCTCTCGGATATACAGTTAAGTTGTGTCGAGTATGGTCATGGCGGGTTCTGGAATACCCGGTATGACTACCGGGACATGATTTCCGTGGATATGATTGCTTGCTACCCAGGAAGCTTTCTCGGGAACGGCGAGTGCCGCGAATACTTTGCGCGGTTTGGACACCCCACGAACTCGATGACACGAGTCGCCGTAAACGGCAGTTTACCCGACGCTGACCTGACAGGATTTGCTCGTGTGACTTCGTTTGAATTCGCCACGGGACTTCATCCGTGCTGTTATGTTTGGTTTGGCAGACACTTCGTCGAAAAGCGCTGGGTACCAATAGTGTTATTGCGATACATGCTTGACAGCGGCATACTGGTATCGTTGACTGTCAGCGAAGCAATCATATGTTATCGACCGCAGACACCAGTTTGGTTACCAACACCAGAACGTGTAACTCTCGATGAAGTTATCGAAGAATGGACACAAGCACGTCCAGAAACTCCTATTGATGCTATCCGCGAAGGAGCTCCTGAAATTCTCAAGATTAGGCTCAAAAACAGTGAAATCACAGCGAAAGATCTTGGACGAAGAATAATCGGTAAATTTACTCAGGGTGCAGCATTTGATCATAAAATGCATCACTCGCGGTTGATTATCGATGAAGCTGAATTGGATTTTATAATCGCCGACGCGGTTGCCAGAGACATATTTTGTAACAGGGAGGATGTGTTCTTGTCCGACGGGAAAAAGTTGGGCACAATTGTAAGTTATATCAACGGAGAATCGCCTCAATACACACAGTTGAGATCTTCAATGCTGGCTTATGTTTCTATAAATTTGTTATCGATGGTAAATCGATTTCCTGACACCGCAGTCAGAGTTACCACGGATTCATTTTACATCGACAAGAAATATTCAGAATCACTGACCGATATAATGAAATTCTGCGGCGGAGATGAATGGGGTTCGTGGAGAATAAAAGCCGAGATGTTGCACGAGTATTGTGAATCCGCTGATGTTGCAATCGAGGACGATTATTATAAATCAACAATGCCAGAAATATCTTCCGCACCGTTTGTGGATGATCCAATCACCAGACATAAAACTGTTTATTTGAACGGGCCGGGAGGGTCTGGTAAAACAACTCAAGCGATTGAATTATTTCGAAATTCAGATATGATTGTGCTAACACCTACACACAGACTTGCCAGAGAGATGAAACAGCGAGGAGTCAATTCTTGTACTTATCACAGCTTTTTCAAATACACCGGAAGTACGTGGACGCCAGATCGAATGGGCACAAAATATATCAATGATATAATAATTTGGGATGAGATATGTACGGTGCCGCTGGAAACGTTAAAAACATTTCTTGTTTGGCTGCTAACGAAAAATACCGCAGTGATTATGTGCGGCGATCACGGTCAACCACCTCCGTTTGTCGGCGCATCTCCGCATGATTGGCTGAGGAATTTTGTTGATTATCACGAAGAAGTGTCTGATGATTACCGAGCACTTGATGCAACGCTGAAAGAATTTAAAACACTAATCAGGCTACAACCGAATACAATTCAATGTGAAATCATGCGCGAGATGATTCCTGAAACTTCGATGAGTGACTTTTTACGCGTGTGGAAACCAAACGATTTGATAGTGGCGAGTAGAAAGATAGTCAGAGACACACTTCAACAACAGCTATTTCGGTTACAAAAAATAAAGTTTCCAATGCTGCCAACGCCGTTATGTTATAGACCAACTGATACGCGGTTACAAAATATAGATGTTGATATTCCAGGAAAGACAGAGAAACAGAATTTAGTATTGAATGATATTGTGTTAGTTGACATCGATGCTGTTGAGGATGCACTAGCGATGAATAAATCCCCGTGGACACTAGGATACGCAATGACCATTCATTGTTCTCAAGGACTGACAATTTCAGATACAACTGTCTGGATCATTGATGATCGAATCGAATGGTCCAACTTAGTCTACTTGGCGGTGTCCAGATTCAGAAGAATATCATCTCAACTGCGAAGAATTGTCTTGGAAAATCCTTCGGATTTTAAATCAACCGCTGATAGCGATGAAAACAACAGCATCACCGATGGTGATGTAATAAGAAAAAAACTCGCCGGTTACAAACAGAATGACAAAAAAAATAATCGCGATTTTGATCTTGATGTTGACTTCGTTGTTGCACTGAAACAACAACAGAATAATCACTGCGCGGGCTGTAATTGTATAATGCTATGGCAGTATTCGAATAAAAAGTCAAGACAATTTACCGTAGATAGAAAAGATAACAGTCGCGGTCATACACGTGATAATGTCATGTTGACCTGTCTTGAGTGTAATCGACGTCGGGGTGCCAGCGCTAGTTAAGTCACTTCAGTGATTTTGGCGGCAATTGAGTGTCCTCGGGTATTACCTGAAGTTGCTCACGGGTGAATCCGCGTTGAGGAGCAGTTGAATCCAACCTGTAGATTGCTGGTCTGCCAGTGGATCTTGTCACGGTGGATATGCTATGTGTGGTAACACTCCAAATGGGATCAGTCGCTCTTCGTTTACCACCTTCAAGTTCGCCTGGTTCATATAAATATCTTACAGTAACATTACCCAGTATTTGCTGTTTTTCTTTCTTTCGTTGTAGTGGTATATTTTTTTTTCGTGATCGCGATGGATGGTTTCATGTTGGTGGTTCGGGTAATTTCATTATTTAGCGCAGCTATCACACTTGGTAATCTTGCAACCCATTCGCGCGATCTCGTATCCTGAATGAATTCCCTCGCGTATTGATATCCAAATAACCGCTCAGCAAGTGTTCTATTGAATCGCTCAACAATTGCCTGATCACGGTGAATTTCAGTGTGTCCTCGTCGTATGGTGACGTTATGTTGTTTCATCAACGATGATACTGCACCTTGAAATTCTTTGCCAGGATCAACTTGTAATAAATTTGGCCATCGCAGAGGTCCTCGCCGATAAATTCTCTCAAACGCAGAAGCAACCTCAGATGATGTTTTAGTCGTTAACGGTTCCGCATCTTTGTATCTACTGGCAACATCAACTATGGTTAACACGTACTTGTATGTGCGTCTTCGGATAGTATCATGTGGCAGAAATAATATATCAGCCTGATGAACCTCATTCGGTACACTAACATCGAAATGCGCAAAGTGAATTTGTTTAGAGCGCGGTAGATAAATTTGCCATATTGCCTATCGGGATAACCAATTTTTGGCAACCGCGCGTGTTACTGATGCCGCGCTGACAAGTTTATCAATTGCCGCGTTACCTCTCCAGTATCCGCTTGGGGAATAATAAATCGACTCCATTATATACCAGTACCTAACGCTAATTTACCCTTCATTGCAGTTTTTATCAACAGGATGCTAACCTTTCTTTGAAAGATTTATCAGGGATGGCATTTAACGCATGAATTAATGTCACGTCCGCGAGATGGCGCTGTTGCAAATCCTTGCTTCGGTAAGCTACATCATGAGCATGGTACGCTGGATACTCACCGGGTTTTGGTTGATCCTGAGCATCAAGTCTGATATCAAGTCGGGTTCCTAGACCACAGTAATTATATCCTGGAAGATGTTTTTCTCCTGGATATTTAGCCCACGGAGCTCCTGGCAGCGCTGTTAACTTGGCTGCGATATCACCTCCGCTTTTTTTTTTAATAAATCTAAATTTTTTTGTGCCACATCGTTCACACTTACCCGTGAGCGCTTGTCGATTATTTTTTGTTGTAATTGTTGTCGTATCCGTAGTTGGGGTACGTGCTCGGCATTTCACACAATATAAATCCATATTATTTTATGATATATCTAATGGAAATCACTGACTTTTCCGCGACAAAGCGACGACAGCCAATCAAGCATAACTCAGTGCTACCAAATTCTATCCGAATGATTATCATAGGCCCATCTGGGTCGGGTAAAACACAGCTGTTGTTGAATTTGATAATGAAGTGGATGAAGTGGGATAAATTATATTTGATTGCCCCGTCTGTGGACGATCAGCGGTGTTATCAAGTGCTAAAAGATTTTAACGAGAGTGCAAAAACAATCATTGGAAATGCAAGCATTTCTGAGACCGACGAAAACGTAGTTGAATTCATAACTGACATAAATGATGCACCCGGCATTGATGACATCGATGGCTCATTTAATAATCTAGTAGTGTACGATGATGTCCTGCTGGATAAACAAACAAACCCTGCGAGAATATTTTCCCGTGGGCGTCATAAAAACACTGATGTCATTTATGTGACTCAACGGTATACACAAATTCCAAAAGTGATCAGAGATAATTGTAACGTTCTTGCAGTGTTTAACGGAGTTGACGCACACACGCTGAGAAATATTCATCAGACTTGGTACAGTGGTGACATGGACCTCAATAAATTTAAAAATTTCTTTCGTCATGCTCAACGAAAACCACACGGATTTGTGACGATAAATTTACATGATCCTCGGACACGATACCGAGTTGGGTTAGATACATTTTTTAACTAAAAATCCTAAAATGAGTAGCAGCAGAGAGACTACGCCACCAACGTCGTCGTCGACGTCACCCCGCGAAGAAACATTTTTTTATAGCGAGTTATCGCTGTCGAAATAACCCTTCCGGCCAGAAAAGAGGATTTAGTCATCATAGTTTCTGGCTAGAAGGGTTATTTTTGTGAAATAAGACCTTCTATCAGAAGAGTTTTCGATAGATGGTCCTGTTGGACGAAAAAGTTGGTGGGCCCAGTCTCTCTGCTGCTAGGGCTATCACGGGCCCTGGGGTAAGAAACACCTGGGTTTCTCGTAGTTTGTCTTCAAAATGTTCGGCCTGTGCCCCCCTCCCCCCGGGCCAATGACCCCGGGATATAGCCCCTGGTCGTTCCCCCTTTCTTGTCGGACCTGATGACAACGACGAGGATGAAAATGTTGACAGGCTATATTTAGGGTAATGGATGTACAGCGAATGGTTCAGTGATGTAGATATCAGCTGGTGATTGATCGATTTTTTGCTTTGGTTCATCATTCTAGGGAACATGATATCAGATCCGAGCGAGTTCAAATCTTGTATACGTTTTGTCCTACCTGAAAGGTCAGAAAAGATGAATCCAGGTTTTATAAATAAAACTAAGAAAATATTCAGTAATATAATGGAAATACAATGACTGACAACACGGTAAGTGTTCCATTTTAATATACTGGTTGTCTTCCAAATGGATTCGATCAGGAATAGGGTGAGGTCGGGAGGTATCGTAGTAGATGTTGTTCTGGTGGTGGCGAATTTGTTTTGTTGAAGCGGTTAGAAACAACTGTTTAGTTCTGGTACGCAAACATTCCATTTACCTTCAGACGATGAGGAGAGAGAGAGAGAGAGAGAGAGAGAGAGAGAGATAGAGAGATCTGCTTTAAGTTAATTGGCCTTCTCAGTGATGGCAATAATATATGTGCAGTAAATTGCCCACTGTTGAATATAGTACATACAAATAAAGCTGGAAATTTCGATAAGTTGAATCACAGTAATTCAGAGAACGATACATGTTTGATGGATTTAATTGGGGCGAACATGTTACGCCAGTACGATGAAAACAGTTTAAACGTTTGGGATATACTGCGAGAAAATTTTAACTCGAAGAATTCTGTCATTATTTAAGGCAAAAATGCCGAGGAAATTTAGGAAGAAGAATCAGACGAGACACAAGGAATATGTAAGTATGAAGTATGATCTCTTCTTCCCACACCTCTAATAATAATAATAATAATAATAATAATAATAATAATAATAATAATAATATTAATAATAATAATAACAATATTATTATTATTATTATTATTATAAACATAAGCATCAACAACTGTTATTATTATTATTATTATTATTATTATTATTATAATTATCATCTATATCCGCCTACTAACATGCATGTTTGTATTTGTATTGATCATGAACCAATGTAGAGTCAGCATGATTAGCTTTACACTATATTAGTTGTCCAAGAAAAACGTATACATTATTTGCAATCGTTCACCTCAGCTTGCATTCAGTCTACAACTTTATTAAAATATAGGATTTGTTTACTAGTACTTAAATAACTAAGTCTTTATCTTATCCATGAACACAGACATTATACACGTTAGTAAATATTTCCGGTAGTTATGCGAGATACAAGAGGGGTTACCCAACAGTATATAATTTATTTTTAATGGAACGATTCAACTGACACTGGTTTTTAATTATTATTCTATTCGAAATGTACTCTTTCGCAGGGAGTATTCTGATAATTTCGTTCCTGACAAATTATTTCTTTGGTCACATACAGGGAATTATACGAAGTATCGCTCTTAAAGAATGCGCGTGTGTGTATGTGTGTGTGTGTGTGTGTGTGCGCGCGCGCGCGTGTGTGTGGAGAGAGAGAGAATATCTGCATGTTCGTCTCATTTGATGCATCCAAGGTAAATTATAAATATTGCACTGTCCTCAGTTATGCTTTCGTTTCAAGACTTGATTCATATGTATATGTGCTATCTGTTAATTATTGATGGCAAACATAAAAGTTATTTGAAACACGGTGAGAAAAAAAAATGAATTTCATAAAATGGAATGATTATAACCTTTTCTGTTACATATTGAAGGAAAAGAAGAATAAAATTAAAGAGATTTTTTTTATACTCTTAAATGTGATATATTTCCTTTTAAATTTTCAGGAACTTTTGTTTCTCGTACACGAGATTTTGCCTCCGTCTGGAGTGAAATTCGCAGATGCGATGTGCTACACTCAGACTTTCGTACAACCCCTTGTAAACTCTGTAATACGTTTGGAAACGGACCGACTAGTTCCGGACTTAACCGAAATCTACCGATACTATCTGTACACGCTTGAAAAGGACCTTAGGAAGAAAGGGACTATAATTGTTGTTAAATCGACGGTGAGTGAATATTTCGTTTTGGAAATGTGTCCGACATATGAATACGACGGCTGCCCTAGACTTTACATCAATGTCCGGGTGTTCGAAGGTGACGTAACAAAGCTAATTTTTCGAGGCCGCACGTGGGACACTGTATTAAATTTGATATACATTTCTGTGAATCTGGCTGATATATTAAGCTATTACTTTCGATATTTGAACAATTCAAGGACGTTCGTTTAAAAATTTCTCACATTAACCGGAGTTGGACTTCATCGACATTTACAAGACTTTGAGGGGGTTTTGCTGATGGTCTATGGATACAGCGCGGCTGAACTATTCCGGAAATCATATGAAGAAACACCTAAACATATATCTCTAGGATTATTCGTGGAATTACAGATTGCTACCAATGAACGTGCCTACTTTTAGATGACATTGGCCACAATGGTCTCATTTAACAGACAGGTTCTCTTACTTATAAAAACTTCAGAAAGAATGTGCCATATCCATTTTCCCGCCAGATAGATTTTTAGTGCAATGTGAGACGTAAACTTCGTATCTCAGATGAAATTCACAGTAACCCAAAAGAGATATAAAACAGTCTCAATAGCAGGGGCTCAATCATCTTCCCTTCTGTCGACAAAACGTTCAAAAATAAAGATCAAATGCCAGGCACATCTTTATTCTTTCAAAGGCAAACGTGTATCTGAGAACCACACCCACTAACCCACCCACACTCACAGCCAACCCTCCACCCGCACGGATCTTCATATGTGTACGTGATTTCAAAACACTTTGTCCCAAAGTAAACTATTTAAGCATCTTTAATACAACCGAAAGCGGCCTAATTTGAAGCTGCATACAGGTGTATATCCTCCGCCGAACTATTATGGTTGGTCAAACGTTTCAAAATCATTCTTAACTGTTAAAATGCGCAGACACTCTAAATAAATGCGAATGTCCGACACTGTGATTTGTTTTGTTAACATGATATCTAATCAGCACGTTCACCTACCAGCTGCTTGCAATATTATTGTTTTTCTATTCAGTCTAAACAGTCTTCAGCACTAGATCTGCAAAGGTCCCCTTTTCGTTCTGCTACTCTTTGTAATGTGACATAAGGAATAAGAAATATTTTCCCCTACAAAGCACAAATGTACATAAACCTACAAAACAGAAATTCAGTATTTGATGCAACAATCTGGTTTAAAGCTTAAACACAGAAAAACTACAAAAAAAAAAACCTTTGAGACTTAAATCTGGAAATAACTTTGAGACTTATTTTGTATTAAATAGGAACCTCAGTTAAGATCATCTCATATGGGTACCTTGATAGACGCTGTGTTTGTAGAGATAGCAAACAATCTCATTGGACGCCATATCCCAGTGACGTTTCGCTTAGCCAGTCAAGGACTCGACGTTTAAAACATCCAACATTAATTTAATTTAATTCGACCTCGTGAAATAAATCGGAAGGGTATCGAACTAAAATCCCGAAATGGTGTACGAAACATGAGTTTTGTTCAGATAAATTATTTTTTAGATACTAATTAGTGCTGACCTTTTGTTGGTATGAGTTTGTGTGCGACTGTTTCATCATTGCTTTTAATGAAATCGCTTACAGAGATATGAATAACCAACTGCGTATACCATGTCTTGGCGCATACTTTGCATTTGTATCTTCTATTAAAGTGAACCAGTCCATACATTTAATATAAGTCTGAGATGAAATCATCACATACGTTTTTGTAAAGATTTATTGAGCAATTTGCGTTTTGATCTGCCATGGGAAGTCACATTTGTTAGATACCCTGAACGTTTGGCGGAACGGACAGTCTCTCAAATTTAGTGTACCTCAAATGACATTGGTAAATTGACGGAATATATTTAAAGATCGTACAATTGTCAAACGTAATTGCATAGTTTGAGGAAAATCATCTTTACAATATGTAAATTAATCAAAATATATTTCAATGATATATCCATCTCATTAGTGACAGACTCGATGTATCATTTAGACTCAATGTATTCGATCTGAATAATAGTAAAATAAAAATAGCAAGATTTATTACAGGTAATACAAAACATAACAAAAGTGTATATAAGACGAAATACACGGGTAGAACACCCTCAAAATGTTAAGCGCAGTTTGTAACTGTTTTTAGATTTATTGCAAATCTATGCAGAGATGGCGCCAGGATTCAAGGTCGCAATTTTCTGTAGTGGCGCTTTTAAATACGCGCTTTCTTCTGACCTACTTTACCTATTTGGCTATTACTATCCCCCCGACCGTCTAAATATAGGTTGTTTCAAGTGGCCCTGTCATATTAAGGTACGTACCATTGATATAAAACTTTAAGCTGCAACTGCTACATATATTGCACCGAAATACCCAGTTGCCCAGGGCTGTGGCGAGGTGTGGGGGTGGGGGTTGCGTTAATCCCCACTTCACGCTGCCACTGAACCATTACTTTATCAGATAATGAAAACATAATTGAATAGCCTAATCATATATTACCGACACTGTACTATTCCTAGCAGAATGTTGTTCAACGATTTACTCCATTTCCGCTCTCGTGAATGACATTTTATTCCCCTCATTGTGACTCAAAATATAATGACTGAGATATTTCAGGCTTGCAGATAAAACACTATGTTCAAAACTTTAGCGCAGTTTTGAAACAGTTTAATCAAATCTAGTTACAATTAGAGTGATGGAACTATTTATACTAAATGGGACACAACCGTTATAATAATTAATAACATACATCAAGTTGTGCCCCTTGTTATCCCCTTGTGCATGCACATATATATATATATATATATATATATATATATATATATATATATATATATATATATATATATGCGTGTATGTGTGTTTCTGTGATTTAGGTTTTACCGTAGCTTTAACAATTTTTCATTATATATCCTTACGATGTCTGCAGTATGGCAGTTTAAAGTAATGTGAAGGATTGGAGCTTCATGCCGCAGATATTTAGCTTTATGTCCACCCAGTCACACTATACTTACACCAGTCCTAACACTAACTTCTTAATTCTGAGCGTCAAGCGAGGCAGCTGCCTGTAAAATATTTAGAAGTCTTTGGTATGACAAGGTCCGGGTCCAAGACGCGACCTTCCGCGTCCGAGGCTAATGCTATTAACACCTAGGCCACCGAGACTGCTGCGTGAGTTATCGATTCAAATTGCGGAATAAAGTTGCATTACTACTGCATTTTCAGTAAACCAATCTCAAGGCTGGGAAGATTGGAAATTTGCGCCAGTAATGGCCATTACGGAACTGAGGCGCTCTACCTGAAAAACTGCGTTACATATCAGGTGACATTTGTATTTGAAGTTTTTAAAAACTGTTTACGGAAATTTTGTAACTAGGTACATTAAATGCAGGCGGAAATGTGAGAGACTCTCGCTATCTCTGTCTCAGAAAAAAACAATAATTATTATCGGGTATATATTTTCACTTGTTATTCCATTTGCAGACAATGAAATCGTAGATTGGGTCACTTCTTCTATATTCATTTGTTCTTCTTCCCCCCTTTCATGTTTTGAATGTTTATTAGTTATTACCACTGTATCCGAAACTGCCTTACAACCAGTTTAAATTAGGCGTACAAGAAAAAACATATTAATGAGGTTTAATAATGATGAACAAGTTGTAATCATAATAAGAAAATGAAACAAAAGAACCAAAACCAGTGTAATTTTTTTGTGTCTGTGTCATCGAATTATTTTGTCGTGTTAGATGCATGCATTTGTCATAGGTCAAGAGGAGTCACCTAAAGACCTTGTACGAGAATATACCCGGTGAGTTCGACAAAAATACCAGCTGAGTGCCTACCAAGTATGCTTCCTACTGACTTGGTAATAATTTATACCGGGTCATTAACAAACCATATTGCCAATACTGTATAGATTTTATTAATTTACGCTATCTTACTTTTATTTTCATAACTTTGAAATTTCCTAGATTTAGTACAATGTTGAAAAGTCTCGTGTCAACATTGTCCTGGGAGAAATTTTGTTTCCAGATTGCATTGTATTAAATTTAACTCGCACATTAATAATCTGCTCAGTAACAAAAAACATCTGTGATAGTTAGAGTCGGAACCATTCTGCATTCTACCCTTAATATCGGAAAGTAATATCTGGTACAAAACAAGTGTAGCTAAGACAAGTTTAAACCATTCATATCTCACTAATTCCAAATATTTATATATACCGTTTGCATTCTGGGGAAATATCAACGGCAAGTACAATGTCAAATCCGAGCTACTTTTAAGAGGCGATACGGACAAGTGCAAACGATGAGGTGTAAATAATAAGACCCGGACTAAAGTATTGATTTGTATTTAATTGAGAAAAAAAATTCAGTTCTTATATAAAGTATACAACTTGCAATACCATTAAAACAAAATGGAGATGAAACACACGGTTAAAGATCCTCAGAATTTTAAATAATATCTCATGCTAAAGTCGTTCTTTCTATGCAGTTGTATATACCCAGCAATCCGCAATGAAGCCTGAAGATGAGTGGATTTACCCAAGAACGTATACTTCCGCTTCGCTTTTTCAATAATCAGAAATATTTGGTGTGTCAGAAGCCAGCTATTTCACCAGCAGTTGAAAATAAGTCAGTCAACATCATTATTATAATCATTATTGTTATCAGTGTTAGTAATAGAAGTATGAGTAGTATTGTTGACAGTAAGAATTATCAATATATGAAGACGGAATCAAGTAGTAGCTATACTATTTATAGGATCCGGTAAAAAAGAAACAATAACAAATTATTAATGAAATACAATGAAGCCCTCCAAAACAGCGTTATCATATTATAGCAAAGGCCTCCGAAAATTACTTTCTATGGAAAATTAATTTTATTTATCTGTCTTGTACGTCGAGTCTCAGAAAAAATCTTTGAGAAATATATGTTACTACCCTTCCTTTCTACTGGTACACATTGTCGCCATTTGAGCGCCTTGGTTAGTTTGTACAGGATCTATAGGATTTAACATGTTCTATTTGTCGAGTATATATGGGATTTAGATTGGCTCATTTGCATATTACGCAATGGATTTAGATTGGTCTGAGAATAGCAACGACGCTGTTTAGATTGGTTCATCTATATAGTATTATGGTTTTTAGATTGGTCCCTTTGTACAATGTATGATGGATTTGGATTGACCATTTGAGAAGTATATATATGATTTAGATTGGTTAGTCTTCTCTGGGATCTAGATTGATTTATTCGTATTGTATCTGTGGAATTTAAATTGGTATATTTGTACACTGTATATTGGATTCACTTGGTCCATTTGTACAGATTATATAGCATTCATATTCCCCCGTTCCTACAGCATCTTTGGGATTTATATTGGCCAATTTGCACATTATCCATGGGAATTAGATCTGATTTAATATTGAAAATACCAGTACAACAAAGGCGTAATGTGTGATGGAACATATTTTAAGTTTAATAATTTACATCAAGGCGTATAGCAGAGAATATAGCAAATTTATACAAAATGCGGCTGTGTGTGTATGTGTGTGATTAGGATTTTTAACGTAACTTTAAAAATAAAATTCAGTCATATCGCTACAAAATAAGAGAAAATGCTACATCGCATAGTAAAATGAACACGTGTTAGGTATTTGCTCACTAAACATGATGCATGAGGTCCTGCATACATGGCATATCGCATGCGTTGCTGCTTTAATGTATGAATGGTGTGAACTGTCTATTGGGATGGTGACAAAGCTAAACTAGCAAGACAGTAGAAGGTCAGTATTTGTAGAGTAGATGATTATATTTCCAATATAAAGACGGGGAGGGAGATCTATCTGCCTTCATTCCTTGTGTTTTAGGTCTGACACAATTCAACGAATATTCTCATATAATGCGTATGAACAGCGTATTTTCGTATTTTTATATGTGTTTCGTCAACATTATAACTGCATACCGTATTACACTTAATTTAAATGGCACGCTTTTATAATTTCTTGTCTGAAAAAAGGTTTATGTCTGTTGTTTTATGACCTAATTATGTGACATATGTAATGTGAACGTAATAATCTTATACTTCTTATGTACAATATTAGTTCATACAGCTCTGTAATCTACAGGTTGCATTCCATTTTATGATAATACACATCGTGAGTAGCGTTCTTGTGTGCATGCAAATGCTCTCTTTTACTCGATGTTTTCCACGTTTAATGGTAAATCAAATACAAAGTTTAATCTCTATAATGTTAATATGCTGTTTGGTATTTGAAAACTGCACATAATATGATAGGATATATTCTATATAGCTTTGATATTTAGTTCAATAGCAAATAAAAGCTTTCTGAATGTATTTAATTTCACACACTTATACATCAAGCAATGAAAACGATACCCATAATGAAATGGGAGTATTTGTGTGTGTGTTTTTGTGTGTGTGTCTGTGTGTGTGTGTGTGTGTTTGATTTTGATTTGTAACGAATGTTTGATTTTGATTTGTAACGAAGCTTTAAAAACATTTAGTCCTATCGCTACGATGTCTGCAGTGTGGCAGTTTATAGTGATGTATTGCACTCGGGCATCAAGCCACAGACATGCAGCATTAAGTCCCACTCTGTCACATTATCCTGACACCATTCCGTCCAGTCACAACGCTAACCTCTTAATGCTACCAAAACTCTATCTTTCTTGTGGAAAGTGGCAGTCGGTGACGTACCAAATAGGTGCTCAAAAACAGTCACTTTGTTGTCGGGAGTCACTTATTCGGTCACATCCGATGCTAATATTTAGATTGGTTGTACGCCTGGACCAGTTGCGGTAAGACGTCGATGTACTTGAGAGTGTGTTGATGCTTAAATTATTTCCACATGCGTTCTTCCAAGGTTCGTTAAAAACGTTCCAAGGGGCTTGCTTTGGTTTCTGGATTCTTGGTGATGCTACAATGATTGTCACACTTCTTCAATTCATTATGGAAAACTTGGTTCCAAACGTCGATGCTTTTGTCGGTTTGCCGTCGTACAGGATGACGATGAGTTTGTTTCAACACCAGTTTGGGGCACACTAAGTCAGGTCTCGATGTTGGAAGTCAATGGCACGAGCCAGGACAATTTGGAAAAGACGTATATGACACAACAAAATATTTGTATCAACGATTTTATTTTGCAAAATGAGAGACCTCGGCTAAATCGGCTTGCCACTGATGATCGTTGCCCTCCACTCGGGTGTTACTTCTGGAAAACAATTCATAGAATGAGTTTGCATAAGGTGTACGTGGCTTGTTCGTGTAAGTGTAACCTTAGTTGCAGTTGAGGTAAACGGACAATTTCCAGTAAAGATTTGGTAGCACGATACAGTGTGTGTGAACTCCTCCGTATCAAAATCGGCTTTATCGTATTTAATGCTAACACGTTCTTCATTGATTATGTTAAGAGGTAAAGCACTCTTCACTGATTATACTCTTTTCTTCGTTTGGTATTGTCTTGGATTGTAATGCTTTGCGTGTCGAGGAGTTGGATACCTGAACATGTGTAATCGGTTCTTGTTTCACTACTGTCTTCACCTTACTTTTCTCTTTTGTGGAAGAAAGGGTGACCATCGTCTTTTTAGTCCATCCAGTGATGGATGTTGTTTGTGTTGTTAACTTGCATACGTTCTCTGGTGGTGGTGTTTACTTGCGCACTTTTTCTGGTGAAGTTTGAAACTCTTCTTCATCATTTCCTTTTTCTGTCTTTTCAAATGCGTGGTGGGGGTGGTGATGGACTTTTCGTCAGGGTCATACAATCTTTCAGAGTTCGCATAGTTGTTTCGTCTAATGCTTTCTGTAGATAGACTTTCAGGCGTTGTAACATTTGACAGTACCTTTGGGATTTTTCAGTTTCTGACAAATGGCTGCGTTTCCTCAACGATTGCGATTCGTGTTGTAAAGGTCAATCTCGGTCAGATAAGGATTGGGAAGTAAATGTGTGGTCCGTTCTTCTTGCAAACGACAATACTGCGTTTATCGTTTGTAATTCACTAAAGTCAGCTTTCGTCATTTCATCAGATTGTAATGGTCAGGTCTGAGATCTTTTAAATCCAGAAGTCAGTTTTATCTTCCTGGTCAGCTTTATCTTGGAAGCATGGGTAAAATACCTCCCAGGAGTCCCAACATGGGTCCTACTATTTGTATGACAATAGCACCTAACAGGGGTAATAATTTCCGCGTTGGACCAACATTTTTCTTTTGATGGATGGGGATTTTCTTTTGCAACATATGGCGAAGAACGTGTCGATGCTTGACCAAGCATTTTTTTTATGATGTTTAGAAAAATATATTGTGCCTTTCAAGTGTTTCAAACAGCATTCGCTCACGGTATCGCCGATGTCATTGGAGGATTTTTTTAATGAGTTCTTTTCGCATGGTTGGATAAGCTTTGGGACAGGACGTGCATGTCCCCATGTTTGACTAAACAAGAAGGAAGTCCTTTCCATTTATTATTTCATGAGTACAGAATGATGTATTCTAGAGCGTGGCATCCTTGTTTGCTTGTTGGTTGGTTAGTTCTGGTACACACACCAAAATATACTGACGTTGATGACTTGGGATACACCCTTTCCGTTTTGTGACTATTGGTTCGTTAAAAGGTAACGATTTGTTTTCCAAAATCGCCAAAATAATCCTCCCCTTTGGTTGCTCGTCTTTGTCTTTAGACGGCTGCCTTTTCTTGGGTGGGGGGGGGTAGGTCCATGCTTGGCTAAGCGTATATTCGAATGACCAAAGTATCATTTTCTTTTTCCTTTTCCATTTTGGACAGAATAATAACAGTGGTGACGGTGTGCACTTCTTTGAGGGGACATATTTTGGCGTTCAGGAGCACACACAATGTACACTAAAGTCCATTACTTGAAACGCGTCCTTTTATCTTTTTATCGGATGAAACCTTTGTTCAAGGTGTTGTTTAAACTAATTGACCATATGTTTATCCAAGAACATCCTTCTCTTCTCTGGCGTCTCCTTTACTCTAAACTACAGGGTGCTTTCTGGTGGTGACGTCAATGCTTGGCTAAGCGTTAGTTTGGATAAAGAGACAGTCATTTTATTTTTCCTTTTTCTTTTCGAACAAGATAACGACGATGGAGGTACATTTCACTGAATGGGCATATCCGGGCGTTCAAGAGCACAAAATCACTGATGCACATTGTTTTGTTCAGGTCTCTTTTATGCTAAAATTCGTCGCGACTGATTGTCTTTACATCGTATCAGCTTGATGGTAGGCAATGCGTGGCGTGAAGGGGTTCGCAAATTACTAAATCTGGACAGTTCTCTCTTGGATACATCCAGAAATATCTGTAACATGCCCGATCTCTAAAGGACTTGGATATTTGGAGAATTTACTTTGTGAGTAGCTGCCACTGCAGCTAAGGAGTGAGAGGGTATTACCGTTGGGTGAGAAGTTCTTGGAGACACGGGTTTCCATTGTTTCATCAAATTAAGAATAACGGTTGTCAAATTGGGTTTATCAGGCATCACCAGCAACGGATAAATCGAAGAACCTGAGGCTACTGGAGATGCGGTCACAGTCACTGGTGGTAGTGGTTTGCGAATGTAAGGTTGAGTGCTGGCCAAAGTAACTATCTAGCGGGAAGAAGGTGTTTTATCGGGTGTTTTCTGTTTACTTCTTTCTGAGGCCGTGTCCTCGTCTTTACACCGTCTCTCTATTTCTTCCTCTGGGTACGTTGGCGAGTGTTTTTTTTTTCATTGGGGAAGATTTTTGGGACAGTTATATCTCATTTTAAGAGGGAGCGAACTATGACACCTCCTAGAGAACTGCTACCTCCAAGTTTCAAAATTATTTGCTTTATGGTTTGAGTGTCTAGGAAAGGATCTGCCAGTTCCGTCAAGACTGCATTGTTTCTGTCAAAAAGTGTTTGGTTTGATGTGAATGATACATTGCAGTAATTGACATGCTCCCACTGTAAATCAACGAAAATCTTATTTGAGACCGGCTTCTAAGATATTAGCACGTATTTGTGGATTTTAGTCGCGACCGATGTCGTACAAGGCACGAATACAATTGACGGAAAGATGAAACTGGAGGGACGTCATGTTGGCGCTGTGTGATACAGCCTCAAAGTGTGCGAGGTTTTTATAGATTTTTTTTGTTGCTGTGAAGTCGACGACGGGGTCGTTTACACGACAGGCCCACGGTCTTAGCACCAGTGGTGAAACAGATGGGTACAAAATCGAAAATAATCGGGAGTGGTGGGTTTTAAATCCACGTGTAAATATGCGTGAAGTGTTTGAGTGGCATCGCCGTAC
The DNA here is from genome assembly GCA_028554795.2 of Sinohyriopsis cumingii. NCBI lineage: Eukaryota > Metazoa > Mollusca > Bivalvia > Unionida > Unionidae > Sinohyriopsis > Sinohyriopsis cumingii. The sequence goes on from CM068837.1 coordinate 75,209,504, forward strand.
TCATGAGGCAGCAAATGAGTTCCTAACAGGTTGGATAACACTTGCATTTGCGATTTATATTTAGGGCTTTTAAACAAGACCGCGTAATGAGGATTGAGATTGATGTTGAGATGGGTTTTACTGTGTTGAATACAATTCTGAGCAATGCAAATGACAATGGCATTAAGATAATGCCCTTTGAGCGTAAACTACACTTTAATTTCTTCTTAATCTTCTCCTAGCCTGACTTGTGTGACGTATGTTAGACACGATCCCGTTGTCTCTGCATGACTGACATCCACATACACGATGGAATCGCCTTAACCTTCTATCAGAAGGCTGTATGCCGATTGCCATTCTTCGTAACACCACACGATCATTTGAGGTGGACGATCGATCAAATGATGTTTATGTTTGATCGAACGTTTGACGTATTTGGTTTTGCATGAAACGCTGATGGGTTTGCGCGTAAATTGCAGCTTAATGTATTCTTCATATTCTCCTAAGATGCCGTCGAAGATTACCAGATGCGTTTGTCTGGGGTCAGACACGATCCCGTCGTCTTCGCCAGGAATGCCTTCCACAAACACGATTGAATCTCCTTGACTTTCTCGCAGAAGACTAGCCATTCTTTGTAACACCACAAAACACGTTGAGGTGGAAGAGCGATCAATTAATTTTAATTTTCGATCAAACGCTTGTCAAATTCAGATTTGCCTGAACCGCTTGGTCCAGCAATTAACATGTTAAAGGGATGGCGAAGATACAAGGCCTTACAATTAACACGATCTAAGTTTTCGTCGATGACTTTTAAAGTTCAGGAAGAAGAAACAGAGACAGTAGAGATAGCCATAGTGCAAGGAATTTCACTTTGACACATATACAGACAAGACACGAGTTTCTATACTTTTTTCAAGACACGTTTTGTGCACGTTAAAAGGGAACAAGACGAAATACAAAAATAGACAAAAATAAACACCAAATGGTCAAGTGCATCATTAAAATACACATCAAAACGATCAAGTTGGAATACAAAGTCTATGCACAACATTAGCTTTGAATGTGTGGTGTCCTAGGGTCAGTGTGTAATGGTTTTAGAGTTTGTACATTTGGTACACTGACATGATTGTCATCACGGAAGGGCTTATCGGGAATGTACATGACAGTCCTGTCCTGAAGGGAGCGTATTTCCTGGGTGACGAGTTCTGCTTTTGCCACTCCAGTTAACTTAGGTTTACAAGTTATTTTTTTTCACTAAACGTTTGAATTTAGGATCACAAGTCCTAGACATAATTTGATAAACCCCAACTTTTCCAGTCACATACATTTATCCCGTGAGGGTGTTAAGTCACATTCTACACACATATCGTCTTACACATCTTCAGTACCTACAAGTTGAAGAATCTTTTTTTCCCGTAGAGGTCCAGAAGTATCCATATAAAAGTGCAGGGCCTTGAACATAATGAGCCTCTCGTTGACATTTAATGGTACTACTGTCATGCTTTGTGTCGATGACCACTAAAAATCGCACAGAACCCAAATTAAATCGACTGGTAAACGAAATCCAAGAAAACACGTCACTAAGGCACACACTACACGGCGACCCAAATTCACGGGATGCAATTCTCCTAAAAAGAGATTGTAATCCTCCTCATTTTGAACACTGTCATTGATTTCATTCAACGACAATCGTTGTATCATGAGTGATAAAATTCGTGGCATTGTAGTCCGTGTTTATAGTTCTTTTTCTTTGAAGTAATACGTTTACTTTTGTGTACAAAACTGATCGTACTCCGTCGTCGTATTCAACATGTTTAGTCACTAGAACGTACACTATTTTGGTTATTCTGTAACTCTTCCAGTGTAATTCGATATAGCATTGCCACCTTGAAAACAGTATGATGAGTAGCCACCCAAATTATTCTGGTCTTAGTCTAGTTCAACCATTTTTGACCGCTGGAACGTTCTAAATTGAACCAATCATATTATGCCATTCTGATAACAGTGGTTACAACATTGGTGACGTATCAGATGCAGTTTGTTTTTTTTGTTGCGTTGAACGCTTATCTTGACCCACTCTCGGTAAGTTCGTTCTCCCAAATCCACATGCAAACCACGAATGTTCTCTTGTTTAGTATATACCCAGAGATTACTTAGGTAGTCCCATTAAAGGTAGGTAGTGACAATCCGGAGACAATCGATAATATTCCAGGCAAGCCGAATATTTCTGCTCCCACTGGTGAAATGACACACCGCAACTGATAAACACCGAACTGGAATGATGTGATATGTTTGTTTGTATTCATTATTTTGGCGAAATCTTGGCAGTTGCAATGAACTATCGGTCTTGGACGTTGTCCCTTTTAATACTAGTCGTAACGAGGTCTCACGCGTGTTGATCTTTCCTTTATATGCCTAGTTTTGGATGTCTTCCATTTTCTTCTTCTTGGACAACGGTACTACCTTTTCTAATGTACCGTCATACCTGTACCGTATTATAATTGGTGGAAAGGCCATGAAAAGGTAAAACAGTGCGGAGACCATTGAATATGGTCAAGAATATATTAATCTTTATATATACCTAGATCCATTTGCAACTTCAGACAACAACTGAAACACTGTACTTCGTATCTTAAACCAATCTCTGATCACAAACTGACAAATCCTGTTCTAGCTAAAACGTTCGTAATATGTAATCCTTTCCAATAGGCTGGCCATTATTGAAACGTATCCAATCGACTGGCACAATTACAATAGTTGGGCAATAAGACAGGACATGGTATGGTTTGATCTTGGAGTTCTCAGTGGGTCTCTCACTCGATTCATCCTGTGTCGATAGCATCATCCTTGTTGGTGGCTATCCTCTTTGAACCATCTTTTATACCATTGTGTCCGTGTGGCAAAATAAAGTGATAGGGAAGTCGCACCCACTTAGGTACACGGTTTGTTTCACTGTTTCAAAGCGTTGACGTACAATTTGATATGTGGCTAGACGTACAATCTTGTGACGTTGGTATGTGGTCACTTTAAAATTTCGATCCTCTCCACACTGCAAGGCTTATTTCAATACCCTAAAGTTCACCACTTGACAGGTGGGATAATTTAGATTAAATTCTTTCATTTTACACTCCGTGTGCACGTCTTCTTGTGGGGTTCCGGTATTCCTAACCGTAATTGTTTGGACCGCCACTAGCAATACTTAGAATCTTGTCCTTGGAGTGTTCGTCCGTCCAGACTCATAATCCGGTCTCGTTCGATGACATGGTGACGTTGACCCAGCCGATCGATGTAGATCAAACTGTCCATGTTAAAATACAGCACACGATCTCCTAATTGGTGTAGCGCTTCCTACAATCTTAAGCGAGCATGGGCTGTCACGTAAACCGCAATGATGGCATTCCCAAATTCGACAGCCTCTACAAACTCCAGTTCTTCTTCGTAATTGACTAAGATCAAGCCGCCACGAAGGCCGTCCACGTATTGTATGTATTTGGTTTTGCTGCAAATTATCTGGAAGTAGAGGAAACGTTCTGTCAAATACTATGTCTTGGCTAAACACATTCGTTTTTTCCATTGTACCCGAAAAAGAATTCAACATCACTTTAGCAAGCGATTGCCTTGCTTCGTTTGTATCCAAGTTGTATAAGGTGAAGTATTCCTGCTCCCAGTATTTCTCTTGGTTTTCGGGATTGTGACACCAGGAACGATAGTCGCATGCTTCTTGTTTCAGTTTCAAAATGCATCTACATAGTCAGCGAAAATGCCTTTCTGAGTTTGGTCACCCTTGTGGTAGTATTTTCTGTTGGGAAAATGACACTTCTAACAGTTGGTATCCCATACATTTAAACACCTCCACGCTGATACATATTCCCGCGTGTGCTGACAAGGTCGGTCTTGGTTGCATGTTTATGCACAAGTAAGGCTTTAGGCAAACATAAGTTTTTCTTGAGACGGGTGAGGTAAAACGAAATTGTACAAGTCCGTGTGAGGCAAAACTTTACATTTAATCAATCCTTCGTATTATTGAATTATGTCCAGATCGATATGCTCCATCTATATATGTGGGTGACCTGTCGAAAAGTGACAATATTCATGCACGTAATAATACAGCGAACACACGCCCAAGTATTTTATTTCTTCTCCATTCTTCTCGTGGGCTTGGTACAGCAAACGGGTGACATTCGTTCGTCCTCCGTAAAAACTCTCCCGCGAGTTCAATGTCTAAACCCACTTGTAACTTTCTACGATGCGTGTAAACCCGAGATCTGATTTCAAACGCTGATGGTACTCGTGGTCACACATTTCCACCACTTTGGATCCTTGTTTCAGGTGATTAGAACGAGTTGGTTGGTACTGGTCTTTCATGGTCCGTTGTATAAACTGATTTTTGTTGTCATGTTGAGGGTAAAAGATGGGACAATTGTGAAATAAGCACCCGTTAAAGTCTTACACATTATATTGTTTTTTTAAGTCCCTATCATCCATTGAATACGTTCCGAATGTCTTTTCGCCTCCTCCGTTTCGGGCATGTTGGATCCATTTGTGTTCCTTGTCGCACAAATAATGTAAGCAGAGTAGGGTTTTGACCAAGTTAAGACGTTTGACAAAGTTCGTCATTTGAAGGTTTATGACAGCCAGTGTGTTTTGGTGCATGAATCGTTGGCGGTACACTAAGGAACACGATTTGGAGATCGATCATTGCGTGTTCCATGAACAGTTCTCGAAATTGTACACAGCATCGCCGTAAAATGCCCAAGTGGGAACAAAAATGTTTGAACATTTCTTCCTGAAAGTCGAAATGGTCCGAGGCCTGATTCTGGTAACAAGTGTAGAAAGCTACCCGTTGATCGGTGTGCATGTTTTCGTGGTCGTAGTAATGAGCAAACATGTATGTCAGATCACCATGTACAATCATCAGGATTAACGATATGATCGTCTGAAAAAGAATATATCTGGAGAGACATGTCTGTCTCAAGACAGTCATGATTTACGGTCCCTATGTCAGAAGACGTTAGAGGAAGAGAAAAATACATGTGCGATACCCTTTATGTTAAAGAAATAATGTTTAAATAACTACGACCCTTTTTATTCCAAATGTTTAAGGCATTCGGCTCAAAGGCATGGCCAATTACTCATCGAATTTTTAGACTGCACTTGTCCCACTTACATGTAAATCAGTTTGGCTCCCTTCAAAGTAAATTTATGACGTTCGGTACATTGTTTTGTATAGCATCTCAAAATAAATTCTCCGTCCTATCCAGAATAATTGTGAGTCATACTCGTGGCATGGCGATGAAACTATCCGTAACGTTCGATGTCCTCTTGACTCCGCGTTTCGTTGATATGATTTACTATTCATTGGGTAAAATCTGTCAGCTTGTTCGGTCTCCTAATGGTTTGTTAACGTTCTCCAAGAATAATGCTGCAGTGAGGGCAATGACTAAAGATAGGCTTTTGTAAGCAGTTCTCGCACTCTAGGTGAGCCACGCAGAAATTCAAAATGTGAATGTTGGTATCTTGCATGCATTATAAATTGAACAAGGTGAAATTCTCTTTCTTATGGTCGTCTTCCTTTTCAAGTTTGTAATGCTATTTTTGAAAGTAGCATTCGTGTTAAAAGTACATGATTTAATGACAAATGTGACGTCGTTTCTTTCCTGAACATATGATAATCTTATAATTAATGCTACGTATGACTTGTCAAAAGGTGCGGCACAATCTCGAGAGTTGAAAAGCTATTTTCTACTCTTAACATTGCATCTTCAGATGTTGTTAGCAACATATAGGACTAAAAAATGTTCATTGAAAAGCATAATATTGCACTCGTTCGTGTCCTTCGTCCAGACAGGATTTAGCATGCTTATGTCGCTCTTAATTGTAATAGTCATAATCATATTCCTCACAGTAATAACTCCAGGAATTCAGTGATAACCAAATGTCCATCTTGATGATAGGTTTGAATGTATTTTCCGTATTTGAACTGTTTGCCACGAAACAACAGAGGTATGCGGCAGTCTTGAGGGTGCAGTTTCATTGTGTAGGTTGGAGCCAAGACGTCTTGAAAGTTAGAAATTCAGGAATGTCGCAGGGTGTGCCTTTGGATTGCCCCGCTTGATGTACAGGAGTTTTGCTTTTCGTCGTTGTTTTGCTCGGTCCGATTGGTGAAATGTTTTCCGGCTCTTTTTCATTCTAGCATGTGGTTCTTGTCGCCATAAGTTCGTTCCAACACGATGGCACTGGCTAAATACATCTTGACTTGAGGATTGTTCAATTGAACTACAAAACGCTTGATGCTACGAAGGTTTTCCACCAATAACACTTTTCTGCGGTGTCCCCTCCTTTGGGGAAGGGAAACGTGGGTCATGAAAAAGGATCGCTTTTCCGTCGGTGATGTGAAACTTGTCGTTGGATTGTTGTTTGTATTGAATATAGTCGATGACTTTGGAAGGTGTCAGTTCTCATTGCCTGATAAGCGGTTGTGATGAATGGAAAGTCTCAAGCGATCGTCTTTTTGGCTTGAGATTGCCGTTGCAGCGTGGTTAACAAATAATATCACCCATTGTTGATTTCTCCAACGGTACGTCGGACTTGAAGTATTTAAACCGCAACGTGTACGTGTAGGCTGTGGTTCTAAATTTTCTAGAGGAGCTCTTTTCCGTTTCTCAGAAGTGGAAGTAGTTTTGAGGGTGTTGGTGTTGGACTTTGGTTTGTTGTAGACTATCTAGGTCTATTGTGGTTCCCTCATGTCATCTTCAAATTCGCTGACATGAATTCGAACCAAGACTTCGGCTACTCTACTAGGCGATATGTCACGGCGCAGCCTCTTACATTTCTCTCCTTTATGCAATATATGATGCTATCGTTTCCTCTTGACTGTAAAACGTCAAATGACTACATTTTAAACGCTATGGGTCTATATATCAATGCCAGGCCGGGGCATTGTCGTCCATCCACCTATTCATTTCACTCATTTTACCAGAAAGATGAAAGAGGCAACACATCTCGAACTTCTGATCAAAACATTGTGAGATGTCATACGAATATTTTCTTCAGACAAGCCGACGGACTACTCTCCGATGTCTTCGAGATAAAAGTCAAGATGCTTGCTATATCTGTGAAAAGAAAAGGTATTGGGATATATAGTGTCCAGTTCGTCAGAAAAACAAAACAGGCATGCACAAGTCAAAATAATTGTTATCATTGTCAAGAGAAAGAGGATTGGGCTTCAGACTGCCCTTGAAAACAACATGAGCAAGAGGAAGTGATGGATTCCGAAAAGGAAGAAGAGGTACCCACCCAAAAGGAAGAATCCCGACACGTCCAGGCTGAGAAGAAATGTGACGAAGAAGAGGAGCAAATTGTCACAGTAAAGAAATTCAAAAGAGAGTTTAAAAAAGGTACATAAGGAGTCTGTGCTTTTTAAAGTGTTGTGTTTTGAATTGAATTTGACAATTTATACCATAATATAACAAAACAAAACCGTAAGTGTCTCTAGATTTCATTTTTTAGAAAAATGACGCACACTACCACATTAACGCAACTTCAACAAGGGGCAACGATGCTAATTTGAGTTTTAACTGATTTTGGCAAATGGACTAGTGTCTCTTTTCGAGAATAGTGGGTGGCCCTGAAAAGGACCGTTGGGTGTTTGTATGAACAAAAGACAGGAACGAGAAGGAATCAGCTTTACTGATGAAGCCTTTGTCACTGCCAAGGCCTACTTTTGGACATGCTCCTATCGATAATTTGTTAGTAATCACTAGAGTTGCTATCCCAGGCGTAGTAACAGGGTTGGGCTGTATGACTCTGGACGGTCTTTATCTCTTGGGTGATGTTTAATAAATGTGATACATTTATTTAATACTCCTTAACTTTGTCAAGATGTATAATCGTACCGTCACCGTTAGACGTTATCGGTCCTCCTTCTCTCTAAGACCTTGTTTCTTTTCTGCTTCTTCTTCTTCTTCTTGTCGTATCCTTCTTTCCTTTCCTTCTTCTGGCTGTTGCTGCTGAAGGCGAAATCTTGTACTGTTTTTTCAGCTGCTGTACACAATTTATCCAGTTCTTCTTCTTCTGTGTGTCTCTGTTTAAAATCCTCGACGTGTGGTAAGGAAGGAGAATGTTGCGATGGTGCTGGTATTATAAAAAAAAATCTTGCGAAGAAGAACGAAAACCCACAAAATCCCAATTAAAACTGCTTTCTTCTGGAAGTAGGACCGTGTTGACTTTAGTAGCCTCTGCTATACCATCACATATCGTCTCCGCGGCCGGTTCACCCATTTTCATCGTCTTCTTAGTTTCCGTCATGTTTCAAAACAATGTCGCATTGATTGATTGCGCACATACGCTTGAACACATATCTAGAAACATGTCGTCATTGTTAGCTATCTTTGGTTTGGAAAACAGACACCACTCTGTGACTGAATTGTGTAACACGTGCTAGGATGAGTGAAACAAACTCAATCCGTTTCGATCCTATCCTCCACTATATCTAACCACGGTTCACGTCATTCCCTGCACCTGTTTTCGTCACAAGATGTGGCCTCACACTGACTCGTATACCCTCGTATAATCGATACTGATCCGCACGTACTTACCCACCTATGTCAAATCATCATGTATTATCATCAAGTTCACCGAGCGTTTGGAAAAGAATGATCTATCTGAAGAGACATGTCTGTCTGAAGAGATTCCTCTTCTACGATCAAGAAGTCAGAATAATTTTGAGGACGAGAAGAACAATGCGATGCCCTCTTTGTTAACGGAATGATGCTAACAAAATAAACAACGGCCCATTTCATAGCTACTCCGTTTATTAGAAAGGATTTGCTATGGAGCCTAAAATGTTTTCAGTCGACTTGAAATTTTAGATGTTATATCTTGATGTTCACCTATATGTGTCGTATGTATACGTCCCGACATTCCAGCCACGACAAGCATTATTATTCGTATAGTTTATGAATTAGTTGAACTTACCCGCCATCTCCTATCACTATTTTCTGTTTGGCCGGATTGAGGTCAGTACTTAAAACGTTGTTGCCAATTTACAATACCGTGACGTAACCCACCTGTTCAATAATCATTGTTACTATACATAGTGTAGCTATATCTTCCCATGTGGTCTGTAATGCTAATCCCCATCGTCGCTATATCGTCCTCCTAAAACACTTACACCTATCCATATTTACGATCACCATAACACATACCCATTCATAACACATTCACACATTCATACAAAGCCAAACACAGAAACAAGCCCATGCATACATGCACAAAAATAATGCACATACACATTAGTACAGACATACACGCACACACATAAGCACCTACATCAATACGTAAAACACATACATGCACGTTCATACCCACACACAAGCAATAACACCAACACATGCAAAATATTATCCATATCCACCCTATATACACAAACATACACACGCTTACACACATTCATACTCATGCAAACTCATGCAATCATACACCGATTCATATGCACGCACAGGAACGCATACATACATAGATCCATATTGATGTACACGTTCCTACCCACATCTCAATACGCACATATGTGCACATACACAAACACAAATCTATGCACAAACAAACGCATATTCATACACACATTTTCTTACGTACTCAAACGATAACACACACACACACACGAGGTATTTTACCCACTGATGCAACCACGTACACATCAATATGCAAGAGCATGCACGCACGCAATACACATACTCGTGCATCCATAAGCACACATACAAACACATACACTTATGCTCACGAGTTCGCTCTTACACGCACACACACGCACGGACACATACACACACATATACTAATGCGCACACACATGCAAATATACGTACACACACATCAGTGCCCAAGCTCACGCATGCACATACACCTACATACTCATTCGTGCGCACGCACTCCCACGCACACGCCGTCGATGAAAGACACAAAATAAGCATGTTGTATATGACAGCCTTTAAGGACATCTTTGGATAAATTATGGGACTAGGACACCAAGGACGGAAAGACGAAACAGGGTATACACCATGTCATAAAGGGGATTACTTTATTACAATACATATGCAGCTTGCAATTAAGGAATCAAAACGGTCGAAATCAAAGACAAAACGTAATTATAAGAAGAGGAAGTTTCATTGGTTTAGGAAATATGTGGTGGAATAAAGATTTTCAAGTGCCAGCTACATTATAACTGAGGTTGGCACAATGGATAGCTTTTTCTATTGTATGTGATAGGAAAGATAACTCTGAATCTTTTCTTTGTCATAACGATTGCTAGGTATTAAAATAAGACGTCCGCTGAAACTTTTAAATAGTTCAAGGTAATATGCATTTTCACTTGCTTACAAGCAAACGCAAAATTTAGCTAGCTTTCACTTTTTACTCGGGCACAACTCGCAATGCATTCAGTTACATCGGAACATAAACCAGGTCTTAAAGTTGTCTGTAAATAAGATTGCAGAATATAGAAAGCTTATCGTCGAGTACACATATCCGTAATAGTACTTTTATAGAAACTGATTTTTCTGCAGGCTATGATGCACATATGCTTGAAAAATCTACATGATGATATAATACATGCAAATATTTCTTTTACTTGAGTTTATGATACCATGCAGGTCACATATACGTGTGGTTTGTAAGAATGTAACACTTTAACAATATGCAATGGGTTAGAAAGTTATATACTTGGAGCAAAACTAGCACATAAACACTTAAATGTTCAACATTTCGGTATAGTCACGAAAAGCGCCTCGTTGTGTAACAAAGGTTATAAGCTTTTAGAAATATATTATGCATAGAAGTCTCAAACAAATAAAATAAAGACATTTATCATCATCAATTAAATGATTATAACACATTATATATATTTTAACAACGGGCCAATCTACACTCAGTAGGTGCTGTAAAAATAGACCAATCTAAATCATCTATGTTCTATACAAATGAGCGAATTTAAATCCCACATTTACTGTACAAACGGAACAATCTATATCCCACACATACTGTATAAATGGGACAGTCTAAATTCATCAAATTCCAAACAAACGGAAAGGCGTTCAAATGACGTTAGTTTGTACCTTTAGAAAGACGGAGTAGTAGGATTTCAATTTCTAAAAGCTGTTTTTGAGGCTGGACGAATCACTAAGATAATTAAAGTCCATTGACCACAACAAGTGAATGTGAAATCTGTAATTTACTATAATAACGAGTTGTTGATAAACTAACTGCCTTTAACCCTCAGATCCTTTAAATGTTTCTTCAAAGGTTCCTTGTCTAATTGTGAACAACACGTTTATCACATGTTTCCAGATGTCCAAAATGCCTTTCTTTGTTTTGCTTGTTGCAATTTCTCTGTCTCAGTCTGTTTGTCTGTCTCTCTCCGTATGTATGTCCTTCTGCCTGTATATATATATATATATATATATATATATATATATATATATATATATATATATATATATATATATATACATACATATATACATACATATGTACATACATATATATATATATATATATATATATATATATATATATATATATATATATATATATATATATATATATCTCTACATAACGATACATTTGTATATATATATAAATATATATATCAATCAATCAATCAGTCAATCAATCAATCAATCTATCTATCTATCTATCTATATATATATAAATATATATATATATATATATATATATATATATATATATATATACATCAATCTATCTATCTGTCTATTTATCTATATCTATCTATCTATATATTTTATATCTTTCTATCTATCTATCTATCTATATATTTATCTATCTGTCTATCTATGTATCTATCTATCTATCTATCTATCTATCTATCTCTCTCTCATTCTCTTTATCTATCTATCTATATATATTTTTATCTATATATTAATCTCTCCATGTATTGCAACTGACCATGTTTCCAAAATCAAACTAATGGTGTACAAAACTATTAACATTTTTCTTTGTAAACATTATAGCAAATGGGTTATATTTCTCTATGATTATATAATAAATATTAGGATCCATATTAGTACAGGTATACATTTATTTGTATCTGAATGGAAACTACTAATCTTTCAATCGGAAATGCATAACCTTCACTTAGAATATTTTCAAAAGACATTGACTTACAACATGGATTTGTATTTGTTCTTAGTCTTTTCAAATTACTCCTTCCTACTTTAACACCAGAAGTCGAATCAGTACTAATGATATGTATGTTAGATTTTCTATTTTTGCCTTCTAAGACATTAAATCATTTGTTGCATTTTGTCATGAGACTTAATCTGAAAGAGTCCCTGTCTTTATATATATATATATATATATATATATATATATATATATATATATATATATATATATATATTGTGTCTGTGCTAAATTGTGTACTTTGGACTACAATCCATCTGATGTCAGATCGTGAGCTCGCTAAGTAGGACATATCCGTGGAAAATAAAACAATACATTGGTCATGATACAATGAGTCAAACATTCTGTTTCGATGGCATGACATCCTTTTATAACCTTTAGTGTCTATAAATTTACACACTACCATGTAGCCATATTTCATCGACGTTGTGAACGTTACTAACACAGGTAAGTTTGTTGGTGATTTTATTGTTTTGAAGCTCATTTAACATATAACTATATTAATCTAAGTTTTGATTCAATATTTAAGGTATCTGTATTTCGTACTTCCATCAAATGAACAGACATTGCATATATCCCTTCAAATTCAAACATTGGATTCATAATTATAATTATCAGTTATTTCACGATTGCTCTGCGTTTGTTTTTCTTCATAGCATATAACATCTTTCAACAAGTGCCTCTTAAACACATGTTAATAGCATCATCACATTAGCAATGTTATTTTACAGTTCTAGGTGTTTTGCAAGTATATGATTCCTTTACATCACATACATGTTCCATGCGTAACTAATGTGCTCCCAAATGACTAACAAATTCGAAGTTAAATAATGGTTAAGAAAATATTGAAGCTCGAGGATTAAAAGCTCTCATACAAGTGTTAGATTCTTGTATGTATTGTCCCTTATTTATCCATTGGGAATCAGCGCGAGGTCCATGATATAGAAAGTACTTGAAAGTTATATTTTCGATGTCAACTCTCCTAGCGAAAATCGCTTAACGTGAAACGTGATGCTGGGTGAACATTATGAAATAACCATAACTATGAGAATAAATTTAATTGTCGATTGCATCATAATCCCAACTTAGCTAGCTTATATCTATCTATCTATCTATCTATCTATCTCGATATATATATATATATATATATATATATATATATATATATATATATATATATATATATATATATATATATAGATAAATATATATCATAGGTCCCAAGTTATGATTGATCATTTGGTGACACAGCTTCGATGTTGAATCTATTCCTACTTCATTTCCAAGCATTAATTAGGTGAGTCACAAAATCATAACACTCGATTACTTTATAAGTATTTAGTGAGAAACGAAGTTACATTCTAACGTGTAAGCAGAGGAAAAAAAGATATGAACATGACAACGTTTATTTTAGTGGTCATTACTTTAATAAACACATGAGATTCTGTCTTCCTTTTCTGATTATATAGGCGAAATCGGATTTAAGTTCAAGAATAATGTCTGTATTTTTTCTATATAATATGCAAAAAAGCAGATTCAGAATTATTCTTAAACTTTCTTAATATATATTGGACCTTATATGTTGCGCGCAGATTCTAGACTGCGGGTCAGGTGTTTATGTTTTTGAAAATTTATAATACTTTGCTCCCTACCTTAGCGCAAAAATTGACGGTGCTTTATATTTCCCGAGATTCATCATTGTTTAACAGGATATTTTAAATAGTTGTTTATAAAAGTATTATTACCTTTTATCGTTAGTTGTCATATTTAATCATTACCGTCGTAAATGCTCGACATCTCTCTAAGGAGGATATATACGAGAACAATACAGCTATACGTGAATTTTGTTTTAGTGAATCAGGTATTTGCTTTCCTAACCGTTGATGTTATCCATTACTATGGTATTTTTTATATATTAATCTAGACAGGATATTCTAAATATAGTTAATCCTACTTTGCATGGTGAGTAACGACGATGAGATTGATGCTGGTTATATCGTGTTGAAGGTCATTGAACAAACATCAATATCAAAGTAGCTTTCGGTTCAGTCAATAAGGCATATAACTTGTTTTCCTTATATCAAATTAATGCTGAAATTCTAAATCATTATTCCTTCAAACACATGGTTCATTTTAATCGATATCAGTTATTACACGAGCTTAGTCATGGCTTAGTTATGGCAACACACAGTTTTCAAGAATGGCTCCTTAAATACATATGGACAGCTGAGAAATCAAAAAAATTAAAAAGAATGCTTGGTACTTTGACCTATCAATATAGACGAGTTTCATTGTTTAGTGACTCTCTTAAAATATTATGCTGAAAGTTGTGCACGAGTATCGCTGTTTAAATTCCTGTTATCGATCCCAAGTACATACTGACATACACAAGTACACACATGCTAATTAGCATAGTATGTCTTTAGCTTTGATGGTACATAAAGATGAAAAGCCGACAAATTACGTTTCCTATCTTCCTGCATTCATGCAAGAATAACGCAGAAGACAAGACAACATATCAGCAGTCAGAGATAAGTCTTTTCATTATATTGTATTTTGTAATGTTAAGTTGGTTGTCTTGTTAATTTACCAACGGTGATGCATGTTCTACTAAAATTCATTATACTTGAACTCGTTGTTGTTGTTGTTGTTGTAGGGTTTAACGTCATTTTTCAGCACGCGATAGGATATACATGGCGGCCAGTATTAATATGGAGGAAGAAGCCGGGAAAACCCCAGAAAGAACCACCGACCCAAGAGAAGCTACTGGCATGATTTCTCAGATACCCACATTGGCTGAATACTTGAACTCGTTATAACAAACAAAAACGTTGTTGTTAAAAATTCGCAAGAACATATTTGAACAACTATCATTGAAGGCAATAGTGAAAATGCTTTATTTGTTGGAATAATGAGTAAATGAGTGACGCTATGCTATTTTTCTGGAAGAAGCAGGTAAATAAGCCTAAACAGGTAAGTTATTTTGTATAGTGCGTTGTATATATATCGATAAACAGTGGACAGTGTCTTTAGACATTCATGCCTTAGGAAAGATATTTGTATCGTATATTAGAATGTTGCTGTCGTATTAGTTATGTTACATTTTCATATTTCAGGCTTCTGTATAAAATGATCCGTGGTAATAACCTATGTTTATTTTTAATCAAGATTAAACATGACCTTTTTCCATGAACGAGCATTCTTCACTAATACATTGTCAGCAATAACGGCTCTAAGACGATCGCGTGGATAAATCATACGACCAACGTTTACATAATTTTCGTTCAACAGTAGTATGGCATACTTCAAATGATTAGATATGTTCAATATTTTCAAGATTGTATATTTTATAGCCATGCTTGCCAACCTAGTTGCTTAATATTTGTATATTACTTATGTGATCCACATTTTATTGTCAAAATATCCATATCCGAAACCTCGGCTACGTTCATTTGCCTTATTGTTTTAGTATGCAGTAAACAGTCATTCAGTTAAATCATATATTTTTTGGACCTAACACGGTTATTAAACTGGCATTGTTTTCTTTTCTATCGGAATAGAGCACTCGTGGTCAAGGTCGAATACATCGTATCATAAACATGATAACGAATATTTCATTTTTATGTGTTTTAAAGATCAATTCGTCTAATGCCTAGATTTAGCAAGAACGATTGTAAATTACAGTCATTGAATATGGAAATCAACACATTGTCAATGCTTGAAACCATACATTGTTCCAGAACAAGTTGCGGAGTATAAAGAATGTGTTCAAGGCAGTTTAAACACGTTGAAGAATTATCTAGAATATAACAACGACGCCTGACTGACTGGGCAGTCACACTGAAGGAGCGGTGGAGAACTAACGTTTTGGCAAGTTGGAGGTTAGATAGTCTATTTGACTAATTATAAAATGCAGTGACATTTTTATAACTATAGTAAAATTAGTTTCTCTTTTTTGTGAGGCGATTTATAATATTAAGGAAAATATAACATAATGATTATAAGACCGGAATATCACGTTTTGGATGCAACAATATACATGTCTTAATGTGTAGGCAGTCACAACATGACACGTTTATAATATGAAACGCTTCCGGATAATGACCTTGACTATTGTCTTGTGGGCTTACGTTGTGTCAAATAAAAGTTTTAAAATAAATCAATATACTGTTCATTATTAGTCATGTTGTCAACACTATCTGGATTGTAAATGTAAAAGGTCACATTACTAATATACTGCATTAGCAATGAAGTTACATTCGGACATGTATACTGACATAATGATATGCCTCTATTGCATCCTTATGTATTCCCGAGTTTATGTCCGTGACACTGGGGCAGTAAAGACTACAGAAAGTACCCTTAACTTTGTTCATAGTTACTGTCGTTTCACATTTTAATTGTTATTATACAACTGAGCCTGCACTCATCCACATTGGCCAATAAGAAGGTAAGTATCACCATATTCACATTTAAATGGCAAGTGGATGGCACATTACATTTTGGTTTTCGCAATAAGTGCACAATTGTCTTAAATGGGCGTGTAAAGCTTATACTGACTCTTTTCCATTCCAAATTGATGACTTTCTATTGACAAAGGTATTCAACTGAGACTGTATATTGTAAGGCTGAAACATTTTAATGATATTCAGAGAGTTATAAACTTAGATGATGCTAAAATAACTACCACCGAGAAAAGAAACTGTAATATCAATATTTCAGCATAGTAACGAAGGTCGTTTCTTTTTGGTAGAAAGGTCTCGACGTTTTTGCAACGTATTATGCAAATAGATTTTAAGGTTCAACGCAAACTAATAAAATAAAGTCATTGGAAGAAATACTGGAGGTCACCAATAGACTAGTTAACATATTTACTTATGATCATAAAATTCTGGATTATCGTTATCAACACTTTCTGATAAATGAATATAAATACACAACACTAAACACTCATATGTGAAGTATGAAGTAAGTACTGTAACTAGCTACTTCGGAAGTGATGGACTAGCGTTCATCAAGACGCATTTCCAAACCAACTGTTGTCATTTTAGATTAGATAATACCGATATAGAATGTAAGCAGCGACTTGCATCATTTGCTTAATACAGCAACATGATCTAAGCCAATACAGTCTGGAATGTAATTCAGGGTGACCTTTCCGCAAAGGATTGGGAGTACAATAGATTTATATAATCATCTTACTTAATGTTTCAATTATGAAAAGTAAACGTATAAAACTGATTATATGTCTTTCATTTATGACATTTACATATAAGTAACACATACGAAGGTATCGATCGATATACACCCCGTAATGCATTTCAGGAGTTTAGGAATAATCGTATGTTTTTAGTGTGATAAAGGTATTTATTTATTATTATGACCTGAAAGCTAAACTTACCTAAGCCAATAAAATGTGAGGGTACTGTGCTTAAATTGAGATGCAAGCATCCATTGAGTTTGATGAACATACATTGAGCAGTGAATTTAAAATACGAAATGAAATCTACGTGAATAAACGGGGAATCAATGACATTAATTTCCACATTCCGCGATAGTAGTATTTGTCAAGTGAAGCCAAGCGTCACTTATAACACTGTACTATTCAATATCTTTAAATGACATACACGGGTATGCTAGTTCAATGCGTCTAATAATTCACGTTCTTAATAGTGGTCGTAGTTAATTTGTATGACCCTTGTACATGTGTCGGAATACTTTTCTCCGTTAGTAAAGAAACTACACTGCGTTGGTCATATGTAACGTTTACTTCGAGGCTGATTCGTCAATTGGAAGACATGATGCATTTCACTTTTGTATGCAAGATGAAACCGGATTCTCTCTCGTTCGGGCTGTCTGACCAGTCTTTATAATTTTCAGATCCAAAATGGTAAAGACATTCTTCAGTATTGTGCTGATTTTTGGAAACCTTTCCATCTGCAGAACACAGTCTCTGACATGTTCTCCTGGTTGTACGTGTACTACAGAGACAACTAGCGGAAAGCGTAGCGTTTCCTGCGATACCATTACTCAGAATCCAGGATCAGATTATTTCGATTTCCCAACCATTCTACCGAACAACACAAGGGTATTTTCCTTTAGAGTCACGCAAAAAAATTATGCATTTAAAGGAACAGATATATCATTCGCAGACATCAGCTGGGGACAGGTAGAAGAAATCACTCTACGAAATGTGGCATATTTTCAGTTGAACGAAACACGACTAGCAGGACTTTCAAGACTGAAAGTTTTACGCATGCAGGAGAACACGTTAAAAAATATAGTACATCCGGGTGCTTTTCGTCTGACGCCAAACATAGAAGTTCTCGATCTCAGCTACAATCCATGGTTGTCGCTGGAAACTGTTGTCGCAGCGTTAAATGGATCGCTTCCAAAATTAAAATATTTGGATCTGTGTTACTTACAGAATGCGTTAAGTGAGCCATTTATTTTAGGTAATACGTTTGCAATGGCTATTGAAAACAAGCCCCTCATTACGCTCAACGTTAGTAAAACAAAACTATCTCTTTTTAACGATGGACTCACTACCGAGTCTATCCGGTATTTAAACTTATCATATACTACAGGTTTATGGTATTTGCGTCACAACAACCATAACCTGTTTCCCAATGTAGAGGAGATTGATATTTCATACATGGCTTTTTATGACCCGGGTGCAATTTCTTTATCAGTGAAAGGACCAGTTAATCAGAAACTTTCTTGCCATCGATATGTATCATCACTGAAACGTGTCATCTTAAATAACTTCAGGACGAACAGCCCATTTTACTTGTACGATTATCGAGTCCGGTTTAAGTGTATTACTTTAAGTATCGAGGAACTTTATATTCGTTATTCGAATATTCGTTGGCTTAACGTTACAATAAACATAACATTAATAAATTTGAAAATTGTCGATCTTGAAGGCAATTCTCTGGAATATTTGTCCCCCGAAGGACTGAAGAAGGCTCCAAATTTACGAGAGATATATCTTTCAAGGAACATATTATCATCGATGGCAAACCTCGAAAATCTTTTTGAAGGTAATGCAAAATTAGAAATCATAGATCTCTCTCAAAACCGTCTTACATCCATACCATTTTCTATGTTCATTTCAACTCCAAATGTTTCGATTATACGTCTGCAAGGAAATTCATTGTCCAGTTGCGATTTTCATATTGAGAAGTTGAGTAACCTTAAGCTATTGGACCTGAGTGATAATATGATTAAATACATTTCAAGAGACACAATCGTAGGACTAGTGACAATTTTTAATGAACAGACTCGTTGCAGGAATAACACTTATGATACAAATACATCTATGGCAAATGAAGGTAATGTTCCACCACAAAAAATGAAGTATTCATTATTATTAGGTAAATCAAAGACTAGCCAATTAGTCGTAGACTTAACAGGTAATTTAATGGAATGCAAATGTGATAGAATTTGGTTCAATGATTGGATATTGTTTACCAATGTTAATTTGTTGAACAAGCACTTGTTAAAATGCAAATTCGATGGAAACTTAAATTATATGTCGTATGAGTTCAAGAAAGATTTACAGTACCATTGTAAACTCAACGACTTTATTGGCTTAATAATCGCAATACCCTGTAGTATAATTTGTACGATAGTAATTATATACATTATAATAAGGACTCGCCGTAAAGTTAAACGAAGGAGAGAAGATGAGCGCGTTTTGATAGAGAGATATAATCATAAGGACAATTATGATCAACAACGATATTTCGTGTTTTTATCGTATGCTGGAAGAGACGATGAGATAGTGAGTAATTACATATATCCTGTACTCGAAGAAGGTTTGAGAGAAAAGTTTGGTAACAATAGCAATTTGATATGTACAGGAGACACACATTTTACCCCTGGGCGATGGGTTGCTGAAGAAATTGATCGTTATCTGAATAAATGTGATGTGATTGTCATGGTTGTAACAAAACATTTCATCGAAAGTGAGTGGTGTAAATACGAGGTAATGTTGGCCAAGCAGAAAAACAAATTAAAGATATTGCTTGTTAATCAAGACGTTTTCAAGCAAAATGTTCCATCAGCGCTAAAAGATATTTTAAAATGGTGTACCCGAGCAACATGGAGATTACAGAATGGTCAATTTGTTATCAGACCCGGCTGGAATACGATTTGTGAAGGAATTGTGAAATCATCTATCAAAACAGTGTACGACGGCGAGGAGGAAGCAGCATTATAAGTGTTGTCTTGTATGATATTATCTAAATATAAAATAAATGTTTAAGGACTTTCACGATTACCTTGGTAAATCAACGATTTCAAAGAAATGGTATCATATTGATACGAATCAGATCATTTTGTAATATATGTTTGAAAACAGAAAACCCCAAAATCACTCCCAGTTCATTTGAGGTGTCGTTCCTGCAACAGCCTCTAATTAGAATCACGAATATTGACATGAAAACTTATTTAGGCTGAAATCAAACATGTGGTCTAATTTAGATTGAATATGATGGTATTTTTCCTAATTACATTTTGTTTCAATTTACACGAATTATATTCCAAACTCCGATACCTAAGATAAATGCACTCTTGCGCAGTTTAATGATTACCCACTGACTATGATTCTCATGTTCTCCTTAATTGGTGAATTTCTTGTACAATTCTTAAGATGTCTTATTATATCCAGCATTCTTTTAAAATTCGATATTGTTGTTGTTGTAGGGTTTAATGCCATTTTTAAGTACACGATAGGCTATACATCGCGGCCAGTATTAATGGTGGAGGAAGAACACGGGAAAATTCCTGAAAGAACCACCGACCCGCGAGAAGCTTCTGGCAAGCTTTCTACGATACTCAAATTTGTGTTGTACACTTAAAGGGCATCCGAATTCTCATTAAACATACGTACAGAGATAGAGAGAAAGAGGGAGCAGTATAGATTATTTCAATACGTTGTCTTTAAGTAATCAAAACTGCTGCTACACTCTTGGTATAGGGAAATGTGTGGCTTAAGAGGCCTTTTGTTATCATAGAAAGCTTTAGATATATCTGATTAATGAACAAAATGCTAGTTGAAGATATTGCATATAAATTCAGTTCCCTAGTCAACGCTCAGACACTACGATGAGCAGCACATAATATTGATTTACATCAACACATGTCCTAACACCTTGACCAAATTGAAAGTTTATAATGAGACAGGCATGAAATCTATGACTCTAAAAGATTGATTGTTTTTATCCATCTTTAACAGTACCACAACTTATTTGTTGAAGTCATCGCATGTTTAACATCTCCAATTGCATATATATGGTGCTATAAAAGACCCAAAATGATTCAGTAAGATCAAGTTCAAGAATCAATTGTTTTTTTTTTTAAATTATTCGATTGGAGAAACACTAAAAAATTATATTCAGATATATGAAAATGATAATATTGCTTATATTTAACCTATCATTTTTATTCGTAGTGCCCAATATTTTGTAACATTGCATCAAATCTTGGAAATGTTGGATGTACTTTGGCACATCGAACTTGAATGATATTTATCTTATTATGTTAGAATACGTTAAATTCGTTACCCATAAAACATAATAATAATAATAATAATAATAATAATAATAATAATAATAATAATAATAATTAAGATAATGCTGTACAATTTAGGCTCTGTTTCGCGGATAACAACTATTATGTTTTCTTAATACGTATATTGTGCATGAGTTTAACAAAATTAACTGATTCACGAGAAAGGTACTGTGATCGGTTTGATGAAAGTCTTTCAAACGATCACATGATATTCAATGTAAAAATTGGAAAATAATTTATATAATGAGCAATTTTTGTGATTAAACTTGTCATTCGAACATATTACCATTCCATACTTTTTCTACCATTTTAAGTGCGGTGTTCTTTGGTTTATTCTGTATGTTACTTACTTCACTGACGATTAATACATTTCAATGTAAACCACTAAAATTCATTTGTAACTACGCCTTTTACAAATTATATGTGCTTGTTTTCTTTTACGTTTTTCTGACAAATACTTCTGCAATGTATTACATTTTACATAATGTTTCAATTATAAGCCTGTACATATGTAATTAAATCTGATCCTTTTTCATCTCATGCGTGGGTATGGAATAGAGAATGTAACGTTACGCTACAATGTACTTCTAATGTAGAAATGAATTATGTGGTAATAATTTCTTTTTTGATGTCATATTATATACGCTTCAATTTCAGTCTGTGCCAATCTTGGACTTCATGAAATTCTGTTTTTTGTGGGAAATTATGGGAACAAATGAGAAATACGTAAAAATGATAAAAAGAGGAAGTGCTTTTTCCGTAACAAAATCGAATCTTATAATAACGGATTCGAAACAGGCAATTTCAAGAAAGATACGATTGAAAAGAAGTAGTTTTATCTCTTACCTTTGCCAAATATGTACAGTCATTGTATCGTCGATCAAACACAATGCCCGGGCACATATTTTACAACATGACTAAATAAACTAAACTTCAACACATCACGTACATCATTTTTGTTTCCATTTGAAGGAATTAGGCACCAAATTTGAATCATTCGTTTATTCTTTATGTATCTACATGCATCTGATTTGCCTATAATACAAATATATCACGGGCTCAAGGCTAAATCTTATGTTTGGATGAGACAGTGTACATATTTGTCTACTCAGGGGTGCCAAAGGAGATCGACACTAACTGTATAACTGAATTTGCGTCAGTATTTTATCTGAACTTGTTCGGTCG
Source organism: Sinohyriopsis cumingii (assembly GCA_028554795.2). NCBI lineage: Eukaryota > Metazoa > Mollusca > Bivalvia > Unionida > Unionidae > Sinohyriopsis > Sinohyriopsis cumingii. Next base: position 75,232,442 of record CM068837.1, read on the forward strand.
CTGTAGATCAAGCAGCAAAGCACGACGATGTTTCATCCAATATTCAACGGCTCCGTTGAAGCAATTTTGAGGAGCGTTAAAACAAACATTACGCTTATAGCAAAAACGTTTCGCACTATGTTCAAACATTGCGCTTAAATGTCTCTAACTGGTGGAAACACTACGGTCATGATGTATTCAGATGTATCCAAGTCTTCGGTAGCCATTTGCCGCTCTTTTACCTCCTCCGCTGCATCAGATGGTATACCGTATGGAGGCGAGTCAGACAGGGAGTCTCATTCTAATTCGAAAATATAAATCTTCTTTCTCGGATAAAATGAGACACCCTTTAGAGTTAGTATATATGCCATGGGAATACGTAAATAAAATAAAATCCATCTTAAAGTCTGCCAAAAAACTCAAACGACCTCTCACGACATTATGCGCATGACCAGGCTTTGTGTGTTGGTAACCAATGACTCAAATGTTTTATTGATTTTATTTCGTTGTTTGTAGTAATTGCTTCCGAAAATTGATTTCGGTGCTTGTGATTATTCTATTCTGCGTAGTCATAGTAAAATTCATTTATGGACTGAAGAGATATGAGCTCAGGGAAGTCATGCTAACAATAATGTCGGAAAATGTGGGTTTAATTGACCTATTCTCGGATAACTTCATCATTATTGCAAACATATTCATTCCAAACATCATACACTCCAGAGGCAGTGAGCGATTTATCCCCCTTAGGCGACTACATTTTCCTGCATAATATTAAGTAACCTCTTTTGGTTTAACTCTCTGTATAGGCCTCACTGAGTTTTGTACCGATGCTACTGTCACTTTGAAGATAATCAATGTATTACTGTGTTTTGAGTATGTCTCTGAAACGTTCATATAACATATATTGAGCCTCTCTGTTTAATCTGCATAATGCATTCGATCAATAAAGCGATCTCAGTTAAAAAGTTACAATTATAAAATTTCAGTCCTTTGGTAAGTTAATAACATTTGTTTACGAACTCCATAAATTCCTTCAAATATTTTGAGAAGCAATCTGATTAATTTCCCATTTAAATATCACCATAATTTCATTTACACAAAAAGGGCGCTTGTATGGCTAATATATGATTGGGTCCTTTTGGAAATATTGGAACCCAATTAATTTTAAACATTTTCCACATGAGTTTCATGGTCAGTTAATGCCTTTTAGTCAAGAGTAGTGTTAAATACGATTCAAATATTCAAATATTATGCGAGCCACGCATTCATCACTGGCATCGACTCTGCAGTCATCAAAATGACTCAATTTTGTTAAATCTCACTTGCAAGACTTGCTTCTTTCCCTACCTATATATAGAAATATATTTTACTCCGAAACTCTTACTCTCTCAATGTTGTGTCTCAGAGTTAGACGCACTATCTGTTAAACCTGGCGTGTATTTTTAGTTAGGAAATTAAACTTCTCGTATTTTGCCTTAAGCAAATGCTTGGTGAAGCACGTGATGAGACATCTAAGAATAAGGCTGAGTTCAAAAATGTAAGCTTTTTCAAACACTATTTAACAGCGTTAGTATCCATGTCCAGAAACATCACCTGTAATGGCAAGCATACGCAGTGAATACTAGTAAATATATTTTTAATGTATGCACTTGAGAAACAACGATATAACATTCTGGTCGATTTCTCACCAATCTAGACTGGACTAAGACCTTTGTAATAATAATGATTGAATATTCTTTTCAAACTCTGAACGAATTTGGGGAGGAGGATGTACAGTTTGCTTCGAATAACTATTTATTTGTCCTTTATATTGCATTTTAAACAAATGTTGTCGTCATACATTGTTTGTACGTCAATTATTTCAACCAATTCTTTTGAATCGCACTGTTTGCTTGTATACTCGTCGATAGAAAATGCTTGTATATGTATATGTATATTATAAGGAAACGCACACTAGAAAGGTAAGGGAGTAGCGCGTGGGTGCTCGGATGGAGAGATACAACCGATAGGAAAACATAGATTGACAATTGTTTTCCATTAGAATTTAATGCTTAAAAATTCATTTAGCTTTTGATACCTCGAACTGGACACATTTGAGGGAGGATACAATTGCTTGAATGGCAATTTATTTATACACGAAAGGACGATAGATTCCGAAACAGACATTTATTTGAATAGCCGTGATGTGCTTGTTGCGGGAATAATACAGCATTTGATCAAACAGGAAATGGATGATATAAATTCGAAGTTATTGTGTCCAAACTGAAAAAGTAGAATCAAGACATTGCGTTATATGAAAATGTGTATCAGCTAAATATTCCACTAGCTAAAAAAGATATATTTTTTAAAAAAATTGCATAACAGCAAAATTGGTATAACATAATGGTTACATTGTCTTCAGACCCGATGATAGCAATATCTGTGAAAACAGAAGTCGAACCATCACTAGAAAATATGGACAATGACATTGAGGAAACATATTGTCTTTGTTATTTTCTCGATTAATTTTCTGTATTTGCCTTGCATTATATGCAAGCATCGGACAATCTTTCATTGTACATTAATTAGTTCAACCCGTTCTTGTGAATTCTATATATTACCAAGATAGCGATGTATAGTTAACATAATGGATAGATACCAATACATATTTATGTTCGTGTGAAATGTGGAATTTCCAGTTCAGTTTAGTAACCTATCTGACAAAACGTTGGATGATGAGTCAATCCGATTTATCTTTATTAATGATATGTTCTAAAGAACGTATTTTTCTTTCATAGATCTGAAAGGTTTGATTTGTTTTGTGAATTATAAGGTCTACGTAACACAACCTTATAACGGTGTTAATCAAGATATAGTTATTGTAAATATATGTCAATTGCCATAGGCCGTTGCTGTGTTTGATGATAGATTAAACGGTTTTTACATCCAATTAAGTATATTTTGCATTTATTTACTTTATGAAAAGCTTTTTCAGCCAATTCGTGCGAATACTAAACCTAGCTAGATAATGTATATGTAATATAAAGCGATACAAGTGCGTTTTCTGGTGACCTCAAACCGTTAGCATTCCCTCTATCTATATTAGCCTACACAGCAATATTAGAGGGCCCCGAGTGGCCGAGTGGTCTAAAGCGCTTTCCGTTACGGATCACTGCCATCACACCTCTCTCTGCTTCGGTTCGAGTCTCGGATTCAGCCAGTGTGGATATGAGAGAAAGCTTGCTGGTAGCTTCTCGTGGGTGGTTCTTTCCAGCGTTCTCCCGGGTCCTTCCTCCACCATTAATACTGGCCGCCATGTATAAGCTATAGTGTGCTTAAACATGCCGTTAAACCCCACAACAAGAAAAACAACAACAACAATATTTGCTATTTCGTGTTGGGGAGATTTAACAATATTATGCACGTGTCCAAAACAAGATCATTCATGCTGAGAAATATGAACGTTATAATTACATGTAAGAAACAGCGCTCGATATCACGAGCGTCTCTTTCGGATGTGGAAAGTCGAGGGTTCGAGTCCCGGCCGAGACAAATACAAGACTTATACAATTTGTACTAACAGCTCCATCTCTTGACGCTCAGGATAAAGGAATATTTTTAGGACTGATCGGAATGGTAGCAGGAAAATGTGACTTGGTCTGACATCAGGCCAGGTGTCTGCGTCATCAAGCTACATTGCTATATATCACTATAAACTGCCACACTACCAACGTTAAAATCCCAAATCCCAAACATAGTAAATCATAAAGTAAACATGCTATGGTGTAGTACTGGTGCTAGTAAGATACACTTATAACAACTAGGTCTCCCATGTAGGCAGTGTTGAGAATCATGCTCATAAACTTAATATAATTGCAATGGCACATATTAGTTTGTAAATAAAATGAAACCATGGATTTATCGTTAACCGATCATCTTGCAATCGGCGTTTACGAGTTTTCTCCAGTTACATCTAACTGGATTATGAAGGTCTCTGGAAATGCACATCAGTACGCAAATGCATACAAGCTGTATAAACATAGCGACAACTTGACACACAAGTTGCATTTTCTTAGATAACTGACTATCAACTTGCTAGTAGACCCGTTTTTTAACTTGTATACCAAATACATTTTAACTTTATTATACGTAAAGTCCTGCCGCCGGAAGGTTTCCGCGCCATCCTACATTAATTATATACTAGGTTTTCTGTTATTTTCATTTTAATTATAAATGTGATATAGGTGTGATATCATTAAGTTATGATATTGTTTATATAGTTTTAAGTTTGGTGAAATTAAATATTAATATAAGTTTGATACATTTGGTTGCCCAACGACCAATATTTAAATATGTACAATATTAACGCAGCAAAGGTTTTTTAGTATATAATATAGATTATACGAAAACCCGATTGAATTAATAATCACATCGATATGAAGCTTTATATTGTCGGGTTTGCAACGATACATGAACATATCAATGAAGATGTTATATTATTTATATCCCCTAGAAGCCTTGAGACAAATAATACACCCTACTAAACAAAACGTAGATTATTTTTCTAGCCAAATAGTTTCCTTTAAAGGCAAATGATGTCTCCATTTCGGCAAAATAGTGTAGCACGTTAAACACTTATAGGTCCATTACTCGCCATTGTTTCTTCATTCATCCAAATATATTTTCCTGTTTATATACCATCATTAACAATTATTAACAAATTAACAGTTATAAATACTATGTATTTCAATTATTGCGTTAAAAGTCTTAAACCACGTGTAAAATGTTTTGAAAATACGGTTAATTAATACGAATATGTAAATGAGACCTTCCACACGACCAGTCTATCCGATTTGCACAGCTTTTACGCGTGAGACAATATCATAAAACGATTGAAATCATTCACGTATTAACACATGCAATAAAAGGTAATATATAAAACTAAAAGTAAATAATGAACTCGATTTACTGAAAATATTTTTTTTTTTTATTTTCAGAAGTTCTAATTTAGAAATGCCCTATGGCACAAAATCATATGATATTGTTGGAAGCAGGTCAAAACGTATCCACGTCTCCAATCTATTCTCTCTCTCTCTCTCTGTCTCTCTCTCTCTCTCATATGATGGGTTATCCACGTTGGAGAGACCCTAATGTGTCTAATTTATTATAACACAAGTTATGTTGTACAAAGCTCGGCGAAGAATATATCTGGTTAATTGTAAAAATTATTTTTAGTAATTAGTTATTTCTTTCATTAGTTTAATCGTTCAAAATTAATTTCTCCTTTAGCAAACGAATTTATCTAAAAAAAGTTATCAATCATTTTATTTATTCATATAATAATTTCTCAATTAAATTTCGTAAAGTAAGTCAATGTAAGGATCACGTTTCCTCTCAATGTCGCCTTAATATCTACGTCGTTCGTTCTGTCGAATTGATAGGAAAACACTTGGGAGAAGGTTGTTTATGAGAGGCACTGACACATCATGTAAAGGGTGTATATGATAGATTTCTCCATATTTCCGTATGTATGATATACATGTCACAATAGTTTACGTTTGTATATTCATTTGTTTGTTTTTAGGGAAACCTTTAACAAATTGTTCGTGCACTACTGTAAACTGCTCTCTATGACTGTTTGATTTGTTTCTTTCCATCCTGAGTCTGCTATTTTCTCTGACAAAAGTGGCTTGGATGTCAGAGATGCATGCATTTCATTTTTTTCTTTCTTCATGTAGTTGAGAAGAAAGGAAAGGTCTATCTCATGCAAACTTATATATATATATATATATATTCTGTTTTTTTTTCTTCAATATTGTATGTTATTTGATGTTCTAAACCCAAAAACTAGAGCCTTGACACATTGACTGTGACGATTTGACTGAGACGACCGGACAAAAAACATAAAGCAAGGTTAGCAAAAAAGCAAAGTTTCTGTGTCGCATGGTTGAGACAAAACTAGATCCACGTCATGCGTACTTTTATATAATAGTTTTATGTCATTGCTTTAAATTTTCGTTGCAGTAATATACTAATAAGCAAAGTACAGTAACTATGAAGTACTGTCATATTTAGTTTCCGAAATTAAGATATCCTTCATTTAAATTACAAGTTTTTACCTTAAAACTCATTCAGAGTGCAAGTGGCTTAATGAGCTAATTTTGATTTAGTGGAGATTATACATTCCTACATTTCTTTCCTAATTGATCTACTGCTGTCTGTTTTAGTCTATGTTGTTTCTACAATTTATTCTGTTATTTGCTTTTCTTAACTAAAAATTGTTGTTGTAAATTTCGGAAAGAGTCGGCTTTCGTTTGGTTTTAGAAATTCCATCAAATGTCACGTATCGCAAAAATAGTTGATCTCCTTACAAGGTAGTTCCATGAGCGTGGACATCATGCCTGAGACGATGGGATAAATACAAAAAGAAAAAGAAAGGTTAGCAAAAAGCATGTTTTCTGTGGCGCATCCTTGAGACAAAATAATCTCTACTTCATTCTTACTTTAATATGATTTTTGAATGCATTGCTTTAGGTCTTTGTTGCTTTAATAAAATAACACACACCGTACAAAAACAGTTGATTACTATCTAATTTAGTTTATGAAACTATGATATACTTCATTTAAAGTACAAGTTTCTACCTTGTAAATAATTTAGATTGCAAGAGCCTTAATGAGATAATTTTGATTTCGTGGAAATTATCCGTTCCTTCATTTCTTTCATAAACACATGCATTACCTTTCAGACAGATAAATCGTTTCTCACCATTACCCATATTTCGTTATCAGAAAATAATAATTACTTGATGATATTGAGATTTATTGCATGATTCTTACTTGTAACCTGAGCCCTAATAATTTAGAAATCTCTATGCCCCAATTCTGAGAAATCTTATGATATGAATTGGTTCTATAAATTTTGTTGAATAAGGCAATTCCATAATCGATGAAGTGCGTAGATGTTAAAATGTAAAGCATATCTAGGAACTGCAGTGTTTCGCGAATTTATATTTACCTAAACTCAAACAATAATTGGCCCATTTTCAAATATTTAAACAACGCTACAGATGAATTACAGATTGCATAGGCATCATTAGACTATGCTGTTGAATTGTCAGAGAAATATACTGAACACATTTGCAGCAGTTTGCCAGTGTACGTAATCTCAGATATGTTGCCCTCTTCACACCCTACAATGTTTAAAATACATTTCTGATATATGAGTAATGTTGAAGGGAATAATTTGAGGTACAGATTCCTGTCAGCATATTACAGACCTGAATTTAATGCAAGGATAATGATTGCAAACGTTGCCTCTAAACTGAAAATACAACAACGTTCCAACTTAATTTTAACATGTTTGACTGTACAGGTGACTGCAGGTTATCTAATACCGGTCCATATTTTGTTTGGAAATAATACAATATGATGACGACCCCTGCCTTAATCTTGCTTCTTGCATTTTATTATCCTCTATTTCGAATTATTATTAATCGTATACAAATACATAAACATACACACTCACGCATGCCCGAACACACACATATGCGTACTCAAGTAGTGTAGGGAGACGATATTGCGACAATCGGAATTAGCATTACAAGACCCACTGGGACAATATAGCGACATGATTTATAGTGACAATGGGGATGGAACAGGTGGGTGACGTCACGGTACCGGACATTGGCAACACTGTTGTGAAAGACTGACATCAATTGGGTCAAACAGCAAGCAGTCGCAGCGAGAGAAAAACTGATAGCGGATGGCGGGTATGTCCAGCTAGTTCATAAACTATACGAATAATAAGGCTTGGTGGGGCGGTACCGGCGAGACAGAGACATAGAACACATACATATACTGGTGAACATTAATCTATCACACCTAGAATATAAAATCGACAAGCAATCTATTTTTAGGCCAGAGAGTAATTTTTTTCCGAGGCAAACCTAAAATACAAAATCAACTAAAATATATTTTAGGCAAGAGAGAAAATATTTTCGAGAAAGTGGAGTGGCCCTGGTTTTCTTATTCTTTGTCTTCTAATTCCTTCCTTTTCTCTACCAGCTTCTTTTTGCTATCCCACACTTTTTATCTTCTTCTCCTTCCTTTCCATGCCCTTTATCTCCTTTTCCTCATATTCGTCTTTCTTCCTCTTTTCATTGTCTTCGTCCTTTTCTATTTCCTCGTTGCATTCCCTCATTATTATTATATCTTCTTCATCCTCCTTTTCCGCTTTATCTTTTTTATCATTTTCCTGAAGATTTCCTGTGATTTTCTCAGACTGTGGATCTCCATCGTAACTCAATGGGGACTGTAATAATAATCGTCATGTATTTCACTAGAATATCCTCTGCCGTTCCCAAATTGTATATAACATCATGTAATCTCTTCATCTTGTTAACATCGTTGTCGCCATGGCTGAGTAGTCAAGGTTGAATGACACTTGAAACACGAACGCGAAGGTAAGTAACGAGCCTCAAATATCCTATCACCACACGGGAAGGAGAAGAATCAAATCACAAATATACTATATACACACACAGGAAGAGTAAAAAACAAACCCCAAATATACTATCCACACACGGGAGGAAGAAGAAAACAAACCCGAAATATTCTATCCACACAATTAAAGGAAAAGAAAAACCCCAAATATATTATCCTCACTCGCGAAGAGGAGAAAAAAATCTACTATTCACACACGGAAAGAAAAATAAAACAAACCCCAAATCTACTAGCGACACAATAGAAGGAGAAAAAACGAACCCCAAATCTACTATCCACACACTGGAATAGGAAAAAGACAAAACACAAATCTGCTATCCACATAACGTACGCACAAGCATACAAACACACACACACACAGCACATCGGAATATTAGTTAGTTTTATAGGCACACTACTCAACACTCATACTTGCTGACAACTTGTATAGGTTATTTTCTAGAGAAGGGCTGATTTTTATAACTGCAATTGCACCTTATAATGTGTGCATCTTCCAGGTACGGCACCATAGACACAACGACGGCTCCAGTCTTTCTCCCAATTTACGTACTTGGGAGCGCAGAGGCCTCTTGAGTTACTTCGTTTCCCCAATCTTCCGTCCCTGGGATTGATAAGGCTTCCCTCCTTATCCTATATCACACCCATGGATGATGAGGTGGTGTTGATGGTAGTGGATACGGTGTTGGTACTGGTTGTCGTGATAGTTGTGACTGAGCAGGCGTCCTCACCTCAGGCTTCACCTCACTCACTGGTCTAATAATCACGTTTGGCAAGATCATTTATTTCCCTTTTTTTATTCTATCAATTACCTCCTCAAACCTGGAAGCTTCGGCTATGTCCTTCATGACCACCTCATCTAAAATGCACCAGACATACTCCAAGTGCATTTGGAGTTCCAAGGATTTTGCAACTTTGTGGCTCATAAAGATTGCATTTGACTAGTCAACGTTGAGTAGCCAAACTAAATAATGCTTCACTTTTTTTTGAGTGAAGTGTGGACGTGCAACAAAACATTCCCTGAGACAAAAACTCAAAAGACCCATATTATTAACCTTCATATGGAACGCACGTACCTAAAATAAACACTCAGACACTTTTTATACTTTTAGACATAAAATAGAGAACCGAAGTCCTTATAAACATGCAAAATTGTATGACTGACAATCGGACTAGTATAGCTTTTCTAGAATATTCTTGGTAGCCTTAAACATATATGTATTTGTGGACGGGGAGATACGGCAATCCTTTATGGTCTAAGATTGCGTCCTCGTCGGCGGCAGGCTTTTCCACAGGATTAAGCCTGCATTATCGGAAAGGGAAGGATAACCCTTTCTTGTCTACATCGAAGTCCACAAATCCTCTGTATTGTTCCTGGTGCTGCTGCTGTTCTCTCTGCTGCTTCTGAATTATGTACGTCTCCGTACACTCTTCTTTATCCTTCTTTATTTCCTCTCTGAAGACCTCTTTTAAAACATCAAAAAAGGACTCTATTTTGTTAAAAAAATAGTGTCTTCATAATTATTTTCCAGGATTTTACTGGTAAATTGGGGAAGGGGGTAACGCTGATCAAGCATTTGAAAAGCAAAAATAAAAAAATGAAAAACGCAGTTTCCCACCCACTTGCAATCATTTTATTTCTTTTTACAGATAACATGATTATTTCTCAACAGTCATTACTTACTCCACGATGAACCCCATCTCAAACAAGAAAAATAAAACATTCAGCGACGCTACATCACAAGCCAGACAAAAGAAAAGCAAAGTTTCCATAGGAATACAAAGATACCCCACCAAACAAAAGCACACACAAGTAACCCCTAAAAAGAGCGGTCGACAAAATCGAATACAGACATTAGTATAGGTGCAAAACACAAACTGAAACACCATCTTCATTTTGTCTCAATTCTACAAAGACAACTCAGACTCCAAGATAACAAGTGAGAAGTCAAATCAAGTAAATATTTCAAAACTTGAGAATTTAAAAAATTCAGACAAATAATTGAAAAGATATACTGGTATTGAAGATTACAAGCTTTTAACAATGCTACACACGTATTTAGTGAGTTGTTGCTCTCATACAGAATGTGAGACTATCCCTGGTCGTGGTGATCCAAACAAACTTTTTTCTCACATAGATTGAGAAAATCAACTTCTTGTACTATACAAATTGAAACGAAATCCTATACATTAAGTTCTTGCCTCTGATTTTAATATTTCTACAGGAATAATTCCTGTAATTTGTAAATTCTGGATTAAACGAATGCATAGCAAATTTAAGACTATTAAAATATGGCCTTCAAAGGAAAATATTCAAAAACATATGCCATTATCAACCAAACAACATTTTCCAGATCGTGTTGCAATTGCAGATTGTGTTTAATTCAAAGAAAAGGAATAACTCTTTATAGACCCCCACGTCTCTCGGAAAAGAGCAAACAATTTGACTCTCATGACCGCGATTCAGGGAGACTTAATAGCGAGATCAAGAATAATTGTTGACAATTATAATGCTCGCCTGGCTACATCTGCGTTTTTTAAGCAAAAATGGATCCCAATACTGTACATGCCTCTCATGAATGAAATCGGTTACATCTGTGGTCTTTTAGCAAATTTATGACCTTTAATCAGATCAAACAAAGTTTCTGAAAGGGGGGAAAGTCAACTGGAAGAAATTGATGATTGATATAAACCCTGATAAGCCTGCATTTAACAAGGCTGATCTGGTTTACCCTAGTCGCATACATCATTTTATTTGTGCTCTGGTGGCAAAAGAGTAGTGTTAAAATGACTCATGTTTCGTCTGTGTGTTTAAAGAAACAGACATGACTTTGTTCCGTTTTAAAGCGGGATTCTGCATTTCTCTTGACTTGAATAAGATTTTTATTGATATAGTTTCGATTTTTCTATTATATCCGATCCGTTTTTTAAACAAAATGGTATGTTCGGTCCCATTCTTCAACAACCCTTGTAATGTATTCGTTTCATATATTAGTCAGAACACGACTCTCGTAAAGAGTATTCTGATTGGTCACAAGTTTAAATTCGTCCAATGAATCATCGTATAATGGAAACTGACGGCATTGGAAAGAAGACGCGTGCTTGCAAAAAATGGCATCCCAAGTTGTTGAGAGAGACCATGAAACGAAAAGTTTAGATAGAGGTTTAAAAAGCGTATGGAAATGGAAATGGCTGGGGTGAAAAGTCGACGGAAATTTAGTTGGTCAGTTTATAAGAAAACTGAATGCTAGATGACTGGCAATGTGTGACCTCTGCTCTACGGTAATCGCGGTTGGAAGCGTTTGGAACAACACCTACAAAATAAGCTGCATACGGAAAAATTGAAGCTCAGAAAGCATCTGGAAAATATGCAATTAATTACTATAAGAATAAAGATTTCTTGCATGAGTGAACAGATGCAGCTCTCCGTTAGAATATGCGTATATAATCATTTATGTCGCAAGCAGATAGATCCGACCTGTACTTTATTCAACAATATGTATTTGTCATTAAAATCTTTTACTGCTACATGTATTTGTATTTTGAGAGAATTCATAACTTGTTATCTCCGGGATGTATTATAAATGTATGACACTTGAGCTGACATTGTTACAATATTGTATTGTAAGAATCATTTATATTAACACGTCATTAGCATGTGTCAATGTATACATTATTATGCCTTCATTAATCATATCAGCCGCATATCTCTTGTTCGCTTATATGTACTTTTCACGATGACTTCTGTAACTAAATACATGTACTGCTTAAACCAACTTGTTTTCATTTCCCTGTGAATAGCCCCATTTCATAGATAGCCTCAGCAAGATGGGAACAGACTGACCAAAATCTACGACAATTTAAGTACATGTACTTGGGGCATGTAAATAACAACTATGCAACCATGTGATAATGCCACATCACAGGAGATTTTAAGACCCAAGGAGTCATCACATGTTTACCAAAGAAAGAAAATAACAGAAGATTCTTTAACAGTTGGAGACCTATATCACTTTTAAATACTGACTATACGATTGCTTTAGGAGTCATTGCAGCTAAGATCAAAATGGTTCTTCCGTCAATAATAAGTGATACTCAGATCGATTTATGAAGGGTAGATTTATTAGAGGAACTTCTAAATGATTCAGTAGACGATCATGGTAATCTGATGCCAACGGAAATGATAAAAAACAGCAACAAAAACGAGATGCAATGATTTATTTAAAAACTTCTCCTTTATATCCAAAATTCCAGAATCATGGAAAGATGCTCTCAAAAAACATTTAGTACATAATACTTTCGATAAGCAGGAGGATAAAATAATGAACTTACAAAAACAAAATTCACTCAAGTTAATAAATATCTTTTAAAAAGGCAAAAAGCAACACGTTTGATTATAAGGTGACCTTGGGATGGTTTCCCACCCCAGTGGTCAACCTGTTATGGAGATAATAAAAATAAAAAAGATTTATCACACGTGACTACAGATAATTTTCATAATAGCTGCAGATTTATAGCAATTTGTTTCTCTTGTACTCCCGTAAAATTGTGTCAGCCATACACTCATCAAAAAAGGTATCAAGTTTTGGCAAGAATTTGTCCACCCATTCTTGATTCAATTCGAATCTCTGACAATGAAAACTTCCAGAGTCTGGATGAAGCAAGGCCAAAACATAATACTTTGCAAATGAGCTACATGCATACAGATGCAACTGAATTTGGTGATACAAAGCATAATTAGGTTTTGACGCAAAAACTTTGAAGTTCCATGTTGGACTATTTTCATTGATTTTAATGGGTACCCATGATCTTTAGCACCGTCACCAACAGTTGGGTGGCTACATTTTACTGCTACTTTGCATTCCACAATACCAACAAGAGAGTTATGTTCTTCAATTCCACCATCAGGCGATGCTGCTATGAACGCATGATCCTTATCTATAATTAAACCCAGCTTTGTAATATAAATGTTTAAACCCTCTTTAACTTTCTCAGCAACAAAGCGATTGATAACTGTTGGCTCCATATCTAATCCATATTTCATTGCTGCTGAGGAAAAAGTAGATGGCTCTAACATTGCACTACTTACTATGATAGGATTGGACTTCATGTTCAAAAGAATTTACAAATACGGCTAACAATATAACCAGTTATTCCCAATCGTCTCAAAGCAAACCAATCAGAAAATCAGTTTTGTAGAAGAGTATTGTCTTGAATAAGTAGTTGTTCATCTTGGGTGACTTTGAAACAATTCTTTAACTCTGTTTTTATTTGGTGATACTATCTGAATGAGATACATCTGTGATATCTTTTAAAACTTTTTCCACATAATCATAAAATGGATTTACAGAGATCAGTGTTTCAACTGGATCATCCTGACTTGCATCTGTATTTATTAAGAGCTGTTAACTAGGGTTGGATTCTTTATTACATTGCTCTAATTCACAGAGGAATGATTCTGCAAAAGCTCCCTCAGTGTCGCAAACTCTATTAAGCTTATAAGCCTCCGGTTGTTCTCCTTGTAATGGTCGGTTCTGTTTTCTTTTCGTCCCGTGCTGTTTTCTTGTAAAGTCTATATCATAGATTGGAACTGCTGGAAGTTTAGCTAACCTCGGCTTATTCCAGGCCTCAAGTTTATCTAAAACGAAATGTAATATTGTAGGTAACAGGCTAAAGAAAATGAAATGTTTTCTGCTACCATTGATGTTATTGTTATTTAATGTCTTTGTAAATTAGAGTGCCAATAGTTATAGTACTATGTCTCAACTTGACGATATTCATACCAGTACATGATGAAATGTCTTCGGGAAGCACAAACACCTTGACAAAATATTCCAGTGCATAACACAGTGCAGTGGTATGTTTGCACGTACAGTTAGGACCATACCCAGCTGGGCATGAGCAGCTAGCATGTATGATGTCACCCACTGAGTTCAGCATTCGAATCACTTTGCATGATTGCTGTTTCATGTGTGCTAGAACCTCGGCAGAAACAATAGCCTTTTTTGCAATTTCATCTTGCTTCACTCCGATGAGCTGTAACAAAATAGCACACATTTAAACGCTCTCGTGGATGACAATAAACATACAATCATGTAAATTGCGAGGGACAAAAATAAAAGTTTCATTTTTCAGATTATCTCCCCCACATAAAAATGTTTCGTTATTGGGTAAGCTCTCGCCTACAAAAAATTTAAAACACAATAAATGTGATAGTTTTAAAGTTAAGCACAACCCAATACATGTACTTAGATTCAATACATTACCATCATTTGTATACCTGTATTTACAATGTAAATAATGGGGGGGGGCAACTTGAAACAAGTTTATATTCTAATTTCTTACACATATCCCTTATACAAAATATATATTTCAATCCAATTAACTATACATACTGCATATAAAATGTGTTACATGTATTAGTATTGCGACTTGATAAATAGTTTTGTATTTGCGTGCACGTCATAGATATCGAATACCGGTGACACCGATGTTCAGCTTTTTCCAAATCCATCAAGTGGAGCTAATTAAATGATTGAAATTTTCATGTAAATTATCCAGATTTTTAAAAACAAATCTGATAAATTCATATGAAAAGAAATGTATTACAGAGACGTTTCGGATGCATATAAATAGTTTGAACAACTTGCTCTCTGATTGTCAGAATTACATTTGTTTACTTCGACACCGTTTCCTTTCTTACATGTACATGTCCAGATGTAAACAGCTCAACGTTATTCTCTCGTATGGCTTTGAAATCCGCCCTGGTTTCCAGAAAAATAAGATAGGATGGTTCCAATATTAAATTTCGTCAATATCTGCGGCAGCATCGCTGTTGAACAGGCATTTTGAAACTCGATAAACGATGTTGAAGTAGTTAAAGAAATTAATGCTGATGCTGAAGCGTCCGCCATATTTTGCCAACCACCTATCGAGTGGATATTGCGGTCACCTGACCACCAGCCACGTGATCAAAATTCCGAGCAAATTACGAAGTTCGCCGAAGTCTCCATCAAATGCGCTATTCCAGACGTTTTAGGCATTCGGCTCAAAGGCATGGCCAAGTAACTCATCGAATCTTTGAACTGCACTTGTCCCACTTGTACGAACATGAGTTTGGCTCTATTTAAAGTCAATATCGGTACTTTGTTCCGCATAATATCTCAACATATATTGTCTATCTATCCCGTGCAATTATGAGACATCACCGTGGCATGGCGATGCAAATCTCCATAAGGTTCTTTGTCATCTTGGCTCCACGTTTGGTCGATAGGGTCTAAGATTCATTGGGCGAAATCGGTCAGTGTGTTCGGTCCCCTAAAGATGTTTCACGTCCTCCATGAGTCTTGCTGCAGTGAGTGAGATGACTAAACATATGCTCTTGGATGCACATATCACACGCTCGGGGAAACACGTATACATTAGGAATTAGAAAACCGGTCTCTTGCATGCAATCGAAATTGAAAAAGATGAAATTGCGTCTCTTCTGGTCATCTACCCCCTTCAAGTTTAGAATCCTATTTTTTAATGTAGCTTTCGTGTTCAAAGTCCACGATTTGGTGACAAATGTGACATCGTTTCTTTCCAGAACATACGTGAGTCTTGGCATTATTGCTATGTATGACTAGTCCACAAGTAGGGCACAATCTTAGGAGTTGGCACACAATTTTCTTATCTCAACCTTGGGTCTTCAGATGTTGTTGGTAACAGGTTGGGCTGGCAAAAGTGTGCTGACAAGTAAGGCAATATGCTCGTTCTTGTCATTCGGCCAGACAGGGTTTAGAGGCCAAACATCCCTCACATTTCGATCCACAATGCTTGTGTTGCTCTCGATTGTTATAGCCATAGTCACATTTATAATAGTAATAACCTTATCCCATCAATGCAGTGATACTGGTGATGGCATCTATATGTTCGTCGTTATGAAATACGTGAATGTGTTTTCCGTCTTTGAATTTTTTGCCTCGAAACATCAGAGGTATGCGCACTTCTTGAGGTTGCACTTTCCAGGTGTAGCGTTGACCTAAAACGTTTTGCAATTTTTGCATTTCAGGAATGCCACAGGGTGTGTATTTGGATAGCCCCACTCGCTGTAACACGAGTCCTGCTTCAATTCGTGGAACATTTTTCTGGATCGTTTCAATTATATCGTGTCGCTCTTGTCGGCACACATTCGTCCCACCAGGATGACACGGGTTCAATACGTCTGGTCTTGAGGAATGTTAATTTGAACGAGGCTACGCTTGATGCTACGAAGGTCGTCAACCAATAACAATTTTCTGTTTTGTCTGGTCACTTAGGAAAAAGAAACGTGGGTCATGAACCGTGTCGCGTTTCCGTCGATTATTTGTAACGTGTCGTTGGATTGTTGCGCGTGTTGAATCCTGTCGATGACTTTGGAAGGTGTCCATTCTGATGGGCTGATAAAGTCAATCCAAATACTGTCGTGATGAATATACTGTCTCAAGCCAACGTCGTCTTTGACCTGACATTGCCGTTTCAGTGTGATTAACAAAGAATCGAACACATCGCTGATTAACCCCTCTATATTCACTAACGGTACGTCGGACTTGAAATCTTCAAACTTAAAAGTTTACGTGTTGGCCGTGGCTCTAAATTTTCTAGAGGGGCGTTTCTCCGTCTATATAACGTGGTAGTAGTTGTGAGGGGTTAATGATGGTGAACTTAGGCTTGGTGTAGACTCTGTGGATGTGGATTCTGGTAGACTCATGTCGTTTTCAAAATCGCTGACATGAATTTGAGCTAAGAATTCGGCTACTGTGTGAGGCGATAGGTCATGATTTTGTCTTTTTCTTCTCCTCTCTCCACTAAACGATGAGAATGTTTCATCTTGATTGCAAAAAGGGAAATGTCTACATTTTCAACGTTATGGGTCCATATATCATTGTCAGTTCATTGTCTTCCCTATATAAAGGGTATGTTTCTTCCCTCAAAGTATTTATTTCACTCTCAAGCCGACCAGAAAGTTGGAATAGTCAACAGAGATAAAACTTCTGATCAGGCCTTTGCGAGGTGTCATACGAAAGTTTTCTTCAGACAAGCTGACGGACTACTCCCCTTCTTTCTGACATAAAAGTCAGTATTCGCTATATCTGTCGTAATAAAGGGCATTGGGCATATGATTGTCTAGACTGTCGAAAAAGCAATACAGCTATCAGAAGAGACAAAATTCAAGATACATGTTATTATTGTCAAGATAAAGGACATTGGTCTTCAGACTGCATTAAAAACAAAAGGAGCAAGAGGAAGAGAGGGGTTCCGAACAGGAAGTTGAGGTAGCCCCTACATGTCCAGAAAGAGAAGAAATAGAAAACAAGACGAGACGGAAGTGATGACAAAGAGGTAAAACGTGTGACAGTGAAGAAATTCAAAAAAAAGTAGAGAGTGAACAAAGACAAATAAGAAAGCGATGACGTTTTTAAAGTGTTCAGTTGTGAACTAAAGTGTATAGTTTGCACCAAAATATAAGAGAAAGAAAACGTAAGTGTATTTTGGTTTCGATGTTTTAGAAGACTTACACGGACGCATTCACATACGTTCGACAGTGGTCAAAAAAAAGGACTTTGAGTTTTAGTAAGTTTTGGCAAACAGACTAGCCACTCATTTCAAGAGAAGCGGATTGCCCTGAAAAGGACAATTGGGTGGGTTTTTTTTGTTGTTTTTTCTTTTTAATTCAGAAACCGGAAGCAACCAACTTTAACTGCTTAAGCATTTGCCTCGGCCAGGGCTTACTTCTAGAATTGCTCCTCTCGTAGTAACATAATTTGGCTGTTTGAAGGTCTTTTTATATTGGATCGTATTAAAGACGTTTGAGGAACAGTAGAAGACCTATGCAATACCCTATATGTTAATGGAATGATGTTAAAAAAAAAAAAAAAAAAAAAAAGAAAAAAAAAAAAAAAAAACAACGGCCCTTTTCAGGGCCATTCCACTTTCTCGAAAATATTTGTCATCTTGCCTACAAATTATTTAGTCGATTTTATATTGTAGGTGTGATATATTGATGTTCATGACTCCATGCATATGCCATATGAATATGTCCTGCCAGTCCAGCCCCGACAAGCCTTATTATTCGCATAGTTTATGAACTAGCTGAACTTACCTACCACCCGCTACCCGTTTTTTCCCCAGCTGTCACTGTTTGCTGTTGGCACCGATTGAAGTCAGCATGTTGCATCATTGTTGCCGATGTCCAGTACCGTCAACCACATGTTCCATTGGCATTGTCACAATAAATCTTGTTGCAGTATTGTCCCAGGGGGTCATGTAATGCCAAATTTCATTGTCATTATCTCATAACCCTACACTAAATACACGCATCTATATGCATGCATACGGACCAACACATAGCCCTACATAATGCACACAAATATCCAGACACAAACACACACAACCATATCCATGCATACACGCATAAAACAATGCACAGCCACATCGGTACAGACGTGCACGCAAACACATCTACCCACTTTAATACGCAAACACACATACACATCCATGCCCACTCAGATGCACTAATGTCAACACATGTAAGATCTTATTCATATGCACCCACACACAATCATACACATACCTACACACATCCATACGCATGCAAACTCTCGCAAACGTACATTCATATGCACGCCCACGAACCATTACATACACATATCCACATTCATGTACACATATGCACACATATACATATCAATAAGCACCCGTGTGAATATACACATACACAAACCAATACGCAAACAAACGCATCCTAACATACACATATCCGTGCGAAAGCGAACATATACACATTATATGCATGCACATGCACCTATATATTCCAACATCCGTATGCATTAACTCGCACGAACGCATACAAATATTCATAAGCATGCACCAGCACGCACGCATACAAACTTCAGTAGTGTACGTACTCACACGCACGCATACGAATCTTTTTACGAAGAAACACGCACAAATATATAGAAACACAAAAAAAACCCGCGAAAAAACATCCACACACATATACAGATATACACTATACACGCCTGAGCACGCACACGCGCAAACATACATACACATGCATGTATGGACATGCACCTACACACATACTTTGTATCTGTGCACGCGACCGCTCATAGATACCTACCCACACGTCGATACTCACGCGCAGGCAAGCACATAAACATATTCAAATAAAATACAAACACTAATGTTCACGCACACGTGTGCACGCATGCCAATAGACGCATTCTCATACGAACTCACACGATATATATATATATATATATATATATATATATATATATATATATATATATATATATATATATATATATCCATGCGCACGCGCACAAACGCACTCATACATACAAGGAAGCATACATCCATGAGCTCTCTCACGTACCAATACATACACAGACACAAGAGTACATAATCAAAATGACGCACGCAAAGACATGCACATCCATTATCAGGTACCCGCACAGGCATATTGACACGCTTACGCACGCACACGCACATACACATACACACATCATTGCGCACGCACATGCAAATACACGTACATGCACATCAATGTGCACGTACACGCATCCCTACATACACCTACACATACATTCGTGCGCACGTATATCCTTGTATATATATACCTACTCACACACATCGGTGCGCATATACACATACACATCGGTGCGCATATACACATACACTTTCGCACACGCAAGCGCAGATACACAGTCGAACATCCATGGGCACACACGATCTCTCAAATGCACACAGGCACGTACATATGCACATACACAAATTCATATGCCACAAATTCATATGCCCGGACACGCATGCACACATCCTCACATGCGTCCATACATACATTCATTTATGCATACTCACACTCACGCACTCGTACACATGCATATATATATATATATATATATATATATATATATATATATATATATATATATATATATATATATATATATTCATGTGCGTACGCTTGTATTAGTGAAAAAGGCAGGAAATAAGAATATGTCATATCACAATCTTAGAGGACATTTTTATTTGTGGAGAAATGGTAATACAACACCGCAAATGGAAAGACTTAAACAGTGTTTACAGCATGTCAGAGAAGTAGCAAAGGTTGATTTTTTTTCTCCACAATAAATATGAAGCTTGAAATTAAGTAATCATAACGGTCGATATCTAAGCTTAATAATAAGAAGAGGAAATTTCAGTAGTTTAGGAAATATGTGGTCGTAGTACGCATACTATCCGACAACAATCCGCAGGTAATATTAATACATTACACTCAATAAATTAAGTTCCGGAACATAATATATGTTTTAATTTGAACGAAACCATCCATTAATTTTAGTCGTATGGATGCATTTGTCTGATCCTATATAACCAGTCAATGATATATACCTCGAACCCAGGTATAGGTCGAATGTGTGACAAAGTGACTTTGACATTTTTAGCTAGGTAGGGGTGCCAAAGGGGGTAGTCGATTTGTCGAGTCAATGTTACGTACGAGCTTTAGCTGAATTTCGACGGTTTAAATCGATCAACCAGTAAAGTACATGGCCATGTCACCCCAGGTACAGATCATTATCGAGATGAAAATGCAAACGTCACACTGACTGTCCTTGATTGCATTGTAAAATTAGGACACCAATGTATCAATGCGATTCCTTTTTCGCTCATGGTACGAAACATCGATATTTATACTGCTCGAGGTTTTATGATGCATTACCATATCCTGCCATATGCAGATTATGTGCGAAGCAAGTTCGGGTGATGTGGCAAACAAGAAATTAAAAGGAGAAACGAATATGGTATGAATTCACACGAATACTCGATCTAGAGTGAAGACTGCGGTCAAAAATAGGTCACAGACTGCAGCCTCATAACGTGAAATAGACATATCGTAAACCCAATATTAGTTACTCCAGTTAGTCAGAATAAGTAATTGGTCAGATGCAGGTGGTCCTATGAATGTTGTCAAGAGAGAATGAGATCATATAATCGACATGAGCATAAGATGAGAACTATTTTTGCCAAACATTTTAAATTATATTTTGTTAGTCTAGTATAGCTGTACAAAACTGGTTAAATTATATAATGTATGATGTGGTCATATTGGGCTAATATAAAACAAACCAACTAAATTACCCTAAATTGCCCTGTTAAAAATAATCAACATAAAATTCTCTAAAACTGCCGAGATTCCAAGTTCTTACCTAGGAATGTTAATAGACCGGATATTATTGATTTGATACCGGCTGAGATTAATTTGACTACGTCACAATCGATAAAAATTCAAGGTCGTCCAATAACTATAATCCATTCAAAATAATTGAAGGGTGATAAGTGAACTTGAACTTTGGAGGCTTGAATAATAAAAGGACCCTTCATTCAGTCCTATTGAAAGAAGGAACCCATACCTTTTGCATAGATTTTAGTGAATTATACACATTTCCGCGTTGAAGGTGGACCCAATGCTTAATAAATTATGATTAGAACATAATCAGGTTGCCAGTGCATTTTAAGATTAAATCTTACCGTAGCCTTTGGTAGGCAAACATCGTAGACGATCAAAGGGAGTTAACAGGCTTTCATTTTTCGAGCGTATTGATATGAGATTAATGACGTCCATTTTGTTTTGATGATCTACTGCGTCTATTGCGTAATTCCACGAAATGACCACATTGAAAATTAGTTGAATATTTTGTTCTGTGCAAATCGGGAAGGAACATGACCATACATAGCAACCTGTCCTGAAAAAATGGGCATTATTAATCCCATAGATCCATGCAACATTTTGGATATTCAAACCTTCAAATTATCAGCAATCTAGTGAGTTTGTCGCGACAGTTAATTCCACTAGGACAAAGTTAATGCAGTTATTGATATACCTGGATCTGAAACCAAGGGACTGACTTGATAGTTTGTAGGAATAGTTAGACTTTATTTGATTGTTTTGAATCTGAGTTACACAGTTATAGCTAGTCTATCCGTGAATGTGTCAGGAAAGGACGACGACAAAATGTAATGGGTTTCATACAATATACAGGTTTTAGCACTGTTATTTTTAATTCAGTCCATCATCGCAGAATACCGTAAGTTAATTTATTCACAAAACCATTATTAATGTGTACTGATAACCGTCGCCTGTGATGATTTAGCTATTAATTTTCAAGTTTGTTAATTCTGCAACAACGAATTTCTTTGTTCAAAAGAAGTGAAATTTATCTTGAAAAAATAGTGATGCGGGGGCCATTCTATGTACCAAATATTGTTAATTTTACGATGTCGGTTGAAAGCTTTAAACAAATAGCAGTGACGTTTCTTAATGAAAGAGATTGCTCCATTTAAATACGACGGGTACATTTAGGAAAAATATTAAATGTCGGTAAAAGACCTCCGTGATGGGGAAGATGCTGCGATTAGGTTGTAACATAACTTATTTATGTATAAATAAACTTCATAGTCTACTAACAAGGAAAACTTTCTTGGAAAATAAATATTTAAGGGCTATTCTAGATATCAAAACGGTACTTGACATTTAAATATGTTCTAAATGATTTGAGGTTTTATAAAGGGTATATTTCAACGCATGTGGGTTAAGGAAGTTTATTCGAGGTGATAGAAAACTTTTCCTTTAAATTGCTCGTATGGGAATATTGCCTACGAATAATTGCAACAAAGATTTCCTCTTGGGAAATGTTTTAAAAGCTGGAGTTTTAAACACGAAATTTAAGTTACTGTAAGTAACAGTTGTAAACGAACCATACATAAACACTTGAATGCACTAAAGTAGTAAATGGTGCTACTTTAGAGCACAGATGAAAAAGATGTGTGCAAACCTTTAAAAGGTGAATTTTTAGTTGTTTGGAACTGATTGGTTTTCTTTGTAAATGTAGATATTAGTTTCATTCTGATATCCTGACATGATATAATACTAATGACTATTCGATCAGCAGAAAACACTGAAAGCAATCCATACAAATGATCCAAGAAAGTTATGAGAGCATGTGTACGAGTGTAAAAAATATCACAATGAATATTCAAGTAACAATGGCATAATAATGAAATAATGATATTCAACAGCAAATACACTTGTAGGCCTTGCTAATGTGCTCCCGTTCACCCTGTAATAATTTAATAGACGTAAATAGACAAAAAATGTGGAAAAAATCGTCAAATGTTCTGAAAACACCATATTATGAAAATGTAGGAAATGTAAGCTATTACACTTCATATAACCATTTCATATTGCACAGTTCCGTTATCGACACGATGTAAGAACGTGTACAGTACATATAACTATACGAAATGAAAATTTGTACGATTCGTATATCCGCATTTCCTTATGATTATAATGTCTTTCTGCAACGTCAGGAAATCACAACCTTGTGCATTTATACTGCGACATATTAAGCTTCCATACTGGCAGCTAACTTGCCACACTGTCAGATGTGCAGGTACATTTAACAGCAATGCTGTACCACTGTCAGATACACTGTTACCTTAATATACACCACCACACTGCAGGTTATGCTACCACATAACAAACTGTAGGCTGCTACTGAGCCAGCATATCAGCGCTATGCTGCACCTTGCTAGCCCAATCAGCTAAAATTAGACCGAAGCGCCTGATTTTTATATTGAATTTGGTTACTAATCATAAACATACACCTGAAAAGCATTACCAGCATCCACTATCCATTGCATACATTGATTAATTGCATAACACTATGACTTTTTCCAAGTCAATATCAAGAGCTCACAATTTAAACGATTATTAGGTTTATACGTCAATATTAAGACATAAATCGCCAACGAAATCAACCGACTAGTGCCATGACCAAGCACAATAACTGACCAGATTATCAGATAGAACGATAACAATATCCAACCGTGTATTCATATCTGGCATCTAAAAGTCACCATGTAGCTAGAAACTGTCTTCTTGACTTTAACTACTAATTAGCCATATGGATGTTGTTATTTGTCTAATGTAGACACTTCCTGCCACTATATTGGCGATCTCGGTGCATTCGCATAGCAATATGATTCCTATACGTACTAGAAATGCAGTGCAATAACTAATGGTTGAGTACCCGTGCATGTCGTGGACTATGGGCATATCGCTCCAGACGATCTACACCAAGTTACATGTGCTACTCAGTCACTATCCGAATGAAACAAAGATAAAAGAACTACTCTTGGTAATAATGTACTCGTCAACGAAATAAATTATACAGAATCGTGATAATGCATTACTATGTTGTTTTATTATCTTATTCAGTGACACATACATTTGGTAGAACATTGGCCAATATTTAAATATGTACAACACCACGTTTGTTTCACCATATTTATAACATAAGAAAACGTGATGGACATACTGCATCCTTATGCTAATCACTTGTCTCTGCTTCACTCTTGATTTATTACAATACTGGAAAGCATCCCTTTAGTTTTGTGTTGGCCAGAAGCAATAATACGTACCTCATTGCAACAGAAAACTACTGTCATATTTTCGCTCTGAAAATAGGACATCCTCAAAAGAAAAAGGCGCATGTATTTACTTTCTTATGTATATTTGATTTAATCTATATTCGATTTAGTTGAATTGTTTGTTTGTTGGTTGTAATTTTTTAAAATTCCATTCTATGTTATTATATTTTAATTTTATTTACTAGATTTGATATGTTCCAGAAATTCATTTCAGTTTTTCGTAAACTTAATAATACAAACTTTGCAACTGATGCTGACATTGATTCATCGCTTGGAGTAAACAACAGTTCTATTTTTTATATTCGTTTAAAGAGTCAATTCGTTGGGTTAAATCGAGACCTTACTTGAACTACGGGACAAATAACATGACAAATTACGTGACAAATATCATGTAGCAATCATTTCGAAACTCTGGTTATACCGGAAGGTTCATCCTCATCGTATTTTTTTACTAAGGCAAATACACCCCACTGGGGCTAGCTATGTCAACATGCGGCTAAAAAATTTCTTTACACTCAAAACAACATCGACTAATACAATTTAATAAAAAATATTTGTATCTTGATAGTGTGCACGATGGGGGGTGTGGGCGGTATTCCTGTAACAAAGAATTCGCCCTGATTAAAAGAGTGGTTTAAATGTTAACTTCAATAGCAAATAAAGTCGCCAAATGTTCGTAGAAAAGAAGAAAACGTTCGAAACGGATCAGAGGAAATCAGTCACACTCTAATGAAGATATTGAAAATTAGAAACCGTGGTGTAATTAATTTGCACAAGTGAAATTTCAGTTCTTGAGGAAGTTACAAATTGGAAATAAAAAATGGGAAGATTTCGGCAAATTAACGTTATGACATCGCAATCGCGAACCGGAACGGAACACTATACTTGTTTCTTATATTTGCACATAACGTCATTTGCCAAAAAAAGGATACATGATTACATAAAGGTATATATTGCGGTATTTCCAAGATGCTTGTTGAAGATAGGATTCCGACAAGCCTAGCTCTACATTTTACTGGTTACCTTAGGAAGAATTCAAATAGTTTAAATGCATACCGGGAGCTTAAAATGCATTGAAATTTTGAGATAGGAATAGGAGACTATAACAATTTCAATTTCAGAGATGAATAGGCTATACATAGTAACAAAAAAAGAAAGAAATTATACGAATGTCTAGAAATGAGAAAAAATAAGGTTTCATTTGATATTATCAATTCTTCTATCTTTATAACCCGACACGACCAAATGAAGTAGGAATGTATGCTTTAGATTGCGATATGTATCTTTAATAACAGTGTGGCAATTTATAGTGATGTGTAGCACTGACACCTGATGCCACGTCCATTTAGCATCATTATCCAACCAGTCACATTAGCCTGACACCAGGCCCAACATAACAATAAACTATTGATGCTGATCATCAAGCGAGGTATCTGCTAGTACTATTTTCATACGTCTTTGGAAAAACTCGGGCGGGGTTGAACTCGCTTCCCGCTTCATTAGAGGTGAACCATTTAGGACACAGGAGCGGTGAACAAGGAACAATACAAAGAAAAAAAGCACAATAAAATACATCATATAAAAACTTTATGCAATAGAAGAATTGTGAAAAAAATGTAAACGTTTAAATAAAACCAAGAGAAGAAGATGATCACTCGACACTATAGCCCCCAAGCCGAACACGAAAATTTACATGAAATAATGAAAAGAGGAAGAAAAGAATACCTTGGAAATAGTATGCGTTTTTTAAATGAAATATGTAATTTGAATGAAATATATCTTCGTGATCCTGTGTAAATATTGTGAAGAAGCCTTAAATATATTTGAAACAATATTATTTCAATGAGCATACTATTTACCTTGGATACATTGATTAGAATATAAACTCAAGTTTAACCAGCATATGCACACACATACATATATGGATATTATGTACGCTGTGTCAGTGATATACCACGAGAAGTATACATATTTCATTTAAAGGAAACGAGACTGGCCTAGTTTCGTTTTAATGAAAACTTTATACAAGTGGTATATCATTGATAGAGAGTACATATACTACATAAAATGTATTTATATCACAGACATTTACAAATTTGTGATCCTTGAATGGAGGCACGATATGCTAAGGTAACTGTATATTGACCTAGTGAATGAACTCCTCCCGTCCCTGCGAGTGTGTCCCCTACTAAATGTAGCTATGTCTTTTCTTGATGTTCACAATCACATTTCCAAATCGATAACTTGATTATTTTATTTCTGAGTTTACAATTGTATTCACATTTATTAAATTATTACAATACACATATATGATTTAAACATGAACTATGGCCTTTAAGAATAAATTAGTTAATAAAATCACGGTCTGATCCTTATACACTGAACCTGAATTGTCAGATATTCAAATACTGGGATTGAAATTAGCGTAGAATATACACTAAATTACGAACCAACATTAGGTAATTAAACTATTTGAATATATGTACAGTTCATCTAAATCGTCAATCTGCATTAAGTAACCTTTCCAAAGACTATACAATTTTCTCTCTTTCTGCATATCCGTCTGTTTCTCTTCCCTATGGACGGTTTGACTACACTTTACCGTCATTCACAGGTCTATAGTTATTTGTATAGCAAGTTGCTTTATATATATATATATATATATATATATATATTAGCTCTCAAATAATAAACCTGTCCTTTGACAGCGTTGATTCGGTGGTAAGGTTTACAGGTTGAATCGGTTATAAAAGTTGTTGTAGTGTAGCTCTCATCCATCAATAACATTTATTTTCTTCAAGTGTTCATTAGGAGGGTCACGTGATGATACGCAATTACTTCAAAAGCCTTGTACGTAAAGCGTATATTTATCCTACAAGCTTATGAAAAGAAAGAAACATATTAAATACACAACATTATTTTTGGTAATTATTACTTTAATATACACGTATTCTTCAATTTCTGATTCTAATTTGCATAAACCAATCTGCATTATGTTGAATGCTAATGCATGCGAACGCTCTCTTTAAGCTGAAAAGAAAACGATAGGTTATTAAAATGTATCAATAACTGGTATCACCAATAAGTGACCGAGTTTTTATGCTTTCAAAGTTTGAAATATATTGTCCTGCCTCAACCCTCACCCCGTGCAAAAATAATGTATTCTGATTTATTTACCGATTTTCCTAATTGGCGTTAACCACATATATTAAAGTGTTGCTTTCAAAAGTAATGCTTTTTTATTTTACTTTAGCTGTTATATTTAATTATGGGACCATAAACGCCTGTGAGATCTGTAAGGTCTATATTTACTTGAACAATATATTTATACCCGGTTTTTGATACAATGTTTCAACAATTCAGTTTCGTTATCGCAGGCTTGACTCAGTTTTATAATGTTAATATCTAGGTATCTACACCCGGCATTCCAACCAGATGTAATTGTACATTCCAACGTTTCTAACGTAGGAAGGTACACAGGACATGCTATCTAAATTTGTTCGTACATTTCAACGTTACTTACAGAGATATGAGAGTGATATTTCTGAGGTTTGAAACCCGTTTAACATATAACCATATCAGTGTAAGTTTCGATTGAGTCAATGGGGTGATTCAATTTCTTACTTATTTCAAAGAAATCGTTGAGTAGATAAATCCTTGTTAATTCAAACGTCTAATTCATGATAATCGACACCAATTATTTCACGAGCTCATTAATGGGATAAAGCAGTGTTCGACCAGTGCCTCTTACATGCATGTAAACAACTTAGAAATACGATTAAGAATTGTATATCCTGTATCATATCAATACTGTAAAGGTAAATTATATAATGACGCTATCAAACATATCCACACTCTCTCTATTAAACATATTATGCGGCTAATTTTTTGCGTCCGGGTCACTGTTTAAAATCGATGTTAACGGCCACACGCACATATTGAGGTGCAACGAGTACGCACAAATTCATCATTAAAGTGTGTTTATATTTCAGTGCGCAACAGGACGAATTTCGTGTATCGATCGTCTGCATTCATACACGAACGCATGCGGAAGTGAATTCAACATATCAGTATATCAGCAGGAAGAAAACAGCCAGTGCCTTATGTTGTATTTTGTAATTTAAAGGTCTTTGTATTTTTATTATGTCAAAGGTGGTACATGTTCTCCAAACAATTAGAGTACTTGAACTCGTTTAAACAAAAAGTAAACGCTGTGGTTAACAGTTCACAAGAACATAAATCATCGCGTAGTTTTGAAGGAAATATAGCACATATCTGATTCATTGTTGGTTTATATAAGTGATTTTCTGTATGATACTCTTTCTGGACGAAGCTGAGAATCAGGTTAGTTCATTTTGAGATGTGTATATATCAGTATACATTAGATATGGTCTCAATAAATACACGCTTTACGAAGGATATTTATTGTGTTAAGGAAACTTTTCCTGACGTATTTTTATGTGTAATGTTTATATCTTATACTCATTTGCTAAATACACAATTAATGATGCTAGATGTTCATTTTGGGTCACGTATTAAAACCGAAATCACAGTTGTATAATCGTTTTCCTTCTGAATGAACATTCTTCACTGATAATTCTCATTTAACATCAGCAATAACCACAAGAAGACGTTATCGTCGATAAATACCACGACCCACCTTTATACAATTTCCGTTCAGCAATATTCATTCAAATTTGAAATGGTTAAACATGATCAATGTTTTCAAGCTCACGTATTCTACAGATGTACTTGCAGACATAATTATTTAATATGCGTCCATTACGTATTTTATCCATATTGTATTTGCAAATAGGCGTAGCTGAAAGCTCGGTAACCGTAATGTGGCTGTATTATCAAATATTTAGTAAACAGTCATTCAAATGAAGCAAATATATATGGATATAATACGGTTATTAAACTGACATTGCCTTCTTATTTATCGGAATAGAGCACTTATTGGCAAGATGGAGTATTTCCTATCATAATTATGAACTTTTTTGGTTCATGGTTGCGATGGACACGTGTACTGTTTAGAGTTAGTATGTACGTTTTGGATTATGTACTAATTTAGAACGTAAACAGATAATTTTTTAACTTAAGAAATAAGTTAATAGGAAAACTAATGTATTTTTATCAATGTTTGAAGCCATATAGTTTTACATCGGGGTGCTGATGATAAATAGTTTATGTAGGTTATTTAGCCATGTTGAGTGAACTGACTCACTGACGGAGCGGTGGAGAACTAATTTAATGTCATGTTATAGGCTAGACATTTAATTTCAGCAAATATATATTACAGAGGCACTTTTCATAACTTTAGTTAGAATGGTTTATGTTTATTGGGAAAATAATTTGTATATGAGACGAAATATTGCAGAAGTCTTATATCACCAAAACGTTGCATTTTGGATGAAAGAAAGTACATCGGACGGTCTTGACATACTTTTCTACATGTTTTAATGTACAAGCAGTCCGAACCTGACACGTACTTAATATAACTCAATACAGGATACTCTCCTTGACTATTGGTCCTGTCGGCACACGTTATGTCTAGTTGGGGAGCGATGCAATCAAGAAAGAATAATGATAAATATAGCAATATACTGTTCAATACTAGTCATTTTGTAATCACTATAGGGATGGGTAATTGCAAGACAAAACGTTTCTTTGCTAATATTATACATTATCTTTGAAGTTACATAATATCTTGTTATGATGCTGACACAGTTATGTGCCGTTTGAACTGTCAAGAGTCAATGCCAACACGTAAAATATAGACATTTATCATGATCAATTTCTAGATTCTGGAACAAAGTATTTGATACACGACCAACACAAACACAACACGTAGCATGCATTCGTGAAGTTTATAGTTTGGATTATATTGACCTACTACATAAATGGGGGACTAGTGGCAATCAAAATGCAAATCCATACGAGCTATGTTGTTATCATTCTCGGATAGTACGTATATAGAAGGTAAGCAACAGCTTCAATCATCGGCGTAACACATCAGCATAACTAAAGCCAATATAATCCAAAATTTAAGTCGCGGTGACCACTAGGCATAGGATAAATATTAATATAATCTCACACAATCATCTTGCCTAATAGTTTAATCGTAAAAAAGTAAACGTACACAATTTAGTATAAGTCTAATCTGCATGACTTATAAGTCTATTTTGAATGACATAGCTAGACGTCATAGTGTGATATTGATCGATATACATTCCCTCGCTAAATTTCATTATTAAAGGAATAACCGTATCTTTACGGTGTGATAAAGATATTTGGCTACGACAACAATTCAGATCTTTAACGAAGCCAGTAATAAGTGAATATGTATTTGAGAGTGATCTTTTTTTATGCAAAGGTGATATCCCAAGCTTCATAGGCAAATAATCATCGAGTGTAATTAACACATAATGATTGGTAGAATATCTAAAATACGAAAGTAAATCCGCCGGAATACAGTGGGAGATATAGGGCACTATGATCCACATTCCAAGGTATTTGTGAAGTGAAGCCTCTCACCGCGTATAACATTATGTGTTCAAAAATATGACTGAGGTAAATGACTCATTTTGTGTTCTGCTTATTTCACTTTTTTACAAGCTGGGAAAAATAATTGTTTCCCATTACGCACATTTGTGGTTCAGGGAAGCACGTTGGAGACAACTGAAGCGCCCTTTTTTTGCCGTCATTTTTTTTTTTTTTTTGGACGCAAAAGATTCGCATAATGCGATCAGAATTTATTTAATATCCAATGCTTTGGACAAGGGTGGCATCGTATATACTTCCAGCACAGGCACTGACTTGTTCCCCGCTTTGTGTACTGCCTGCAATCCACTTTTCTATTCGTAATGCGGAGTGCAACTCAGGGCACATACGAAATAAGGAACCAGACTAGCACAGGCAATGTTATGGCGGGGCAGCTCCCCTTACTTTCGCGAGCTCTCGCGTAATTTCAATCCAGGTCAGCAAATTATAGTCATTATGATTAACATCAACGCTTGTTGCACTAGAAAGTGACCTCCAGATTAAAGCATCGTGCACTTAGAATCATTAGCAAGGAAGTGAAATAGGCAGAACACAAAAGAGTAACTGCGAATCTAACTTTAATGAAAAATGTAGAAAATAGTTCCCTTGACTGGAATAGGGCACATTCATTAGGATTATCGGCGTAACCTATCATAGCATCATTGCGAGGACTGCAAACGTGAATAATCCTTTCGCGACAAGGTTTAAGAATATTTAAAAAGCTGCCTTCATTCGCCAGAAGATATCTGGAGAACACATTATAACCCAAGACATTCTTTCACAACAAAGATATCAGTAAACTTGCGGAGAAAAATGCGTTTATTTGGATTACAAAGTAAGGGGGTTGATGAAGATTGGGTTGGTTATTAAATTTGCTGCAATACAACAGAGATCTTAAAATTCAAGTGTAAGTTATTAGAAAGAAGATGAAACATTAGCCTGCTTGATTTTTGCATAAATTTGTTAAAAGACGAAGTACAATGAAACCGATGATAGTACACATTTTATGACAGGTAGTAAATTAACTGCCATCTGGTTACACATTTTTCTTCAGGCTTTTTGTATTGGCTTGTATGTAATGTGTTGGTCTATAATATTGTTTCAACAAGATTATAAAGAGTCTCTTAAAAGTACGACTTTTGAAGAAAATAGAACGAATACAATTATTATTTGAATGGACAATGCATTTGTTTGTTAATTGTGCATGTTGGTTTATCTGTTATGTTTAGAAAGTGAGAGAGAGTATCCTGGCAAGTTGCATCATCCTATTTCAAGCTAAAAAAGTACGAGTCGGAACATTTGTCTGTATATTTTTGACCCCCACAGTTTTTATTTGACCCCCAGTTCTGACACAATTATGTTTAACCCTCAGTTTTAGCCCCCGGGGATTCACGGAATTAAATGTGTAAATTTTAATATATTTGTTTTTAATTAGCCTCTTTAGCCATCTCTAAGGGGGTTACAAGCTTGGAAACCCACTATAAACTGTGGCCATGGGAAAAAGGTTGGGTGAAATAAATTGAGGCAGTAATATGTGTATTATTTGATATATTCAGCTCTTTCATGGTCACCCGGGCAATATATAAGATCATAGATACAACGATATGGCATTCCTCGATGCCTTTACGATTTTCAAAGAATCGTGGAAAACCTAATCAGTTTGATCCAACAATGTTGGCGGATTTTACCAGCAATGTTTCGCAAACATTGAGCAATATAGTTGCCTTTTAATTTACCGTTACGGATAGGAACCCTGGAATTGGCCTGATAAATAAAAGTAACAATGAGTGCCCAAATACAACTGAACAATCTAGGTAGTAATGATTAACCTACATCGAACAAAGACGTCCGATAACAATTAGGGGTATAACCTTTACCAATGCGTCTGAATCATAAACTGTAAAACTGTACAGCTGTTGATTCTAGGATAACTAAATTTATCTTTCTCTTTTGCGGGTAGTCAATGTTTTTGAAAGTTAAATAGACATCATATAATGTTCATGCATTTGCCACATATATGCCAGCAAAAAGATGTGTTTTTAATGTTATCGTCAGCCTTGATAATACATCTAGCCTTCCAAGTATCAAATTAAGGTAAACACATATATTTGTTACTCAAGAGAAAGCCAAAATGCTACCGTCATCTCCTAGAAGTACAAAGACGATGCCCTGAATGTATGATTCCTTATCGCCAAACGAGGCTGGATATATCATTTTTTCAATAGGGTTCCCCACTTCAAGGAAACAAACATGAACATTTATGCCGTTACCTACGTTTACATGCAAATAAAGAAATGATGTATCCGTAAAAAAATATGTATCAATATGTTTCAACATTATATCCATCGTCAGTGTGTTGCTTTTAATCAGATGGCAGTTCCAGTGGAAGCCTCACACATTTTTCTGCCAGAAACAGTTCAACAGTTATGAAGCTGCCACTGGAGACAAACATTCAGAGTATTTTTATATGTTGCAAATCTTTCGTAATACAAATGTGTGCTACCGGTTACTATTTTTAAATTACACTTTTGGGTATGATACTCATATGCATGTAAGAAGTCGTGTTATTAATCGTAGTGAAAAAGAATGACCCATCTACACCTGTCAGAATAATATTCTAAATTTGTGAAGAAAATATACCACTTTGGTCCTTTGCAATTTCTCGTTGGGGTTTATTACTCAGGTTGAACATATGACACAGTTCAGTTATGTATTCCATATTAAAGTACATTCATTCTTGTTTGCAGTTTCTGACTAGCATTTATACTTTTCAGGTCCAAAATGTTACGGACATTCTGCGGTATCGTATTGATTATTGGAAACCTTTCCATCTGTAGACCAGATGCGCAGCGGTGTCCTTCTGGATGTATATGCAACACAGAGAAAACTGACCGGATGCTTAGCGTTTCATGCGATACAAGTACTCAGAATCCAGGATCAGAGTATTTCGATTTCCCAACCATTCTGCCGAACAACACAAGGGTATTTTCCTTTAGACTCACGCAAGAAAATTATGTATTTAAAGAATCAGATATATCATTTGCAGATATAAGCTGGGGACAGGTAGAAGAAATCACTCTAAGGAGTGTACCAAATTTTCAGCTGAACAAAACGCGACTAGCAGGCCTTTCAAGACTGAGAGTTTTACGCATGCAGGAGGACACATTAAGAAACATATCATATCCGGGCGCTTTTCGCCTGACGCCGAGCTTAGAAGTTCTAGATCTCAGCTATAATCCATGGTTATCACTGCAAGCCGTTGTTGTAGCGTTAAATCAATCGCTTCCGAATTTAAAATATTTGGATCTCTGCAACTTACAAAATGCGTTAAATGAGCCATTTATTTTGAATAAAATGTTTTCAATGGCTATTGAAAATAAACCTCTCATGACTCTCAACGTGAGTAACACGAAAATATCTTTATTTGAAGATGGACTAATATCTGAGTCGATCCGGTTTTTAAACTTATCATATACTTCTAGTTTATGGTGGGTACGTTATCAAAACCATAACTTGGTTCCCAATCTAGAGGAAATTGATATATCCCACACAGCCTTTTATGCTACGAAAGATTTTTTTACACAAATAAGCGGTCCTTTCAATCACACAATTTCTTGTCCTCGATATTTGTCATCAGCAAAACGTTTCATCTTAAATAACTTCAGAATGTCCAACCCAGTTTATTTTTACGACTATCGCGTCCAGTTTAAGTGTATCACTATAGGCATGGAGGAACTTTACATGCGTTATTCGAATATTCGATGGTTAAACGTTACATTAAACATAACATTATTCAATTTGAAAATTCTCGACCTTGAAGGCAATTCGATGGAATATTTGTCTCCCGAAGGACTGATGAAGGCTCCAAATTTACGAGAGATATATCTCTCAAGGAACAAATTATCGTCGATGGTAAACCTCGAAAATCTTTTCGAAGATAATGCAAAACTAGAAATCATAGATCTCTCTCAAAACCGTCTTACATTCGTGCCATGGTCTATGTTCGATTCAACTCCAAATGTGTCGATTATACGTCTACAAGGAAATTCATTGTCCATTTGTGATTTTTCTATTGAAAAAATGAGTAACCTCAAGCGTTTGGACCTGAGTGATAATATGATTAAATACATTTCAAGAGATACAATCTTTGGACTAGTGTCTATTTTTAATGAACAGACTCGTTACAGGAATAACACTTATGATACAAATACATCAATGGCAAATAAAGGTAATGCTCTATCTCAGACGCATAATACTTCAGTATTGTTACCTAAATCAATGACTATACAATTGACCATAGACTTAACAGGTAATTTAATGGAATGCTCGTGTCATAGAATTTGGTTCAGTGAGTGGATACTCTTTACCAATATTCAACTGTTGGACAAGCATTTGTTAAAATGCAAATTTGAGGGACATTTCACTTATATGTCGTATGCGTTCTGGGATGATTTAAAGTACCATTGTAAACTCAAAAAATATATTGGCTTAATAATCGCAATACCCTGTAGTATATTTGTAACTGTTATATTCATATATGTAATCATAAGGTTAAACCAAAACGTAAAACAAAGGAGAAAAGATGAGCGTGTGTTGATGGACAGATACAAACCAAATGAGGACGAAGATCTTCAGCGCTTTTTCGTGTTCTTATCTTATGCTGGAAGAGACGATGAGCTTGTAAGTAATTACATATATCCTGTATTAGACATATTTCTGAGAGAAAAATTTGGTAATGGATGCAATTTGATATTTACAGGAGACACACACTTTACCCCTGGACGATGGGTTGCTGAAGAAATTGATCACTATCTAAATAGATGTGATGTGATTGTCATGGTTGTAACAAAACATTTCATCGAAAGTGCCTGGTGTAAATACGAAGTAATGTTGGCAAAGCAGAAAAACAAATTGAAAATACTGCTTGTTAATGAAGAGGTGTACCAGCAAAAGATTCCATCAGCGCTAAAATATATTTTAAAATATTGTACCCGATCAACATGGAGATTACAGAATGGTCAGTTTATAATCAGACCCGACTGGAATACGACTTGTGAAGGAATTATTGAATCATGTATCAAAACTGTTGACCACGACGACGAGGAAACAGCATTATGAATGTTGTCTTGCTCTACATGATAACGATATATTCCAAATAGGTCATTATATTTCTAGGAATATCACGATTAATCAGCCTAATCATACGGATATGATCTCTTATTGTTGCATATCGAACATTTTCTTTTCTACCTTTCGTGAGGAAGTTGGAATGGTGCACATTGCCCTTTTTACGTGTTAAGACGCTCCCTCGCCCACATTAAATGAGACGTTGCTTCATATCCTATTGCAATTTTGAATGGTGCCTTGTGATGTCAGTTTTAGTTTCATATCGTTCCATTAATTGTACTTATTATTCAGTGTCATTGCTGTCTTTTTAAATTTACTGTTTACAATAGCATTAAACAAGAGCGGATATTATTCAGATTTCACCATTTGCTACGAAACCTTGTCACGGAATGGTGTAAACGTTGTTAATTAAATACATGCACTCGGGTTTCGCTTCTTTTCGCTGTACAACGATACCCGAGGGTGATTATATTAGGGTCTATTGTATTTCGAAATCGTGAGTACGATTCGTCCTATGCCACACGTGCAAGGTGCCTTCGATAAGGCAAATCGAAAATTCTAAAGGTATAAATACGTTAATGCATGTAAAGGACCTTTACAATACTAAAGGTTTTGTCAGCAAGCGGCCTGCTAAAAGGATTCGCACAACTCCAGCTGTAGGGCTGTTTTTGAGGGTAGTAAGATCCGGGGTGTCCGGTGTTGTCTCAGGGTAGGAATATCCGGGGTGTCCGGTGTTGTCCGAGTGTAGAAACGTCCGTTTGTCCGGAGCGCTTAAGGTGCCGGAGCGTCTAATGTCTAGCGTCCGGAGTGTCCAGAGTGACCCAGCTGTAGAGCCGTCAAAGGACCAGGGGGTCCGGAGGGTCTAATATTTCAAGTGTCCGGAGGGTCTAATGTTCCGAGTGATCATAGTATTCCGATGGTCCGGAGTCTATAGCAGTTGTGAAATTGATTCGGAGGAGCTGTGGAGCGGATATGGTGCACGGGTGACGGAGTGCATCTCCACACATGTATTTTATTAGCTCTATGCTAATTTTGGGTTAGTAAGACCCAGTGTATTATTCAGGACTGGAAGGATAGATTGTATATCCGTCCTTGTGTTTAGTGACATAATTTCGCTACCTGAGCGAATACATTTTTTGCTATGTGTAAAGACTTACATCGTTTACTATTTGAGTGAACTATATTCATCTTTCCATTATTGAATCATTTGTGAAATCATTTATCCTGTGTTTTTTGTGTTACTGAAATAATTTATTTGTATATTTTTCCATCTTTGAAACTGTGCGTTTTTATGTTAAATAAATCCAATATTTGGATTATAAATACGCACACATCTTCATAATCCACTACTCATATAAATCATCACATTAAACCATATCTGTGTCGTCAAATCGTGTTCTGTTGTCAATCCGAAATATCCCACCCGGTTATATTGTTACAAACCTAAGTCCAGTGTGTTATACAAATGAACCGAAAAAGCATTATTCGAAGAAGTACATAGAGATGAAACAGTTTAACAGACAATACTAAAGTATTTACAGTCTGAACTTTGATTTCTATCCGCAGGCACCTTATTCCTAGTTCCGATATCGGACATACGTTTTTATTTCCGCAATTTCATGGTTTAAATATGGTTACTATTTTCACTTCCACAATATATTATTCGGGATTTGCTCGCATTGTTAAATATGACATATTATTCCCATCAGTCGTATAATCCATTTTGAGTAGTCCGTCTCCAAATCTTCACCATACAATATATAGATAGATAGACATGTATATATATATATATATATATATATATATATATATATATATATATATATATATATATATATATATATATATATATATATGAATGAGGGGTGAGCGTAACTGCATCACAATTTCATAATTACATCAATTTGCAAAATAAATTTTGCGGAGAGAGAGGAGAGGATGGTATCCGTGAGGAGTGGTAAGGAGGGTAGAGGAGAGAAGAGAAATATCAACGATCGGATCTGACTGCTCAAGGAAGGCTGTATAATACATCCTCTTCATTTTACCAATACGTAATGTAAATATGGAATATGTGTGGTCTATGCGACCTTTCGTTGCACGGAATGCTTCAAAAATGAGTGAACGATCATCCTTATGGTAGTTGAAGTATGTTTCCTGAATCAACTGACTCAATCGACACTGAGGGCAAAAACGACTCTGAAATTGATGACTATAACATTTGCTTTGTTTTGCTCATCCATAGATGGAACATTTTTAAAACAAAATCACTTAATGATAAGATCTCAAATTGTAAGTGTATTGTGAATTACAAACTGGGTAATAATACAGCAAAATCTAATTCCGTTATTAGGCTGTACACTAGTTGGATTTATGGTTGAATACATTTAATCTAACCTATTTGCAACGAAATGAAACTGATAATATGTTATGTATTGACTGTACCATTTCATATTTTATAAGACTAGCATCTTTTAACATTACTCCAAAGTTTAGAAATTATTGGTATACTTTGACACATCCAAATTGCACGCCTGCATTGATGAAATTGAAATCAACTATAATATCTTCATTTATATGAGGCTACATAACTATTGAAATACAAGAATCATAAGTGTGACATATACGTAGTTTTGAGCGATATGTTTTATTAGTTAGATTATGTTAAATTAGTGACTCTTTACAAAAAATAATCCAAACATTGAACGGTCTAGGCTCTGATCTGTTTATGTAATAAGAATATATATATATATATATATATATATATATATATATATATATATATATATATATATAGTACACCCTCATTATGTAAGATCGATCGCCTCGTATGCGGGAGTTGGCGTGGTAGACCCCAGAGACTGATACCAAAGACTGATACAAAATGGTACTAGCAGCTGCCTTTCTTTGCGCTCAGCATTACGAGGTTAACGATATGACTGTTGGGCTTGGTTTCAGGATAAAGTGACTGGCTGGGACATGATGCTAAATGTCTGCGGCATGATGTTCCAGTGCTATATATATATATATATATATATATATATATATATATATATATATATATATATATATATATATATATATATATATATATATATATATATATTATAACATTAACTTGGATCAGGAAAAAAGAACTGGGTTACTTGGAATTGAAGTATTTCATGCCATCACATGACGTGCTCGATGGAAATAAACGTGACGTAGTTTGTATTGGTTGTCATAGGTTTATCAGGTACATCGTTGGTATTATTCGTTTTGCTTTTTAACGTCATTTGAATATCTTAATATTCCCGGTTTTCTTTCAGTTTATGTGCTATTATCGTCGTTTTATGTTATATTTTAGTTATTCCAGGATGAAAATATTTCGAAATAATCCACGAGATTACATTTTTTAACTGCCTCTTTAACAATTTTTATTTGTATATACGTTTCACCCTTTTCTGAAAGATGCTTATGTATGTTGTTTTATTGTACATATTGATTATACTTTACATCTTGATATGTAATTACATTTGTTTGCTTGTCATATCATGATTGGCTTTGGAAATGTCATTTTAATGTTATGCTTCGTGGTACCTGTAAAATGGAAAATGAATTATATGGTAATAAATTCCGATTTTTTATCGCAACATATATACTTCAGATTCTGGTTGTGCTTTGCGGATAGATGGACCTCAGCTTCTCCTGAATTGCGCATATTTTCATTTAGACATTTTACAAGAATTTTTATAACATTTGTGTAGATTAGAAATATTCACAGTTAACTTATATTACAGTCAGCATCATTTCCTTCAACGAATAGTTTTGTCATGGTGAATTCTACATGTTCAATAATTGTATTATAAATTAAACATTTTACTTAAAAGTAATCGAGGATGAATGAAGTTGATCTCTCAATGCTAGTAATACACGAAGTCACTAACAGTGGCCATTGCACCCAATAAAACACAACCCCGTCCTATTAGCAGTCAATATAATTCCGAAACTAAGAAACTTTCTCTCTTGCATATTACAGCCCTCAAAGACTTATTATTTATTTTTGGGAGAAAAGAGGATATAACAAACATTAAATGTAGCACTTGATAACGACCCAGAACGGGGAAAGTGTGTTATCACAATATGTATGCATCTTGTCAAAAAGGAATCCGAGATTTTCAAGAGGACATAATTGAGGACTTAAAGTAATTGTATTGTTTTAAATTGGACGGCAAGGCATTCACCCATCAATCAAAGCAAATAATGGGTACGTATATTGTAAGATGACTTTCCTGAAACTAAGATTTTGTTACACAATTTTTATTTCCATTTGAAAGAAAGCGTCAAAAAATTATAATTATATGTAAATACATATAATTTGCCTGGCATAAACAACAAGTAAATGATGAATATATATCACGTACCCATAGCAAAATCAAAGGCGTGGCACGGGCAGGTGCCATATTCAGCTAAGTGTGCGCCAAAGGAAGTCGTTTCAGGTTGTTAAGTTCAATTTATGTCAGTGCAAACTGAAATTAGCCGGTTGCCATTGACAAAGCAGCAAAGGACAAGACCGTTTATATCCATATACAACGACAGAGTTGACGCAGCTTCGATGGGACATTAAAACAAATATTACGATAAATATACGCGGAGGGAATGTAAAATCAGGACCATGTATAAAGGCGCTTTGTGTTCGAGTTTCGCACGAAAAAAATATATTTTTTTTGACGTTCGAAGTTTTATCCTGTCGGACCGTTTGTAATCTTTGTAGATTATGTATAGTAATGTCGCAGCAGAGATAATAAAATGAGAAACCAAAC
This sequence comes from Sinohyriopsis cumingii, assembly GCA_028554795.2. Taxonomy (NCBI): domain Eukaryota; kingdom Metazoa; phylum Mollusca; class Bivalvia; order Unionida; family Unionidae; genus Sinohyriopsis; species Sinohyriopsis cumingii. The sequence goes on from CM068837.1 coordinate 75,273,886, forward strand.
TATCATCACTTTAATAATGGTTACATATATATATATATATATATATATATATATAGAGAGAGAGAGAGAGAGAGAGAGAGAGAGAGAGAGAGAGAGAGAGTGAGACAAAAAGAGAGACAGAGAGAGAGAGATGGATATATAGATATATAGATTGAGCAAAAAGGTCGAAAACCAGCAACGCAGCTGCAGGTTGAAACCTCAAACATGAAACAGCCATGTCATTAGTTATTCTTCCCACTAGTCGGAGTAAGCTACTGGTCTAATCGAAATGGACGTATTAATATGGTCAGCAATTAAATATATCACATAATTTAAATGGTAATAGACTGAGAACATGTCATGCCGAATATGTTACAATGATATGCAGAAAGGTCTGATGTGGCTTTATGAAAGAGTGTATTTTATATAATGTGCACTGTGATAAGAGATGGTGAATGTGGGAAAAAGCCCAGATGAATATTGTTAACGCGTGCCTATATTTAGCCTCAAATCATCATGAACATATTGCTGAGATACTCCGTTATTTTCAAGGTGTGTTCACAGAATGACCGAACAATTAATACCGGATGACATTAATTTGAATACATTAAATATCGATGTGAATTCAACGTCATTCGTTAAAGCTTGCGAAAACATTGAATAGAATACAAGTCAGCTGGAATTAGAGGATGTTAAACCATTACATGTTTTGCCCCATTCGTTCCTGTAGAATAACCTATTACACCGCCCTTCCATAGACTTAATTGCAATTAACAAAAATGTCACAATAACGTGAGCACATTATCAAATATCGAGACCAAGCCTGCACAATTAACACGATTCATGTGTAATTTAACATTATATCTTAAACTACATTTTAGCGGGTAAACATCGCAAATGATCCAAGCGCGCTAACGGTCTTTGCGATATCCTTGTATTCATATTAGTTCAACGTCATGCATTTCGTTTAGGTGATCTCCTGTCGTCTCAAACTCTGTTCCAGGAATGGAGAACTTTGATCATTTTGCTGGTGATACATTTGTGTCTACACATACCAGGAAAGAACACAGTATCATATATGTCAAACTGTTCGTCAAGCACTGCATAGCTAATTCGAAACGACTCCTATGAAGTGTGGTTTAAAATATGTAAGCACGGAATATGTGTTCAAATTAATAAGATATCAATACAGATTAATCACCATCCGGACCAAATTGAAGCACTCAACAATACATTTGAATTCAAAACCAATAGAATAGTTAGAAGTTATATGAAATTTGTTCCGAATGTATTTATATAGCCTGCATGTTAGCCGCATTGACAAGAAATTAGCAACTCAATAAAGGGTATTGGGGTTGATACAAGATCAAGAATTTTAGCATTTGCCGTGTAAAGTGGGTCAGCGCACAATTCCTTCATCTACCCGTATAAACTATTTGTGATGTGGGCTGATACCTAATTATCGGGGAAAAACTTGCTTATGTAGTACGTTTCTTCATCAAAGGTAAACTGCATTGTCCGCTAGAATTTAGTTTCCTTGAAAAACGGTTTCTTCTGGGAGATTATATGTAACACAGGGAGCTAGATGCATTTCGATGTAAGTGGAAAACTTATGACACAAAAGGTTCTATTTAAACAAAGATGGGCAAATTTAGCGACTATATTAGTAGTCAGTAATTATCTGCGGTGGAGGGGTTTGGACTGAACGATTAGGTTTTATATGGCGATTTTTCTCTATAAACGAACTTTATAGCCTTCTAACAATGAAGATTTTCCCGTCTTTGCAAATAGGATGTTTTAAATAGTTGGAGTTATTATGTACGGTATTTTTCAAGGCACTTGTGCAAATTACGTTTATTGTGGACGAAGTTGCTCGTATCGTAGCAAACTGACTTCAAAGTAGTTGTGCATTGCATGCTCCACAACCGGTTAATGGTCCTGTCATTCAGCTAATGGTGTTCGCGTTCATTTGTGACGGCTTACCAAAAATGCGAATATCCCAAAAGTTCGGATTTTAAAATTATTTCATACGTTCAAAGCCATTACGTTTATCAATTTTTGAGCATTGTATTGAACATAGGAGACTTAAGTCCATTCAGTCAAGAAGCTCAACTATGTACTTCTGATTATATGTGCTGTATGTAAGAATGCAACCGGACGCTTAGTGGTTTCCTACAAGTCCAGAACTCAGAAATATACTGACATCATACAACCATTCTGGCGAATATGACAAGGCTATATCTGATTACAGTGAGAAATGTAGATCATGTATTTACAGATTCCGAAGTATCATGTGCAGACGTACTGTGTGGGAACTTTGATGTGATTACCACATTGCCTATGAAACAGTTTAACTTGAACACAACTAAATAATTTTAACATGAACAAAACGCAATTAGCTGGCGTTTCATGGCCGATAATTTTACATCTGCAAAAGGACACATTAAGAAGTATGATACATACTGATGCTTTTCCTCTGATGCCATATAGTGAGATTATTCATCTCAGATAGAATCACTATTTGCCACTGCAAGTGATGTTGCAGCTTTACATAAATTGTTGTTGAATTTAAAATATGTTGACATCTTGTGTTACATGATCCCTTTATTTACAATATGTAGTTTGAAATGGCTAATGCAAATACACCATTACTCTCAGAATGAGCAATATTAAGATATCCTTCATTGAAAAAAAAATCAGTTTCGATTCGATAGCATTATTTTACTTATCGTATATTTGTGGTGTATGATCTATACATCACCGCAAAAAAGGCGTGAACAATAGAGAAAATATAATTTGTGTCATCACTTTCCACCCTGCGTCCTAAGCGTATTTTTAAACGTATGTTTGGGTGCAGATAATTTTCTGTGTTCGAATTGTATTATCACAATACGATTGATAATCCATAACTTCTGGAAATGTGCCTCTCTTATTTGTACAACTGTCGTGTGTGGATATGGAATGAAACCGTAGGTATGCAGGTACTTTCGTTATCCTAATGATACATCTTTAGTGTTACAATAATTATAATGCTTTTGAATTGGACAATATACAACCTAGAGCGAACGGCAATGTTTCGCTTTGTGTGCGAACCTATTGCGAAATATTCATAATGTACGTGATGTCACGAAGTTATTTTGAGCTATGGTTAACCTGAAATGCTCGTTTAAGTCGAAGCAGAACTGGAAGTCCGAGATCTCTCTAACAACATTCATATGCGCCTATAATTGACATGCTCGTTTCAAAAGTAAAACTATCAATATTTGGTCCACAAAGATATTCATTGCATATTTTTAATTTTTCTATGGAGATGTTCAATGTTATGCTATTGGACTTGAGAGACAACATGCTAAAATACGTTTGCAGAGATCGAACAGTGGAATAGTGTCTAATAGTAGCGAAACAGTTCGGTACAATTCTTGATAATATTGTTGATAGAAATACATATGCCGGTAATCAAAGAATAGCTATGATAATTTGGCCAATGACATAACCGGTGATATAATGTAACACGTATGTGACACATTTTAGGGTATTGAGTATAAATTGTACATAAATTACACATATATGAAGGCAATTGTACAAATACACATGCAATGATAACTAGCATTACATTACGTATACAATTGTAGATGGCATAAAACTCATTATAATGTCAAAATGTTCGCTAATCACAACGCCTTGTGATATATTTATACTGATCATGTTTCCAGGTGTTATTGTAAGAATAGGATGAATAAGTGAAAAGAAGAATATATAAATGCTCAACTGTTATATTGCTATGGTATTATCATTTGGAGGAAGATAGGTTTTACTTGTACCAGTTTTATATGAAATCATTAGAACGAATACAAATCAATAATAGTGGTAAAAATACTCTCAATTTTATTGCGGTACAACGAAAAATGAAAGTCAAGTATATCATCATTTACGGAGATCTTGAATATCTGAATGTTTCAGTGGCATACTAGAATGGGTCCTGAGCTGTTAGCAAAGACACGAATGCGTCTAATAATCGCACTGTGTAACTTGCCGAATAATGTTCTCGCTGTTTATGTTATGTAATGGCTGAATCGGATGAAAACATACATTTCATCGTCGTGCCCAAACTGCTAGTGCACTAAGCACATATGACGTGCTTGTCAGATCGATCGAAGTTCCGGCGAAATGGATTCGGCAGCAGCACTACTCACAAGCAGATATAATTATGTCGGATGATAACACTCATGAGTTTACCGCAGTCACACACCGTGGGAATTGCGAAAACGCTTTCACTGATATATGCAAAGCCAGTCCAGTGATGAAAGTAAGCGTCCTGGTTCCAACGTTTGCTATAACTCACATATCACTGTTGCGTACAGTGGTGCCGTACACAATGCATGCACTATGCATTTTGGGAAGTCATACAATTAAACTAAAATTAATGTGGTGCTTCATAACATGTGTGGGTTATATTGTCACTTGATAATGCCAGCTATAACCATGGCACCAGACGCATCAATTACCGTGATTTCCAAAAACAATGAAACATACACGAGGTACCGGATGAGACAATTGCAGTTTATCAATTCACTAAAGTTTATGAATTCGTCAACGGAGAAGTTAATGAATAATCTGACGACAGAGAACTTCAGTATCACTGTCCAACCAATGCTGACTTATAACGAGGAAAGGCGTATATTCCTACGAATTCTTAAACGACTAAAACATATTTGCTGCAACTCAGTTGCCTCCAATTGAGGCGTTTTATTCATTGTTGCCACGTGAAGGTATTCCCACCGACGACTATGAACTCGCCAAAAACGTTTGTTCTGCGTTCAAATGAAAAATCGATGGTGATTATAACGATATGTACCTATGCGCCGATGTGATATTGCTCTCAGCCGTGTCTAGGGCATATCGTGACAATGTATTGCACTTGCACTAGCCTTGCCCGCAATATATTAGTATGGACGCAAATCCACCGAATGCACCGTAATGGTACTGAGTGTTCGAACCAACACAATTATGTACTGCTCGTTCGAAGTCTGCAGTTGTATTTGCGATTGAGAGTGTCAAGATCCATTGAGTTATAAACTTGTGTCAGCATCATTCGGTGGATCCGTATGTTCAAATGAATCCGGACTTGAACACAAATGCAACCGATGAACTTGAAAAGGAATTTTTTATTTCATGGTCAATGTCACATTTACAAAAAGCCCGTATAACTAGGACAAACCAATTCTAGTCGATATTTATTTCCGTTATAACAGTGAGCAAGACATACTCAGAATGTTCATTGTGGAACAAGCCTTGGAGTCCATACACATTTTTGAGGGTGAACCTGTTGTTATTCACAAAAGTCGACAAAGCCAATTTATGTTGGTACGTCTGTGGTGGACTTGCCAAACGGCTTTATCAGGATCGGGTCATTATGATGTACACCGATGCTGACTCACTACTGATTCGCATCACCACTGATCGTGTGCACGCGGACATGGCGCAGCCACTATAGTTTGGAAAAAATGTGGTACCTGGGATTATCCCAAAGAACGTCTGAAGAACGTCCGTTCTTTAGAGCCGCCAATAAAACGTTTAAAGACGGTAAGCCTTTCGAAGAAGATGTGAGGATATGACCCGCAATCTACTCGATTGTGGTCGGATCCAAAATTATTAAAATAGCCAAAGGTATTCCATTGGTGATCGTGCAGGTAGATCTCAAACACTTACTGTTATATGTTGTTATAATAAAATAATGTCTTCATTTTGTATCAGATATTGCGCAAAAACACGCACCAATAATCCTGTTAGGGTTCAGACACGCAATTAATGGATCTTGTGTTCAATGTGGAGCAAAGAAAAGCACATTTATTGAAACGTCGAATTCCATCGAGAAAGTTTTTAACGCCAAATACGAGTGATTTCATGCACTATCACAACATATAAGTTATGAATCAGTTACATGGCAGTACTTTGATACAAAACACTGACGATTCGTGTCCTAGAAAGGGATTCGGATGTTACAGTAGCTGTCAGATATAAAGTTGACATACATTGGTACATTGATTAATTCTGGATTGACTTTTTAAGCAGAACGAAATAAACTAGGTCGATCATATGATAAGAGTAATAGAAAAATGAATTGATTTAATACTACTTTGGAAAATGTACAGTCTCAAAACAAGAATACATCGCCAAATGCGTCTAAAGACTTACGATAATTTTAGTGGATTCGCTAGCTATAATAACGATCCTATCCAGGAGTCAATCACCTAAACAATTACAGATTGGTATTAACATAGGTGTGACATCAAACTCACCACTCTTCATTTTATCTATGACAGGTATTATATCGACACACTTGATTAGCAGCGCAAGAAAGGATAAAAATTTACATATGTTATTGCTAAACACAAGGAAGCAAAGTCAATTGATGAAGTTTACAAACGCTCCAGAAAAATGATGTTATTAGATACCAACGCACATAGTCAGGTCATGCTCGAGATGGTGAAATACTTTGTCGTGATATGTCATTCCAGCTCCTTCACTGTGGCATCCTAGTAAAATCATACAATCAGCATTGTCGGCTACATGGATACGTTCACTTCTACTGTCAAATTACACAACCAACTGTGACATCGCATACGCTTGTTATTGCATAGCAGAATACAAATAGTATAAACTAAAACTTAGCCAGAATTGAAGATATTGCTGTTTCTAATCCGATTAAACTACGAAACTTAAGTCATTGACATAATTCTTAATTTGATACGCTTCCAAACCTATACGATTACCATGCCGTAGCTAAAGCAGATCTCACAATAGCTTATATAAAAATATCAAGTCGTATGCTAAAGGCTGCTATACACTAAATATTGAGATCAACAATTGCACTAAAGCAACCTGTTCCAGCGATTATTAATCCACAAGCGGTTGCCACTGCACTGGAATAACAACAGCAACGTATACTAAATATACTTAAGTTTATTTTGCTTCTGAAATGAAGTGTCTCTTGCTAAAGGCATATTAAATTTGAGATGTAATACCATATTTAGGGTGTAACACTTCACTAAAAACACGCAGTCAATTTTAAACTATACGGTATTCATTTGAAGAGGCTTCCTGTTTGCTAAATATTTTGCTGGGCAAAAAAGTTCATAAGTACTAGCGTAGTTGGAGAGAGAGAGAGAGAGAGAGAGAGAGAGAGAGAGAGAGAGAGAGAGAGAGAGAGAGAGAAACAGAAAGAGAATGGGAGAGAGAGAGATGATAATTACATAAAAGATAAGTGTATGTATGCATGTGAACACAATTTAGAAACGTTCATTTTGTCTCTGGGTTTATGAAAATGTAACTGAACTAAACTTACACCAGGTCTCATCAATACATACATAACATCCGCACTGAACTGCACTTTTCGTCCTAAATAGCAATTAAAGATCGAAATACTTTGTAACATTAATTGAAGGCAAGTTTAATTATGTATGATACTATTAGCATATATCGAATACGCATCAACATAAAATCCACATTCAAGGTAATTAACGCCCGGAAATATATATGGAAAAAAGCATAACACTTGTTAAATGAGAAAAATGTAACCATGCCATGCTCAGCAATGGCTGAAATCGTAATAGTCAACCTGCAAAGCTTCCTATTTTAACGGTGAGCTTATTACCTTTGAGCATTTTGTCGGTTATGTATCGGTGGATCTGACCTTGTTTGCCCTTGAGTCAATATATCACTGATAAGCCAGTTACGTTGTTTGCTAACTGTAAATAATCGGATATTGTGTGTGTCACTCTTTTCTCGGCGGAAACATATTTGCAAGCTTGAAATGAATTTATGTTTGGTTTAATATAACTGAAACTAATCACTTGGTTTGTTGGTTTCGGTTTACACTTGAGATGAGTAACTGTTTGTTCTAATTAATTATTGACAGGTGGAAATAAATTCAGTTTCGATGGATTCCGGTAGAGACGATAGACGATCCCGTTTCGACCAGATGTATTGCCTGTGTGGATATGCCTACAGTCACATGTTTATATTGTCCAATGGACTGGAATGTAATAATCTTTTAATTCTTGATATGTTACAATAATGAATCAAAATGACCTTGTCTGATTTCGCTATAACTTCATTTTGCATTATATGTTGATTTTTTTTTGTTTGGGCCCTTTGTAATGCAAGTTAATAATTTAAATAGTTGAACTGACCATAAGTACTATAACCTGAACACAACAATAACACATTTTCTTGTTTGGATGTTAAGGCAAGAACGAGTAAGGTGTAAGGAAAACACAATGCATGCAAATACCTAAGACACTGAAATCAGGATGATGTTCAGCTACCTTCCAAAACAAGGAAAGTTGAACAAAAAGAGTATGAATTTCGAAATAGAATGTCCGAGGTGAAGATTTAGATCAATATGTTTACATATATTAATAAAGATCATAATATAGTTATTTAGAACTATAATGTATATGTTACGCTTTAACAATATGAACATGTTAAAGGATGGGTATGCCATGAACCTGAATTCACTCAAAGATAAATTACAAACGCACGCACACACACACACACACACACACACATATATATATATATATATATATATATATATATATATATATATATATATATATATATATATATATATATATATATATATGTGTGTGTGTGTGTGTGTGTAATCATGAAGAAAAATCCAACATACAATACAAATTAAATATATGTATCAACTTTTTACATTTTATTGCAAAACGTTTCATATGACTATTGTTACGTATTGGAAATTTTGTTCACATGAAAAGACATAAAGCAAAAGTGTAAGCCCCGACAGCATTTTCGCACTCTTTAAGCCCAGTCTGAAGCTGTCAATACGTCGGGACAGAAACATGTACTTCACGATGTTTAAACTAGATCACTCTGCTATATGTAGACAGTGGTAAGATTGATAATTTCGGAAGTGCAGCATTTTCAGGGATGTGTACCCCATTTTGAAACATCATTAAAGCACAAAACATGATCGAAATTTAAATGAACATAAAAAATAACAAGCTCCGATACATCGAGTTCCACCACCGTGGGCTTAAAGCAAACTTTTTTTTTTTTTGTAATCTTCAATACAATTCTCACCAGTCCAAGTAACAAGTCTACACTGTTCTACTTGTGATATACATATATGTGAGGGACAATTCTACAGTCATAGTAGTGTGTGCTGTGGTGTCGAGTAACGTTTTGAATAGCTGTTTCCAAACAAAATTATTTCCAATGACTTGAATAAATTATCATAAATGTAAATTTTATTTCAGTCATCTCAGCTTTTATCTATATATGGAAAGGAGGAGGTAGCAAAATCTTAATATAAATTGTAGGTTGTCCCAACTTTTCATTGGTTGCAGCTACATTTTATCACCATTCCCGTCTGCAAAATGAGCATCATTATTTCCTTCCTTATGGCAATACAAAAGAGAAATAAAATGTCAAGAATTCTTCTAATGAGTTATTGCATCATAAAGCCTTCGCGAATTTGTGTTCTATTTTTGGGTGGATCTGTTTGAATAGAAACAGGACAAATATATCGAGGAAAAAGATGTAAGAACGTTGATTGTATAAACGCGGATTTTGCGATGTTGCAGTTGTCGTGTAGCGTTAAATCCCTGGACAGGCTAAAGCAAAGACACTTGACAGGAGGCTGATTCAATAGGAAGAATAACAGCGGTAACATGATGGCAATTGATATATATATATATATATATATATATATATATATATATATATATATATATATATATATATATATATATATATACACATATACATATTTTTAAGGGGTGGCCTTCAGAATCGTAGACTTGTATTTCTGCCGCAGACTTAAAATGATGGAATTAATTAATGCATCTCCACACACTTATGGATTCGCCAATGAGATACCATGAGGAAGATGTTAAATGTTCAGCAGAGTAAATGATTTTATTGATGGTCCTCCTTGATTATTGAATTATTATGTAAATTGCTCTGCCTGAATTGAAAACTCCGCTTATATTATCTTTTTTAACTCTGATAATGAAATTATTTGTAAAATAGTTTACTAAAGATGTTGTGTTTATTTGTTTCAGTTATGTCATGACCTCATCTTGCAACTTTATATATGTATATTAATATGGGAGGTTATAGCAATATGCAGAGTTGGCTAAATATGATAATTTTATTTCTGCAGGAATATACCACGTGTGGATATGATAGTAATCTGACAATATCACGTGTTTACATAAGCGTGCTACGACAGGCCATGACATTACTTCAAGTTGCAGTACATCAGCTCGAACTAGTAACATAGCATGTTTATGAACACGTGTGTCATGTAGTGTTGTACAGATACATTGTATCATAAAGAGTGAGAACTGTACAAGCTTGGAAGGCCCAGCCATTTCTATGTATGGGAGTGTCAGGTATTGAAAACGACGTATTCCATTTTCCGTAACTTGCCCATCTGACTCTTTTAATTTTCATTTTTTTTTTTGTTGCTGTTCTTGTTTTCTTTACGAAAAACGAATAAAATGCAAAATACCCTTATTTTAATACAACGTATAATTTGTTCTGCTTCTTTATCTCACTTGCAACAATAAAGTTAATATGAAACGAGAGAGAGATAGAGAGAGAGAGAGAGAGAGATCATTTCTACATTAACCCACTCACTCCTTTTGCAACTTGGGAATCTAATAAGGCCATCGTTCTATAGCTGAATTTCAGACCTAGTGGTATTTTCCTGCAGCAAAATAAATTCTCAGATTTGGAAACCATAAATAAATGGTTGCCTCAATGAAATCCAGGTGACATCGTCCATAAATATTTTGCTGCCGCACTAATACTACCAGCGTTAATATATCATACATATTAAGAAATTTGTTAATCAAATATTGTATGAGTTTTTTTTTTTCATCACTTACATTTATATGGTCCTTTCTACGTCAACGTTCCTACCCTGCACTAAATTACAATAGTTTTAAGGGATATATACACTGAATAGGATACCTAGGCTTTGATAACATGAATCATGAATTCCGTTGCCTCATCCATATTTCTACAGACGCTCGTTTAATTTTGACATTTTTACGTTAGCATTCAAACTTGTAATGCATAGAAGACTGGTGATGATATTATAATCCAGACCTTCATTTAAATTAATATATGTCAGGTTACTTTAAATCTTTATTGACACGACTGTCCTAATGTATTTCATGTAAATATTCAGATACGTATAAACCATTTTGCATCAGACATCATATACACAACGACTCGACAACAATAATTATTTGAACTCAATTACAACATAAAACATTATTTTAGTCAGCGCCGATAAAATAATGGAAACAGGTAAAACACATGGTGATCTCAAGGGTTCATACAATATTGTATATAAGGCATAATTTGCTCACATGTATGTGTACCTTTTTATTCTCGCTTCGAAGAGTGTTCACTGTTTACAGTTGATACTAAAGCACCGTATTGGACCCTATGCTGATAGCGCAATGAGTGCACATACATAACACACAAACTTGTTCGTGGATCACAGTGAATCGGATGAATCTATACTTAGACACTTAATGTTTAAATCTTCCGGTATTTATACAATGAAGCTTGCGCAAAGGTATGTGACTTGCTGGGAGTAAAGTGTTTCATGGAACATGCAATGCGGAAATTTATTGTAAATTTGGAAATGAATACTAGTCTTTTAACTGTACTAAATGTGACAAACGTTATATTATAACACATTGCGAGTATAACTATTTTGAAAACAAGAAAATATGGTGTCGACTGTTGACATGCTAAGAAGTCATCTCGTAAATTTGAAGTTCTAACCGGAAAGGCTGTTTGTTTGCTGGTTTAGGAAACCGAATTATAATACGGTATACGTAGTTGGAACATGTGCATAAACAGGTAAGTTTAATAGGTAAAGGGAGCTAAGTATTTATTTTTCTTGAAAAATTTGGCTTGAAGAAAGCATATATATATATATATATATATATATATATATATATATATATATATATATATATATATATATATATATATATATATATATATATATATATATATATATATATATATATATATATATATATATATATATATATATATATATATATATATATATATATATATACATACTTTATTTCGCGAAAAAGCTGCTTGCTTTGTTTGGTATTGCATTAATGACAACGGTATATTTTACTTTATCGAACATCATTATCACACTGTCAATTAAACTATTCATCTTTCAGGATTTTCCGTCAGCTATCTCATTTGCATATTGGATGTTAAGTTTGTTTGTTTGTTTGTTTTTATTTTTAACGGTGCATCAGCACTGTTAGGCTATTTAGCGCCAAACAAAATGTTATTTGTATAATCTTTTAAAAATTTATTAAAGGTCCAATATCGACCAACGATATAAAAGAACAAATGGTTGAAATTAAAAACGGTAAGATGGTATTGGTGCAAAATAAAGCTTCCCGATCAACAGGGGATGTCAATGTTCTATGTTAATGAAAAAAGATGAAAAGGTATTAAAATGGGACGGCATATAGAGCGCATAAAGCTGCACAAGGTGATAGCATAAAAGTTAGAGTTTAGAGTAAATATTTACGGCTTTCAGGAACTCTATAATACGAGTGATGCTTATAGTATCAAAAAGTTCTTTCATGTCATGCACAATGTAATAACGATCGCGCGTAGGTTGCACGTCAAAACACTCTATCATAAAGTGCTTGACAGTGAATGGTTCATTGCAAGAAACGCACTCTGGTGGGTCTTCACCTTTTAGTATGTGGGAGTGGGTGATATAAGTATGACCAACCCGGATTCTTGCAATGACTATCTCCTCCCTACTTGGATGTTAAGATTGAATCATAGTATAAACGGTAATATCAATCCAACATGCGCAATGACGTCTTCTTGAGTGTATGTTTTTTATTGATTGTTTAAGTTATGGTCGAGAGCAGTCCTTACCAGCTGAAAGCACATATTACAGATGGAGGTACATGTTTAGATACATAGTTGCAGGTACATTAAGAAAAATCCTTGCATAGGTTTGACTTGATAGCATTATGATAAATATTGAAAGATCACAGTTCATGTTCAATGATTCAAAGACTTGTATCACAAAATATATGTATTGATAGTGTTGCATAATTGCCAATGATATATGTTATCCACATTCTACACAAAATGTTGATCACTTACATCATTGGTGTAATATCGGGTATGACAATAATATTCAGAATGAATTAGCAGACACGATCCACTTCCGTCTTAGTGACAGTGGACTCATATTTCGTTAGATACAATTGATAGACAAAGTGAAGTACATTTTAAATAATGTGTATGCATTTATTTTAAAAGCGGCAACTTCATGATTTGTGGTAGAGGTTGCAGTACATTCATCATCTACAGTTGGCAATATTCCTAAGTTAAGATAGCATTTCGTACTACACTCGTACATTAGTGTCAATGTTTGAAAATGTTATACTCAGAAAGGAACGTTAGACCATCCATTGTTTTCTAAAGGCAGCTTAGCTGTTTAGATGAAAGTATGTCAGACAATTGTATATGAAATAACACATATATGACCGATATGACACACGAACGTTCCAGTGCATAGTTTCTTATCTTATTTATTTTTCTTCTTCTCATTTTATTAACTAACAAGGTCATATTACTCGTTAATCGTATCTTTATTTTTGATTCATCATAAAGTGAGGACGTTTGTAACTAAACGGGTCGCATTTTTCTTTCGATGTTGTGTATCAGGTCATCACATTTGCGCATTACATTAAACTGTCTACGTCACATAACGGAGGAATGGATGGTTGGAATGCTACTTATGGAGAATATATAGACAACACTTACAAACATTAAGATGATTTAGTTAGATGATCATGATGAATATAACAATAGATTGCACAAGAGCACCATAATAAACTGCAGTTAAACCGTTGGTTAGTATTTGTCCATTCTTACAGTTATTACTAGAACTTTATGTTCACTAGCACTTACGCACTGAATTAGTTTCACTGATTAAATACGCCCTTCAATGGCTCCTTCGATGTGTTGATGTGGCTTCCTATGGCACCTTCACTGTATAGTGAAATATATGACGAAACTTGCAACTGGGACTCCCTTGACCTTATGTTCTATGGATATTCCTGATTTGTCCAACCATATGGTAGGATTCCCTAGCTAGCACAATTCTTCTCTTCAGCAGTCTCACAACCTAGTCCTAAGTTGTTCATGTGACTAGCTCTCCCGTGTCCCGACGTTCTTAGGACGTCCACGTATGTCCGTTATTGTAGCAGGATTCCCTGGCTAGCAAAATATAACGTTAGCCGTCTCAACCTGGCCTTATCTCTCCGGGGATGGAAGTTGATATACCATAATGGTCGTATTTTTGATTCGTTTGAGATAGGGTGAATGAGAATAGTTCATTGAGTGATTTATATGAAGTGTCATCCACCTATTCTAATCGAGCACTTGTTTCATATCACGTTTACAAGTAATTGTCTCATGTACACAAGATGAAAACAAATCTAATGGTGTAGTGAGAACTATTATGCCACTATCACGATCATATTACTTACACGAGTCTGTGTTCTACAGTGAACATCATATGATACGTTTTAGTAAACTCTACTTCAGAAAATATATTTTCTGGTCTTTATTATACTAAGAATATAAACTTGTTGAATGCATAAATAAAATAAAGGAATAGTGTTAAATCAGTTCGTGTCTACGTTCCCCAAAACGTTGTTTAAGCGATGAGTATAGTTGCATTTTAAAAGCTACCTCAGTGCCTAATGAAGTGTGATAGAAGTATCTCAGCCATTGTTTTCTCTACCTGGAATGTATTAAATTCTCATAATGAATGTTTTGGAATATTAATATCCATATCAACAAATTTGAATTTGACAGTTTTCACTTGTTCTATACACGAGTGGCTGCTGGTCCGTTTCCAGGATACACATTGATTTAAACAACTACCTGTGGGATTTGGAAGCATATCATATCACTGCGAGGCACTGATTCTCAATGATGGAATAATTCTGCCCCTAGGTGATAGTTTTCTACTGGAATAGACAACATGTAATTTTATATTTCATGTTTCTGTGATAATACTGCGCCTAAACCGATGTCAGAAGCTTCTACAATTAGAATACATTTTATCTAGATATTGCAGTCTTTTAATGAGATACCTATCAGACTAGTTTCCAACATCTCAATTGCTCATTCTTTGATTGCACAGCATTCAATTGTATTCATTTGATCCTTCTTTGTCAAAGTGTTCAGTGGTACAGACGTAGCCGCAAAATAAAATGAACGTCCTAAAGAACTCCACTAAACCTAGATAATAAGGCACCTGCATTTCGATTTAAGGACGTTTTGCTTCCTGTATAAACTGCACAATACTAAGGAATGTAGATAACGTCACAAACTGCCCTCTCATATACCCTAAACAGTTCAGTCACAGACTGCCCTCTCATATACCCTAAACAGTTCAGTCACAGACTGCCCTCTCATATACCCTAAACAGTTCAGTCACAGACTGCCCTCTCATATACCCTAAACAGTTCAGTCACAGACTGCCCTCTCATATACCCTAGACAGTTCAGTCACAGACTGCCCTCTCATATACCCTAAACAGTTCAGTCACAGACTGCCCTCTCATATACCCTAAACAGTTCAGTCACAGACTGCCCTCTCATATACCCTAAACAGTTCAGTCACAGACTGCCCTCTCATATACCCTACACAGTTGAGTTTGCGATACATTACATTAAATTTTGTAGGACGTGCCGTTAATCAAGACGCTCTCAATCTTGCTAACAATCCCCGTAATGCTACGATGTGACTTTGCCATGTTAAGGTAATCACAATTATGTTATATGTATGCTATCTGAATTAGTATAGACATGCAGAACCTTTCTCATTAATCTAGTGAATATCTCAGGAGCATTAATTACCCCAAATTGACATCATTTTAAACTGAAGCTACCAGTGAATTTTTTTCAAACAAAATGCGGCCTTTGCTTTGCCTTCTTTCACAATGTCACTTGTCATTACCCTTTAGTCAAATCAATTTTGCTGAAGAGTTTGTATTTTGCCATTGTTTAAAATGTTTCTTTAGTATTCGGTAGTTGCTCTTCATCAAGACAGTAACTTTGGTTATATTGTCTACAATCAATGCAAAACCTAACTTTGTTTTCCTTGTTTGCGTACAAGTACGACTGGTGTTGTAAATGGAACAAAGTGAAGAGTCAATCAAATCTATCTGCAAGATCTTCACTAACTACATCTTAACTATAAACTGAGAACGAAAAGGAATAATGGTGGTATTGTCTGGTTTGTGAATACATCTGAAAAATCTTGCAAAAAGTATCGATCTCTTGTGTCTGTTCTACTGATAATTCTGAGATCACCATTTCATCTAGGCAACCCCCGTAACATTCTGTTAGCGGACGTATCAAAACATCTGTCGGAAAAGTCGCAAGTGGACCGACATCCCCATTCACCTCGTCATCTCCCACTTCAATAACACTAATGACAACTTTCGCCAATACACCTCGCTGTAAACTTCATAATTCTGGTTATCTCTCACTATTTTGCTTCATCATATTTCCATGCAATATCTTGAGATTGTTTCGAAACTCAACTATGTAGTCTAACTTGCTAATTACATACTTCACAATATGTGGTTCTCTCCACTGCAAGAACACACTTATTCTTCACTGGAATTTTTATTAGTACCTTGCATCCTTCTATAAGCTGTATGTCCCATGTTTTAGTATAACATTACCTTCTGTACCTTACGCCTGGTGTTGTCAATTCATGCAGCGCACGTTTAGAAGTTTATTCTCATCTCTCCATCACAACTAGCACATACAGATATGCACTCCTTTCCTCACTATCATCTAGTTGTTCTGCCCATAATTATTTAAGACTATTTATGGGACCTATAACTGCCCTGGCATACAATAAATAAAAAGATACAAATCCTAAGCTTTCTTGTGGAACCTCCCGATATGCGATCAACATCACTTGAAACTCATCTCGAACTAAGTGATGCGATCTAGCAGCGTTGTTTGAAATAAATTATTGGTGGATCAAATATTTTTGAATATAGAGCTAGCTTGACCACTTCTTCTACTCTGTATAACAACCCCCTCCTTAGCACGCTTTCTACACAACTCAAAAGTACTAACTGCCTTTTTTCACCAAAAAATCATGCTCATCAATATTTAAGATTTGTGATCGAACGTTCATTTTCATTAAATCTTTTGCCTTATCGTGCGATATAGTTACGGCGTGAGCTAAACAACCCGACTGAAAATCAACAACACCTTCCACCTTCTCAAAAACCGAATCAATATTGTGTTATCTAGGAAAAGACCTCCTGTACCTCCCAGCAAATATGGACTTGTAATGCCTACATAATCCGCTTCCAATCCATTTTAGCTTCCGTCCATATATCTACAAACTCCCGTTTTATCCAAGTACAAGTGGGTTTTCACTAAGCTTATTTTAACAATGACAAGTACAACCAGTGTCCATCGTAGCCACACTACTATGACCATTTACAATTCTGCCTTAGCAGGAACGATTGGATTTATGCCACTTGGTACTGATCTAGTAAATGTGCAGGAATTGACAAATCCAATTAACTGATCTCGTATCAATACGTCGATAAATGCTTCACAGCCCTTCTCCACTTTAATCAGTCTAAACCAACGATCTAATTATTCGGGTATCCTACCAATGAAAATCACACAAGTTGCATTGTTCTTAGGTTTTGTCCGTTGTCTTATACCCTGCCTCTGTCAATTAAAGTTGCCTCAACGACGCATTTTTTCAACGTATACACCATCATATCCTCTAATGGGGATATCTTGTTCCTCTAAGAATGAAACAGGTATAGCCCACACATATTTACATCTTGCGCCTTGGCATACGTTTCTTAACCGTTTACGTAAGCGCCCAACTCATCTGTCATTTCATCAAAAGGTGACATCATAACCTTAACTTTTCTCATGTTTAATTTCATCCCTCTTTAACTTTAACTTGTGCGCAACGCCCAATTTTGCGAGTACCATTTATTCAATTTCCCCTTTAGCATATCTCTCTCACCTAATCGTCTCAACCATTTATCTAACCCTTTCCGCACAAAATTTCCCTTGCTCGATCCATTTACTTGCTATATTTTATCGCTAGCATCCTTGGCCTTAATTTCAACGATATTTGTTTCTTGCTTACACTTGTCTTGAGCATTAGTTAGTTCCTACTCTATCATATTCTTGTCTTGAGATAATGTTTGTTCCTCTCTTCCATTTCCTTAGCTTGTTCGACTCGGACGAATTCCCTTACGTCTTCCTTAGTAGACACACACTTCTACCCAATCTAGCTCAAGTCACTTACGAATAATGATTAGTATGTGCATAATACGTTAATATGTATACACGAAAGAGATGATATAAAATATACCACAACACTTCAGAGACAGGTGTTATGTTGCAAGTGTAACAGCATTTTCCCTACAAGGATTGTAATAGTGTCTCAGTCAAGGAACACTCCGGCAGATTGATCTTCTCTTGTCTGCTCCAAATACATTCATTCACATATACACAACATATTGTAATGACGAGGAGACTTTACAATATAGTTATGAAAGCTGCAACTTGCTTGTCTCTGTTCATCTAAGAGGCTGTTACAACCAAACAGCCCACTTCTAACACCAGTCACATAACTGGCGAATGGATGGTTGGGATTCTTCTTAATGATAAAAATATGGTTGAATTAAATGATTATTGTAAAAAGAAAGCAAAATATATTGAACAATAGTACCATAAACAACCGCAGTTCAACAGTTATTAAGTAGTTACCTATTCTTGAATTTCTTTAGAGCATATTATGTTCAATGGTACTTCCGCACTGGGGGCCCCGAGTGGCCGAGTGGTCTAAAGCGCTCTTCGTTACGGATCACTGCCATCTCACCTCTGTCTGCAGCGGTTCGAGTCTAAGATTCAGCCAATGTGGGCATGTGAGAAAGCTTGCCAGTAGCTTCTCGTGGGTCGGTGGTTCTTTCCGGGGTTTTCCGGGTTCTTCCTCCACCATTAGTACTGGCCGCCATGTATAGCCCATCGTGCTGAAAAATGGCGTTAATCCCTACAACAACAACAACAACAACAACTTCCGCACTGAATTAATTTCATTGATTATATATGCTCTCCAATGGCTTTTTTACTGCATAGGTACGCCCTCCAATGGCTCCTTCATTGTGTAGGTGTGCCTTTCTATTACGTCTTCAGTGTGTAGTGAACTATAGGATAAATCTAGAGACTGGGGCTCCCATGTCCCGACGTTCATAGGAAGTCCCATGTTTGTTCGCCCTTGTAGCATGATTTCCTGTCTAGCACAACTCCTCCTTTCAACCGTCTCTCACAATAGTCATATGTAAGTGGTTCACATGACTGAGGCTCCCGTGTCTGAGTGTTTATAATACGTTTCGAGTTGCCTGCCCCTGTGTCTGGATTCATTTTCTAGCGCAATTTTCCATTTAAACTCTGAACCATGCATTATCTATACATGGTCAGAGACGGCTAAAAAAAACGAAATTCTTGTTTTAGTCTTATACTATAAGACCAATGTATACATTTGACTGAGTGACTTATATGTAGTGAACCCGTTCTGATTTAAACGAGAGCTTTATGTCACGTATACCATTATTTCTATATCTCCACACTAAATGCAACCAAACCTAATATTGTATGAATTCAAGGTAATTAAAACATGAAATATTTACTTCGCAGTAGACCTGTACAATTAGATTACAACATAAAACTTAGTTTGTTCAAATTACCATAGTTGCATACTTTAATGTGATTTACAATGGATTTGATAAATATAATAGACTGAACAGCATGGAAGTTTAACAGACCAGCCGTTCCAAACAAAATAAACCTTCCTACGAGAACTTTCTCCGTAGAAGCCTCAGAAAGCAGAAATAAAGCCTCCTACGAAAATTAATTTGCGTAAAATCCCCGCCGAGTGCAATTTTTGTGTGCATTCGAGCAAGTAAAAAAGGAAGATTTTTCGGGGGGGTCTGGGATATTTTTTTGTGTTAATTTGATTTTGCAGCGTGGGCTGCATTTCTCATGAATAAATTTGATCGAGACCGATTCGATACCGACTTCGTGGATCATGAAGATTGATCGTGATAAACCCGTGCGGTGTTGCCTGAGCGCGGCTGAAGAAATTTTTAAATTTGTTTATATCCATGTCACCGTTACACCAGGTCTGATGGATATTTCCTAGCGTGTGTGTGTCTACGCCGTTGAACACCGATAAAATATTACAATTATCTCTAATCACCTTTGGAATCTGCGTATATCTCTGTGTTACATAAATCACATCGGTGTTCTTGTGTCTGCCACGCGAGAATATCCTAGCCGGGTTGGTCTGCTTGTCCAGCATAACATCATCGAATACAACGAGATTATTAACATCGCCGTCTAAATTTTCCACGGTTGGAGCTTCATTGATGTCTGTGATGAATTCGATTGTGCCTTCGTCGGTATTGTCGCTAAATTCTTTTAGCACTTGATAACATCGCTGATCGTCCACGGATGGTGCAACCAAATACAATTTATCCCATTTTAGCCATCGCATAATCAAATTTACTAACAATTGCGTCTTACCAGATCCCGACGGGCCAATAATTATCATCCTTATCGAATTCGGTAATACCGCGTTATGTTTTACTTGCTCGCGTCGCTTCGTGGCGGAAAAATCAATTACATTCATGTTAATAAGATACATGGATCTATATTGTGTTAAGTGTCGCACTCACACAGCTACGTTAAATCCAACCGAAATCGTCACACGCAACAACAGGAACGCAATCAAGGGAGAATGTGAAGTTTGCAAGACTCGCAAGTTTAAATTTGTAAAAAAAAAAATAGAACCGGAGGAGACATTACCGCCTCCATGAAAAATCTACCTGGGCTGCCCTGGGCGAAATATCCCGGAGAGAAGCATCTACCAGGATACAATTACTGCGGACCCGGAACAAGACTCGATATCAGACTCGATGATAATGACCAACCAAATCAAGGCGAAGATCCTGTAAACGCCATCGATAACGCGTGTTACTACCACGATCTCGCGTATCGTAGCGGTGATTTACAGCAAAGACATCTCGCTGATATCAGGCTAATTCACGCACTAGACGCAATTCCCGACAAACATTTCAAAGAAAAATTGGCAACTTGGTTGATAAAAGGCGCAATGAAAGGTAAATTAGTACTCGGCGCTGGTAAATAATAATGGAGCAGATATATTATTCTCCGCGAGGATTCTGGCGAGGAAAATCAGCAATTGCCAAACTCGCTAAAGCCGCTAAAGTAAAACAATCCGTCGCTGAATCGTGGCTATCGAAACAGGCAATCTGGCAAATATATCTTCCCCCACCTAAGAAAATACCATATGCGAGTTTCACTGTCAATGTCCCTAATGAAGTCCATCAGGCTGATTTAATGTTTCTTCCTCACGATACCGTCGACGGAGTCACATACAAATATGTGTTAACGGTTGTTGATATCGCTAGCAGATATAAAGAAGCCGAGCCGTTATCGAATAAAACAGCAACAGAAATTGCCAAGGCGTTTAGCGAAATTTACTCACGATCCCCGTTGACCTGGCCAAAGCTTCTCCAGGTTGATCCAGGTCGAGAATTTCTTGGCGCGGTTACTTCACTGATGAAAAAGAATAATGTTAAAATCCGTCGCGGTATCGTAGGTGTTCATCACAATCAAGCTATCGTTGAAAGATTCAATAAAACGCTCGCAGAACGATTATTTGGATACCAATACGCGCGTGAATTTATTCAAGATAATCGATCTCACGATTGGGTATCAAGATTGCCTAAGGTAATTAACGCGCTAAATAACGAAGTATCTCGAACAATAGCAATGAAACCCGCAATTGCAATTACAAAATCGAATATACCCCTAAAGCGAGATTCCACAATTCAGCCTGTACTAGGTAGTGTCACGGTCAGATATTTATATAAGGAAGGCGAAGCTGAAGGAGGCAGAAAAAGAGCAACCGACCCAACCTGGAGCGTTACAACACATAAAATATCCGCCGTAACAAGATCGTCAGGAAGACCAGCTATTTATATCCTAGATTCGTTAGCGCCACAACGCGGATTTACCAAGGAAGAATTACAAATAGTCCCCGAAGATACTCAACTACCGCCAGCGTCACTGATGTGATTTACTCGAATTCGTCCTAGCTGAGATAATTTTCTTACTCTCGACACGGCTAAATATACCAAATTTGACCAAGATATTCTGTCATCGACGATCCAAACTTGACCATCTACGGTCAATCCCTGCGACGAGTGTATCGTTGTTGCGTATCCTAGTTTCCATGGCGATTTTTCTGCATTTATCGCGTCATTAACAAGATTAATATCAACAAAGATAATATCATTTAGGACCAAAATCTTTTCCTCTCCGCATGGCAAAATAATATTAATATTTTGTCGCCTAGTATTAGCTGGCCTATAGCATAACGGTACCTGCAGTGTTGGAAATTTCTCACAATGCAGCTTGAATAACATTTCCTGAATAATATCACGAACAATTTTCCTACTAGCGACGATCAAATGATCGGGACGCCACAAATTTAGAAAATCGCTCATCGGAGTCTCGTCGATTATTTTCCTCATGACGTCACACTGAATCTTATTCGGCTGTAATCGAATCAATTTTTTGAATTCGGTCAGTAAAATATCCGTCGATCTATAATCGGCGTCGATTTCTTCATAATAATCAACGAAGTTTCTGAGCCATTCGTGAGGCGATTCGCCATCGATAGGATCAGGTTGGCCGTGATCACCGCACATTATCACAGCGGTATTTTTCCCTTCCAGCCAAGCCAAGATCGATTTTAATATATCCAAATTCACTGTGCAAATCTCATCAAATATTATAATCTTATTGATATATTTATTTCCCATGCGAGCCGAATCCCATGATCCACCGCTGCACTTGAAATAACTGTGATATGTGCAAGAACCAACTCCGCGCTGCTTTATTTCTCGCGCTAATCTGTGAGTCGGAGTCAACACAATCACGTCGGAGTTCGCAAATAAATTTATTGCTCGCGTTGTTTTACCGCTACCGCCAGGTCCATTTAGGTAAACGAATTTACTGCGTGAAATTGGGTCAAATGCAGATGCGGCTTTGGAAAAATCTTCAAATTTATCTCGATGAAATTTATCACAATCTTCAACATCGGCATCTTCGCAATAATCTAGAATATCTTCGTTTTTTATCCTCCAGGTTCCCCATGAACTACCATCGGTGATTAAATTTTCCAGCCTGCACTGGTATTTTTTATCGATATAAAATGAATCCGTCGCGACTCTTACCGCGATATCAGAAAATTTATTTATCATCGAGAGTAAATTTATACTTACATAAGCGAGCATCGACGACCGTAAATGCGTATATTGCGCTGATTCTCCGTCAAGGTAGCTAATCACGGTACCTAACTTTAATCCATCAATGATAATATTCTCTCTGTTGCAGAATATTCCTCGCGATACCGTATCGGCGATAATAAAATCCATCTCGGCGTCGTTGATAAATAATCTAGCGTGTCGATGTTTATGATCAACGGATCCACCTTGAGTAAATTTACCAATTATTTTTCTTCCTATATCTTTTGCGTTGTCACAGTCCGTCGGCAACCACACATTAGTTTGTTTCCTGTAGGATATAATCGCCTCGCTCACTGTCAACGATACTAACATCGACGAATCTAGCATATATCTCAACAACACCGTAGGAACCCAACGGCGCTGAGAGAAATGCCTACCAAACCAAATATAACAAATTTTATGCAAATTTTCAGCAAACTCGAATGACGTAACACAAGCGAA
This sequence comes from Sinohyriopsis cumingii, assembly GCA_028554795.2. NCBI lineage: Eukaryota > Metazoa > Mollusca > Bivalvia > Unionida > Unionidae > Sinohyriopsis > Sinohyriopsis cumingii. Next base: position 75,297,842 of record CM068837.1, read on the forward strand.
CATGGTTATGGCAAAATCAGGTAACGGCCCGTTAATCGCTACTCTTGTCATCTCGCTGGTAGGATGACCGAATTTAGCAAAATAATCGGCACAATCGCCATATCCAAGGAAGCTTCCAGGATAACACGCGCTCATGTCAACGGAGATCATATTTTCGAAATTGTACTTAGTATTCCGCAATCCGCCATGGCCGTACTCGATACAGCTAAGTTGAATATCAGCGAGATATTCGTTTCTTGTAGGCTTCCACGAGTTTTTCTCCCTAGCGGCATGAGCGGCCACAGACGGAATTGTAAAGCAATTTGTCAGTAATTGATCGGGATTCGACGAATATTTCACCGCGAGATTTTTCATTGACTCGTGTAATATTTCATCACGGTAAATATCGCCGCATGGCAGAATAAATTGATCGTATCTTTCTTCGCTCGAGAATAACCATATCGATATTGGATCAGATGCGCTTAATTTTTTGATAAATCTGAACATAGCATCGGAATTATCCTTCGCGAAATTCTTTACGGAATTCTCTACAGGATAAAATTTAACCACACGATCTCGTGGAAATATCATCACCGATTGCGACCACGCATGTGAATTGTGATCGACAATCTCGATTGGTGCTCCTCGAGATCTATACGGCGACGAGTATAATATTTCTCCCGATAGCGTTTTCACCGTGATAGGAAATTTAAGTTTTTTACTCAACGCAGCTACATCGTCCACAGATGCACCATCAGCGACAGTCTTTGCCCATGCGTTAATTTTATTCAGCCTCAACTGGGTCAAACCAGATCCGCGTCGAGCGTTTTTCATATGTTCGATTACGCGCTCGGCCACGCAGTTTATCATTGGTGATTCTTTCATCGCGGGTAGACTTTTCACATCCGGATTATTATTTAGCCGATAAATTCCATAAACAACTGCACTAGATGGATATGCCCTAGCGTAATAGGGGCCATCGATCCCCAGTAACAATCCGTGCTTAGAGTTTTTATCGAGAATAACATTTTTCTTACCGCCACGCACGGGATCTCGTTTATCGCGAATAATCCAAGTATCATCGGGCATTTGTGCGATAAATTTTATTCCAAAGATAAATCGCTCTTCCCTATGCTCGGTTTTTATGTGCTCGATTATTTTCTTGGCTCGCTCCAGGTTCATCGTGGCATCAAAAGAGTTCGTTTTCCAAGTCGACCAAGTGTGAATCGCTCCATCGTCGAAAAATTCTCTCTTGGCCCGATCAACTTCATGTATAATATATTCTGCCTCATCAAGATCAAATACATCCATGATTATATTTTAGACAAATGTTTAAATTATAATAATGCATTGCAAATGGATATTAATCGGTTCAACAAAATTCTGTGATAAATCCTGCAAAGGCGATTATTGCGGGGCTCATATACACGCGATTCGGCGTGGCAGTAAAGGACCACAACGTTGCTTAGTTTGTCAAGTTGGCACGCGAGGAAAAACTCGATTGTGTTTAGCCTGCGGAGGAAAAAATTATCGAGAATTGCGTCGATATTATGAAAAAAGATCCTCGTCGGTGATAACCTGCGAAGAAGATTATATTAATCGATTCAAGGCAAATAACGATTTAGACATATAATTATTATATAATGAACTTGAAATCAGTGATTCCAGAAACAACAATGACATGCGAGTTTAAATCTCATCCAACGATCGAGGGATACGAGGCGTCATCGGATGGTATCGTTAGAAATATTAGAACAAAGAATCGGGTCGGTAAGGTTTGTAATTCAGGTTATCTTGTTTTTACCATCAACAAAAACAAAAAACGAAGAAGCGCAAGTTACTTTTGTCATAAGTTTGTATTCGAATGTTTCAACGGACCAATATAAATCGGTCTCGTTATCGATCATATCGATGGAAATAAACTTAACAACAAACTATCTAACCTTCGAGAAGTAACTCAAAGTGAAAATTGCAGATCCGGCAATGCCGGTGGCGTACGGCGACCATCTAAGGCGGTTAAATCGGTAAATCGAGAAACAGGCGAGGAACTTGCATTTACATCGATAAACGCCGCTGCAAAATATTTTAGTATTAATCCAGCATCGGTGCAACGTGCGACAGAAAAAATAATCAACGTGACATTCTCATATCTATTTGGCGAGTGGATCGAATTTTACTATATTCCGATAATATCTGATTAAAAATCTCAATATTTTCTAAAAAATTAATTAAATATTACAAATTTGTATAATGAACGAGGATAATATAAACAACATCATTGAAGCTATCGATGACCTGAAAAACAAAAACATAAATTTATCCTCAGATTAGGACGCGGGTAAAATCCGGTCCGAATTTGAGACGATTGTTCAAGGAAAGCTCGAATACAGATACACGCTACCGTCAGAATACAAGTTTATAAAGAAAATCCAGATTGCCATGTACCAATCACTTGCGGCTGTCAGCGATGATCAAATCGAGGATTTTGTTAAATTATCGAAGCTGGTAGAAAAAGTTAGATCGATTTTGTCCGACGAATATGAGTCAAGAAAAATTACAAGCTCGCGCGTCAGGCAGCTAAAAAAGCTGGTCGATGAAAGCAGAATCAAAGATTCTGAAGATTCTTAAGATTCTTGCCACAAAAAAAAAAATTTCCTGATTTTTATTATTTTTTTTTTATTATTTTACTGAAATTAATGTATTTACCCCACCAAAAACATAAAATTATATAAATTGCACAATTTGACGGGTATTTACCCCAGCAGATTCACGAAATTATATAAATTGCACAATTTGACGGGTATTTACCCCATCAAAAACATAAAATTACACAAATTTCTTAATCTCTCTGATTTTTATTAATTTTTTTTTATTATTTACCAAAATAATTTATTTACTGAAATTATGCAATTTTCTTAATTTTGACGGGTATTTACCCCACCAAAAACATAAAATTATATAAATTGCACAATTTGACGGGTATTTACCCCATCAAAAACATAAAAATACATAAATTGCTCAATTTGACGGGTATTTACCCCATCAAAATTAAAAAATTTTACTAATTTTGAAAAATCTGCTGGTTTTTATTTATTTTTTTGGCCCGTTTTTTTTCCCGTGGAGAGATTTTAAAAATCTTTAAGAATCTTTAGAATCTTAGATTATTTCACGATCTCACCAACAAATTGATACTCAGTGTTTCTCCGCGTATATCAAGCAAATGTCCATTTTGATCCGTCAGTTTGAAATTTATCTTCGATAATAATCGATTGTGGCATCGCAGGTAAAACGGATTTACTGGCTCTTTTATTATCAAAAAACCCGGAGATGCGCTAGGTGAAAACGAATATAAGATAAATCCCTGCTGTGCCTGCTCTGACACAGACGAATCCACGTTGTAGCTGTTTTCAACAACATCCGCGTGAAGATAAATCGCGATAACCTCCGTTATGTTAACGATACCCGGCGAGATATGCCGCCCTTGCCCGGCAGGATCATTATTATGTTTGAGAATCGATTCTGATTGTATTTTTTTAGTCCACGCGGCATGTAATTTCGGAAATAAATCATCGATGGTATCAGTGACGGATTTTCTCATTTCATCAACATCATAATCGGGAAATTTGAAATTTGGTAGCGTTTCCTCGGTTAATCCAAATACTCTCATGAATTTTTGTTTTTCTCCTGAATTTTTGATCAACTCGAATTTGCTAATAGGAAGAACATAATCGGCAATTGATATATCGTCGATTATCGCCCGAATGAACATGTCGTGATAATATTCAACATCATTCGCGAGTTGATTTAAAATCTTCACGCGTCCGATAATTTCGCTACATGAACCTGATTTATTTAAGATGCATTCATGAAAGGATTCCCGCAATAAATTTAATTGTAATTTATGTTCTTGAATAAATTCGTCGAGGGTTTTTCTTACCAAGATACCGTCTATGGGAGCTATTATCCTGTTAATGTTGGTAGCGTCGAAGATTTTCACACCGGGGGCAATTTTAGGAAGAGGCAACCACGAGAGAATTATTTCGTCCCTAAAAGTAAAAGCGAACATTACCAGGTTAAATTTGTAGCTGTTCATGAGATTGATGGCACTGCTGATTAGAGGCTTGTGTTTGATATCTCCGTACCATCCTTCGTCGGTGGTAAAATCTGATTGTTTTGGCTCCCGTAGTTCTGGAGGAGCTTCTTCGTGCCAACCTGGAATAATAAAATCAGATTTTTCTGGTTTTGCCAGAGGTGCGATTTCGGGCCAACCTAGAACTGTCCTAATCGATGACTGGTAAATATCGACGATATATGGCGATTTTACTTCGATTATCGACGACAACGTTGGATCGTGCGAGGATATTTTTATTCCTGGAGTAGCATCGCCAGTTATATTCGATATTCTACTTTTAAGTTCCTTACCTAGTTGCTCAATTTCGTAACTGCCTGTTGGTATGCCAACGACGATCCAATCGGGAGTTCCATCGGGGCCGTTTTTATTTTCAAAAACAAGCGAATCATTCGACGATAATCTACCGAATGATTTCGACCTAACATTGGGCCAGCTGTTATAGACGCGTAATTGTGACAGCGCAATTTCCTTGACGCTAATTGGTATTGGAAAATCGATACTAAATTCTGGCCTGGTTGAGCTTGCCGATATCAGCGTTGTTATCGGTGGTGTCGTGTTTGTCACGATTTGAGTTAGTTCGGACATTATTGATATTCATTTGTTCAATCTCGGAGTAGATATTTATCATTGCTGAAAATTCTAGATCGGATATAACGCCATCGTTGAGACTCTCAGAAAGCAGCGATGATAATTTCGAATACGCATTGTTGACCTGGGATAGTTACTCGTGTATAGAGACAATTTTTCATTCGTGCATGATGATATTTTTTTTTGCGATAATATTGAGAACACCGGCGATTGTCGTTGTCGATGAGATTATTATCGTTGCTGCGATCGGCGCGATTGTTGTTACCGCGGATAAGATTATTCCCGCACCGGCGATTATTGCACTTACCGCGTACACGGCGACATCGATGGCAATTAATCTGCGTTGATATTTTTTTATTTTTACCTGATACTCGTCGAGGAGTTTTTTTAGCGAATCCTGCCATGAACGCGCCTGATTGTAACGGTAATCCGATGCGGTCATTTATTAGTTAATTATCTCAACAATTATCCAACCGGTTGGACATTACCTATCTCAACAATTGTAGTTGATTCGAATTGACCAATGTTATGCAATGTCGATAAAAATTCGAAAATTACAAAATAATTCACTGGTTCTGTGACGGATCTATCTGGTGGTTCCAGAATAAATATTTGGTCGCTATCTTCACTTAGCGAAATAATACAAAATCCAGGGTAAAATTCATTGATTTTACCGCCACGTTCTATTATTATATTGAATTTTATCTCGGAGATTACATATATTCGATATAAACCAGTAATTGGCACTTCAAAAATAAAACTATCAAACACGGGTGTCCAAATAAAATTCCGTGTCCTAAACGCAAATGGTACATGGCAAGGAAGATTTGTTGTTACCACCTGATCTGGCACGTGAAAACGCGCCAATTTTGGAAGATTCATTGACGATATTTTTGTGTTAATATCGCTAATTTTTGTAGTTGCGTCGAGAAGTTTCGCACTTAAATCTCGAATTTCTCCGTTATACGACGATACATCAACCTTTTGAGGCGCCAAATCACGCGTCTTGGAAATTTCATCGTTGATTTTGGTAATATCCTCGTTGATTTTTCTCACACTTTCGCTGAGATCGCCGTGTAATGTCTTATCGACTTTTTCATTTGTGATTTGGTATATCTTGGAAATTTCATCGTTGATTTTAGTAATATCCTCGTTGATTTTTTTTGTTTTCTCGCTGAGATCGTCGTGCGATGCTTGATCGCTTTTCTGACTCATTACAGTATTTATTTTGGTAATATCCTCGTTGATTTTTCTCACTTTATCGCTAAGATCGTCATGCGATGCTTGATCGGTTTTTTTCTTTGCTAGTTCGTTTGCGGCGGAGGAAGTATCGCTGGATGTTTTTATATCTTCCTCGTTTTTTTTACTAAATTTAGCTAAATTATCGTCGAGTTTTTTAAGATCGTTATTTAGCCTGTTAAGTCTTTTTGTCATTCTGTCCTGAAGATCGTCGTGTGATGTTTTATCGGCCTTCAGAAGCAACGTTGCTGATAGCTCGTTGTCTTTTTTTTCCACATCCGCGATATTAGCCTTCAGGGGTAACTTCGCTATAATATCGGCGATATCAGCGATGGATTTTGATACCGAATCTGACAGGCTAGTAAATTGATTAATGCGATCGTTATATTCGTCTCGCTTGATTATATCTATTATTTTCACGTTGCTTGTTTGTAATCTTCCTTCGCGGGTCTGAAAAACAGCAACTTCGCCAGGATCCACTTCTGACAGCGATAGAAGATTGTTAATATCATCCCTTGTGGCGAACTTTGATAGATCGACGTCGGCTACTTCCTTCTTCCTGTAGAGAATCTCCCGTAAATATCAGCCATGATATTTATCTACGGCGTATTTAAATACGATCCTATGATACGGGTCGGATGATTTTGAAATTGCGTCGAGGACATCAATTGATTCTGGGCCGCATATCGGTGGATCCATTAACGTCTGCGTCGGAAGTTTCGAATACCAAATTGGAATATTTAACTTTGACACGTAATTGACGAATTCTTTTGGTGGAGCTAATCCGTACGAGTCAAAATAAACAACTTCGCGTGGATTAATCGCGTAGGCGACCCAGTGTGTACCAGGGCCGGTATTTGAATCGAGATTTATTATTCCTGTCTCGGTAGGGTTTGGTTTTTCTGGTAGTTGATCCCGCATAAATACGCCTCTGAAAATTTTTATTTTTTTATTCTTTGCTTCGTTGAATAAATCTAAATTTGAGGCTGGTAGGCTAATTTCAGACCGGATCCGTACGGGGGTCGTCTTAGATAAAGGCCGGATCCGTATGGGGGGCGTCTTAGATAAAGGCCGCTTCCCTTTTTTTTACCGTATCGCCCTCCCATTACTTTGTGTACTAGTTTGTCGCCTACAGCTCCGGCCGCACCTAATCCTATCGCTTTTGCAATTGCCGGAAGAGCCCCGGATAATAATCCAGGAATAGCAGCTAGGAAAGGGAAAATTCCGCCCGTTTTGACCATGTCTCTGATGGCACCTATACTAAGATTCACATGAACGCCGGAATTCGCTGATTTGGCTTTGGTGAAACGTTCACGTTGACCCCTAGTTAGCGATAGTTTGTTAGGACCGCCCTGAATATGATCGTTTTTCAAGGTTAATTTCGTACCGCATCGCTTTGATATCGCTGATTGGAGCTTTTTCATCTGACCCGGGGTCAGAGTTACGCTGACGTGTTCGTATGGCATATTAATAATCGTTTAATCTAAATTTAGAAAGTCTTAAAAATCTTCGATTTTAAAGTTACATTTTCTCAACAGGAGCGTCGATGATTCTCATTATACCACTGATGCCTTCCAAGATCATTGTTCTATCGCTGAGAATCACCGCAATTGCTTTGTGATTAATTCCACCTGTGTTAATTCTAGCCTTGAAATGGATATCAACGACAGATTGCTTTACCAGATCAAGATGCTCCAGGGAAAAGTAATAGATAGGATACAAATTATTAAAATCTAGCTGCGATATTTGCAATCCCGTATCGATATTTTGATCGCGACCCATGAAACTTAACAAGCGATGATACGCACGAGCCGTAGAATGGTTGGCAAAATCAATCGATATTTCCTCGGATGGCTCTTGTTGGCCGTTTATCCTCAACGATACGTTTGTTGCTCCAATGTGATCAAATATCATGTGGCTGTATAATTGATGATATCTACTGGTACGCAAAAAAGCGATAAAGATATGCCTAGGTGCAGAGGTACCTTGCTGCGATGCAATACGCCAGGTAAAATCACCATTAATATTGGTAGTTGTGGAATCTGTTGTTGTTGTCAGCCATGACATGACAGATTTACCGCCTTGGTTCATGAATGATAATAATTTTTCTTCCTCGATTATTGATGGGGTTATCGCTGGCATCCACAGGGTAAATTTTAGTAATCTTACTATGCCGTTATTATTTACAGCGTCATTAGGACCTATCACACCAGTAGCGTAATCGACGGCGCCTTCTCGCCAGATAGCATCGTTGCTATTTTCCTTTCTGACAAATGTTACGGTGTGTTTTGCTCCGTAGATAATTTTCCTGAAATGCCTGCAAAATCCAAATATATGGGATAACGGGATAGCACAAGAGAATCCTCTGTTACCTGGTGCTAGCATAGACCTTCGCGTGGTAAATCCGAGATTATAATCAGGATAAGGTTTAATGATCATATCTTCGATAGCAGCGGGAGCAGCAGGAGCGGCGCGATCGTTGGGTTGTCTGATAAGAAACGGCCTACTTTCCGGACGATCAGAATTATCCTTGGCAAACATCATACTAGGACCGGCCGATCTAGTAAAATCATCCGAGTATCTAGCTAGGCCTATTATCGTTGTTGCTAAGTCAATATCGTTGGTAATTGACTCAATCTCTCTTCCGTCGATCATGTAAGTGGCGCTCTTGAATAATGCCATAATACCGTTATTGACGAATCCGACTCTAAAATCTGCTCCATAACTGGTACCATCCGTTTTAACAACTTCCCCAATAACTTCGATATATGCCTCAGATGGAAGAAAATATCTTGTTGTATCGTGAACTTGAATTTCCAAGCGATTAGGTGTATTTGGTTCAACTGCAATATACGAAAAATACTGGAAATCTCGTACGGATATGTCCCTACCTACAGGCTCGTCCATGTCGAACACTTCATTTGACACTTGTGCGAACATTTATTATTAAGAATATCATCTAAAACGAAGACCGCTACCCGATACGAAACTTGTATTTGCAACTTCCCTTGCGAGATTTGCGTTAGCAACTTCCTGTGCTAGGTCATTTATTTTTTATTTGCTGCGTCGTTTATAGCTTTACTGACTTCGGGTGGCATTTCGCTGGTGCTAGGTAATTTGACGGGCTGTTTTTTACGCGTTAAATTTAATATTTTACTTTTGACAGCATCGTAGCCCTTAGTGGCCAAATTGCCGATACCAGAAACGACAGTCTCGCCGATTTTTCCTATTGCTTTTGACGCGAATTGTTTGACTGTGGGTCCGATTTTAGGAATTACTCGCGTGACGAGGCTTTTAACGATGTCACCAAGTACATTGCCGTGAATATATTTGTATACAGGCAATCGAGAGTTAACTATGCGGACCTGTCTAGGTCTGCGCTGATGTTTGTGAACAATCATGTTATTTCAATTGTGTTGTTTTAATCGATGAGTTCATCAATGAGCTCCTTGTAAATGTAGGAGTCGATGACACCACCGCGGAATAATCGCTGACAAATATCTGAGGCCTCGTTGATTATTTCACGAGAGTTATTTCCGGCTCGTTTTCCTCCGATTAATACTTCGAGGCGAGACACGTCGTTGACAACGCTGTCAGGGCAAATGGTATATCCGCTTCCTGTCTTTGGTTCTGGACTACTTTCCCACCCCTGAAATATATCTTCCTCTTCTTCTTTTTCTTCTTCTTCTTTTTCTTCTTCTTCTTTTTGTATTATTTTTCCCATAAAATCTTGGTAACCCGGGTCATCAAGATTGACGGATCTTTTCTTTGAAGCAAAATATACCGCGGGAGCCCAATTTTCTTTAGTAAATTTATCAACACGTCCGGATTTCAGGTATTTGCCTCTATCAATGAAGCCAAATCTGGCAATGTTGATTAAAGTATCCTCGTCCTTGTTGAAATAATTTATGGAACTTTCGTCGAAATGTGTGCGAGGAAAAGTTCCTGAGATATTGGTTACTCTCTCTGTTTGGGGAAGTACCCGAGATGTATCGGGGGATTTTATTTGGGGTATTTTCTTTGTTTTTAAAGATTGTGGCGGCACCGGAGATTCAGGTTTTTCTTTCACCTCCCGAGATTGACTCATATTATACAAAAATCTATTATTTGCAGATTTACGAAATTCATAAAAAATCGGGTCGCCCTTAGCTATCCTGGACATGTTAACTCTAGCTCGGTATATATTCCTGTACCAAAGATCTCGCGATTTAATTTTTTTTAATCCATCTTCCGTTAAAAATTTTGATCTGGCGTTAAAGGAATCTTCGGCAAATGCGCCAAGTTCATTAATATCATTACCAAATAATTCAAATTGTTTTTCTATCGTTTTCCAACCATCATCAGTAAACTTATCTTTTATTACTTCCCGAGGTTCTCTACCACTTTCCTCCTCTTCTTCTTCTTCTTGCTGTGGCTGTTCTTGAGGCAATTGTTCTTGTAGCTTTTGTGTTTGTGCTCGTACTTGTGCTCGTGTTTGTGCTTGCCTCAATTGTTCTTGCAGTTTTTTTGTTTGTGCTCGTACTTGTTCTTGTGCTCGTACTTGTTCTTGTGCTCGCATTGCTCGTGCTTGTTCTTGTCCTTGGTGAATTTGCTCAAGCCTACCCGGAATTACTCGAGTGTGTTCCTCAATGTCTCTCGTCATGGGAATAAGCCCGTGCTTCCTAAGTTCCTTATCTTCTTTTTTGTCGCCATATGCGGCTTGTTCGACTATTTCAGTGACTGGCTTTAGCCATTTCGACGATATCTCGGTAATTCCACGCTGCGTATCTTCGTAATCACGAACATTTTTCTTGAATAATTGTTTTGTCGGGATAAGTTTCTTTACTGCAGATAACTCCTCTCGCGCTAATCTAGCAGAATGAGGCTCTCCAACTGTGCTAGTTTTCTGACTCATATTATTTTCAAGTATATTATTTTAATGCAACGTAAAATTGGGAAAAGCAGCCCACGCTGCAAAATCACATTAACACAAACAAATATCCCAGACCCCCCCAAAAAATCTTCCTTTTTTCCTTGCCCGAATGCACACAAAAATTGCACTCGGCGGGGATTTTACGCAAATTAATTTTCGTAGGAGGCTTTATTTCTGCTTTCTGAGGCTTCTACGGAGAAAGTTCTCGTAGGAAGGTTTATTTTGTTTGGAACGGCTGGTCTGTTAAACTTCCCTGCTGCTTAGACTGCATCTTATCAACAATTATTTATTAAAATATATATGCAAGTAGTGAAAACAATGAGTTGCAGTAAATATAATAGAATGCTCAAAACAGTACACCTCTTCTATATAAACATAAAAGAACAAAATGTTACGTCCTAGTAGTAACAGTTCAAGTTGCAATACCTGTCAAGATATTATTCAAACTAAATATACAAATAATGAAACGTCATACCTTAATCAAGCAGCTCTATATGTCCAGGTTTTAGCTCCTGTCCACAGAAAGTGTACGTGTCACTGCCCAAGTTATACATTGCATATAGTCGCGTTGTGCTGACCCATTGCAGCTATCGTAGCGTGCACGATCTTCCCGCCTTGTGAGACATATTACATTACTCTCGTGTTTAACAGTCTATTTCAGATACTATATTATCAGGTCTTTATCCTAAGGGTAGTTTAGACTGATTTAACGCATGCATAACATGAAGCAATATTGTGATGTCAGTTGGTAAAACTCGAATGCACACTGAAGTTACCTCTTACCCAAAGCATATTTATGAATCGATTACATGAAATACATTTACTGGTACGATATCTTACGTTTTTATTTTTCAAGTTCAATAAGAACACTGATCAGCGGATCCTTCAAGCGCGTTGTAATGCTCATATGTGTGATTTGGTTTATACAACATAAAATATCAGATATATATATATATATATATATATATATATATATATATATATATATATATATATATATATATATATATATAGTTTTCAGTGCATTTATTAATACCAAATTAAGCAGCAGCACTGTAGTGACGGTATTAGTGCCGCCGGCTATTGACCGGCTATTGATTTACATTATGGGCAAATAATGATAAGGATGATGCTATAATATAATGTAATTACTGGATAAGTTTGGGAGTAATATGATTTGTACATTACAATTAGGGCATCAATTTGTTTTACATAAATGGGACCTTATTGGGAGATTATATTCAAATTCACTTAATGTCAAACACAGACGTCAATAAACTGTAACATACATGAGCTTCAGAATGATCTTGTAAGTTTATATTTGTTCTTTAACCCGAAAAATAATGTGTAAATTATGGGTCTTGTTTAATTGACAAATACTGAGGCTGACCTAAGTCCAGAAATGAAGCGGATCCATAAAGCAAGGAGTTAACTCTTCTTTTCTTAGACTGATATATATATATGTGTGTGGGGGGGTGTGTGGGGGGTGTGTGGGGGGGGTGTGTGGGTGTATGTGTGTTTGTGTGTGTGTGTGTGTGTATACAGAGAGAGAGGGGGAGATATATAGATACACATATAGACAGAGAAAAGGCTGGAGAGACTGATACAGTTATAGACTATAGAATAATCAATAGTCTGTGTGCTTAGAAATATATGGGCTACCGCGGAGTCTAAATGGAAATGTTAACATTAATTTTAAATAATAGCCTCCTATTTCATATCAGTAGTATGGATTGAAAACAATACAAAACACAATTGCAAAGAAAAACAGGTCATGAATCAATGACAATTTGCGGTCTGCGCAATTACGTTCTTGTGGTGTTTGACATAAGCACGCTGACAGATTTCCCCCAACTGCATTAAAAAATATCATGTTTGAAGAGAAATAAAATGAAAATTCTTATCAATCAGTTAAATAAATGAGAAAGTTAATTGATAAATTTTCAGGGTCATGGTTCCTACTTGACATTACCCAGGTTATATTTATATCTACCAGTTATAATGACCGTCAGCTATAGCACTTAGAAATGGATATATGCCTCAAAACAACAACAGCAAAAAAAATACTGGTTATATACAAGAAGATCTTATATAACGTTATTTCGTCCACAGTCTGTCTGTTAGTGAAGTTTTGATATTACTCCTTAACTGTTCGAATAATTGCCATGCGAGTCTACACACTCATTGACATCGCATCATCGTTACTTGCAAAATACATGGATACATAATATTGCCGGAAGTGCGGTCAGATTAGACCACCTAAATGGATGGTCATGTCAGGATGAGGTTTTCACTCAAACATTTTTGATGACAATAAGGTGGCGCTATATTGAAATGGTACCTATCTTATGTCATATACGACTGACATTGTAACAATCCTTTCGTCACTAATCCTCGTTTAAGATAAGAATTATTGCAATTAAGATTCTACCAGAAGCTTATTAGGATGCATAGTTGGTCATGCTAGAAAAAGGTTCATATGGCACATTATAAAGGACCTCTACAAAATGTGTATCGATATTCATCCTGAATGGACGACTAAACGAAGTAAAGTTTGGTCCTAAATGGTCTACTCAATGAACAGGGGTCGGTAACGAAAACTTCTCCGAAATAAATGAGCATATTTTTAATTGAAGATTCTTTCGATAGCTAGTCGGTTATAAATTAAAACTATGCTGATAGGACATCCGACGTGGCTGTTGGAATGACCAGCTTGAGCGTATAATGACTGTTATATCATCTTTATGGCTGCTAATGGTGATGTTGTGCTTTCTCTAAATTCACGTTATCATAGGTTAATTTTTCTCAAAAGAAATTGGGTCAACTGAAAATCCAGTGTGTTTGATATGAAAGCAATCATTGAAATTCGTTGTATAGCTAATTTTTTGAAAGGCAGAGTTCTCGACTTCTAACTGAAATATCATGCTTAGGTCATATGTTGTTTGATGCAACGTTTGTAATCATGATAATGATAACATGGCACCCTTATCAGAGATGAAATGCTTTATTAATGGTTTTCGATTTTTTGCCAGTATTTATAATTTTCAGATCAAGATGTTCCGGGCATTATGCTGCATTGTCTTCATCATTGGTAGTTTTCACAAATGCAGACCGGAAGTTCAACGATGCCCTACTCACTGTACGTGCAATAGAGATAAACTTTACGGGAATTTTTGCGTTTCATGCGAAGTCAGTGAGCAACATTCTGGATCAGATTATTCCCCCTTTCCAGTCATATTGCCGAACATCACAAGGGTCTTTTTCTTTACGGGCACGAAAGGAGATTATGTATATCCACAGTCACTTATATCATTTGCAGATGTCAGCTGGGGAAACGTCGAGGAACTCACCCTACGAAAGGTAGCACGTTTTGAACTGAACCAAGAACGACTAACTGGCCTCTCAAGACTGAGAATTCTACGCATGCAGGATACGATAAAACATACACTACATCCTGACGTATTTGTTTCGACGCCCAATATAGAAGTTCTGGACCTGAGCCACAGTCTTTGGTTGCCGCTGAAAAGTGTTGTTGCAGCCTTAAATAAAAGTCTTCCCCATTTAAAATATTTGGATCATTGCTACGTGCAGAATGCATTAAGTGAACCATTTATTTTGACTAAGGATTTCGCAATGGCTATTGAAAAGAAGCCTCTATTTGCTCTAAATGTGAGCAACACTAAAATATCCTTATTCGACAATGGACTCACTTCTAAATCTATCCGATACCTAAATGTATCATATACTTCTGGATCATGGTTTGTCCCCAATCCAAACCACAACCTGGTTCCCAATCTAGAGGAAATTGATATTTCCTACACAGTTTTCTCTACTCCGAAAAAATATGTCATACAACCAAATATGCATTTTCGCCAGGAGATTTCCTGTTTTCGATCTGTATCATCAATAAGCGATTCATTTCAAATAACATAAGGATGACATACCCGATTTACCTTAACGACTTTAGCGTGGAGTTTAATTGTAGTACCATTGGTGTGGAGGAAGTTTATATGCGTAATTCGGATATCCGATGGTTAAACTTTACAACAAATATTAAACTTTTCAGACTGAAAATTATAAATCTTGAAGGAAATTATCTAGAATCTTTGTCCCCCGACATTATGAAAAAGGTTCCAAATTTACGAGAGATTTATCTCGCACGAAACGTATTGTCAGGTATGGTAAATCTAGGAAATCTCTTTGAAAGCAATACAGAATTGGAAATCGTTGATCTCTCTCAGAACGGGCTTACATCCATACCATCGACAATGCTCGTTTCCACTCCAAGTCTTTCAACTTTACGACTGCAAGGAAATTCATTCTCCATTTTCCATTGTTCTATGGAGAGGTTGTATAACCTCAAGCTATTGGACTTGAGAGACAATATGCTCAAATATAATAGAATGCGTGTGTGATAGGATTTGGTTCATTGAATGGATAATATTCACGAATATTACACTCAGTGGGAAAGAGCTGTACCAATGCAAATTCGCAAATAGAATAAATTACATGACGTATGAGCTTTTGAATGATTTAAGGTATCATTGTAAACTAGTTGATTTTCTTGGTTTAATAATCGCAATTCCATGTACTTTATTTATAATGGTTGTGTGTATGTTTACTGTTATAAGAAAACGAAGAAACAATATGAAAATATTGCAGCGACAAGATGCTCTCTTGGAGAGATACCGACAGCTCGATAATATAGAACAACAGAGATATTTTGTTTTCTTGTCATTTGCAGGGAAAGACGACGAGCTTGTGAACAATTACATATATCCTGAACTTGAAATATTTTTGAGAGACAAATTTGGAAATAATGGCAATTTGATATGCACAGGAGACACACACTTTACCCCTGGACGTTGGATTGCCGAAGAGATTGATCGGAGTCTGAATAGATGTGATGTATTTATAATGGTAGTAACACCGCATTTCCTAAAAAGTGAGTGGTGCAAATACGAAGCAATGTTGGCCAAGCAGACACATATTTTCAAGATGTTGCTTGTTAATGACCAGGTCTACCAGAAAAAGATTCCGTCAGCACTAAAAGACATGTTAAAATTGTGCACTCGTGCAACATGGCGATTACAGGATGGTCAGTTTTTCATTAAACCCGAGTGGAGAAGGATTTGTGAAGGAATGATCAAATGATCCGCCAACATTGCAATCGATAGTGAAGAAGAAGACGCAGTTTAATTTTTGATTGCGCCAAAGTTGAAGCGAGGCATTCATGCATTGCACATAAGTTATTCTTATCAGTTGCAGTGTGATTAAATTTATTTTCTGATTAAATTTATTTTCTGATTAAACTCTGGAAAACTGTTAGGTTAGCGTCCTTTCGTTTTTGGTAGCTTATTCGATAAAGCCTTGTATATTACGTTATGGACAGTTTGTATGAATAATGATATTCTCAAACTAACATAGTTCACTTAAAAGATATTATTCAGGTGAATCACAATGTCCGCATATAGCCTATCACGTAATTGACATTATTGGGTGTTAGGTAGAATTATTTATTTATATATCCCGGCACACACACACACACACACACATATATAGCAAAGAGGAAGTTTAATTAGGAATCGAAACTAGGCAAAGAAGAGCCCAAGTTCACAGACCGGAAAAGATGGAATGCATGAATGGATCTCCACCAACGGTTATGGATCAGACAATTATACACCATGAGGGGATTGTTAATGTTTTATCAGGGCAGATAAATTATGTGGACTCTCCTATTCTATTTTCCGTTTCACGATATGTATAGTCAACTTCCTGCACAACATATTGAAAATAAGATAGTCGTTTAGAATTTGAAGTTTAGAGTGCTGCTGCGATACACTTGAAGTTGATATCGCATGCCTATATAATTTTCTACATTATTTTCGAAAGTTGTGAACCATTAAATTGAACTATTTAAATATATCATACATCAACATTTAACTAGGAAAACAACATGTTATTGTAAATCCTTCGCGAATACATACTTAATGAAACTAGCTTTAATGCTCAGTTAACAAAACTACATGATATATACACACCCCAGCAAAGTTTGCGGAATCGCAAGGCAAGTCCTTTCTCTTCTTGCAGATGGGTAAATGCAACTGAAATCTAATTATCACATTTTCCATCTTGCATTAATATATACATATATAAATATATTATAGTTTGGAAATAGGTAGAATTCGGAGAGAAATTATTGAGAAAAGGCTGATTGTAGGTTAAAAAAAACAACTTTGAACTGAAACAATAACTACTTTTATTTAACAATGTTCATTTGACTCGCTTTTAGAAACGTTGTTATATTCACTTTTCCTCTATATATGCTATCAAAATTATTTGTACAAATATGACGACTAGAATTTATGGAATGATTTGTTTTCTTACAAAAGTGATTTTAGAACACTACTTATATATTTGCTTTAACAATTAATGTCTAGTCACCTTGAAATCGGCCACATGCATTACAATTATATCTGACGAGCTGATAATTAAGAAAGAGTTTATAGTACTTATTTGTATTCGTTTTGTTACTTTCCAAGCAATAAACATTTATCGGGCTTCTGTAATTTGCATGTCAACAATCCAACAGCAGATGATACACACCGACTAAGGTGATATATGGTAGGTTGATTGATTATGCAATTAAAGAACTATAAATGTACAGTAATTATGGGTAAGTGGTTTTTTTAAAGCATACCTGTAAAATAAATCTAACACGAGTTACATTATTAACACGTCCATGTATTCCCTAATTGCCTTCAAGTGATGGACATGCATCAAAATACTCTTTGTGAAACAGACTGTTTATAGTCTGGAAGCTTGGTAAATAATGCAGCTTGCAAAATCTTGAAATGTAACCGATTTTGTACTATATTTTTGTCAAATATCTATGTGATGACACGGATTACAAAATCGAAATTATGCACTCTAACTTGGACATCCTGATTATAACAACTGTGTAAAGTTATGCCAAAAAATTGCGATATATGAAATCATACATAAAGGTGATGCTATATGTACGTTGGAGAGACCGCAATGTATAGACATTGCAGAACATAAATCATCACGAACTATATATGACCTCATTTAATTGTATCGCCTTGCCCACTGAATGCTCACCGAGACTAAAAGTAGATTATCCCTGACATCAGGCAAATATATTTTGAACGCTCTAATAAAAAAATACGAGGGTATATTGTTCTGCCTCAAACTGAGGACTTGTACACTAATCTGATGACGATATTTACAGTTAAGAACATTGTATGAGAAGGGGTAGGGTGAGAACACAAAATCAGATTAAAAGTTGTTTTTATTCCTACTGTGTAAACATAATATTCATCAATATTCAATTGTGTGCATGTAATATATTGCACTGAAACAATTTCTGATCGCGTGTCGTACCAGGTGCATGATCCTGGCTCCTTCTAGGACGATCAAACTAATATGAAAACAAACAACACTGTTCTGTCCATATTATATATCAGTTTTGCATTACTTTTATTTATAACAAACTAGACATCACATTGCTATATTCTGTGAAGACCCAATGGCAATATGACTTCGTATTATCGGGTAGCTAAACGATTTTCAAGACGCCTACCATGGTGGCCATCCTATTCATCAGTTCTGCACAATTTTAATTTAGGACGAAGTCATTACATTACGTATGTTGGACGAAAACCTGATATTGGTGAGACTGTCCACTCAGGAGTGGCGAGAGCAATGTTTTTAAAATGGGAACTGTGGTGACCACATTCAATGTATGAGTGGCATCATTTTAGAAACAATTAGCGTAGGTGTGGTAAAATGTTGTGGCAATCTTCATGGGCGGTCCGTTCCAACATGTGCTTCCTTGGAATCTGTTTTCCTCACATATTTCTGTGATAAATCCAATGCGAATAGCGAATATCTGAATTTTGTAGGATTTTATTGCAAAATACCAGTGTGGACACAGAGCATTGCCTGAGATGAATATTGCAAGTGATAGGAATTCCCCTCGTCATTGTTCTAAATTATACAAGAATTATTAGCTTCTTTAAATTACATTTATGGAATGGTAGGTGTTGAAGTATGTACACTTATACATTTCCATTCACTTTCTTTCGGCCAATAAGTCATTGTAATGTTTAAGTCCAATTTGAAAGTGTGCGTACAGTTTTTAATCTTCATCTATATATGTCAATGCCGAGTATACGACAAAGCCAGAGCAATACCTCAACAGTGTCATTTTCATTTACATGTGTTCCACACATCCTAGTAAATTTTCCGTGCATTTACAGGTCAGCACCATTATATGTAAGTACAATTACCAAATTCGGTTCACACAACATATTTAATACAAATTACCTGCTTTTAGTTACATACGACCTGAAACTTTACTGAATAATAAATAAGATACGATTTGCAATGATGTGTGAAATGGACTATATAAACTTCACATTTTTAAAAGAATAGTAATGTTGATATTGTACGTATGTCAGATTAGGGGCAATATGGTAGTTGCATCACTGATGATAAATTTCCTTTATCATAGTTCTGATTGATGAGAGATGCAATCTCAGTCCATCGCTTTTCATGGTTTTTTTACAGTACTGCCATGTTTGTCTGGAGATAGCTATAGCGTTAGTTGCTATTCAGAATGACACTTATGTCGGAGTGTAAAAAACATATCATTTGATGATGACCTTGCGCGAATGAGCAGATGACTTTACATGATAATATAGTCATAATATCCCTAGGGTGGACGCATTTCCCGATTTTTGATCTGCTCTGCCTAACATTGACCTCAAACAGGTTTCAACTCGAATGACCGTGCTCAAACATTAGTGTCTTTTATTTTCATGTACATAACAATGCAAAGCTGTTATTTCTTGAGACAATGGATGTCATAATTTAAACTAGAATGTATAGTGGCAAAATAGTAACGACTGATAATATAATGTAGAATTGCCTTTGT
Organism: Sinohyriopsis cumingii; assembly: GCA_028554795.2. Taxonomy (NCBI): domain Eukaryota; kingdom Metazoa; phylum Mollusca; class Bivalvia; order Unionida; family Unionidae; genus Sinohyriopsis; species Sinohyriopsis cumingii. The sequence continues at coordinate 75,317,651 of CM068837.1, forward strand.
ACATGATTATGATCAATATTGACAACATAACACTACATTTGTACAATTATCCTAAAACCTCTCTTTCATATTAGGACATATTTTATATGACCTCGAGATACATGAAGAAAAACACGTGATGAAATATCTGTATTTCTCACTGTTATTCACGTGTTAATGCTGATATATATAATCAAATTTAGAGAACGTATATTATTAGAACATACTCGTTTAGCACAATTACATCTAATGCATATAAATGCACTACTGAAAATCATGTAGATATTTTAATACTCTTCTCAATGTCAATTACTTTACATGTTATTTTTGATACGTTTGAAAAAATGTATATATATATATATATATATATATATATATATATATATATATATATATATATATATATATATATATATATATATAACAAAGAATTACACGCTGAACGATGAAACGACTTGAGTGGCATTATCAATGTATGTTAAAATGTATATAGATCTATATATATATATATATATATATATATATATATATATATATATATATATATATATATATATATATATATATATATATATATATATATATATATATATATACACACATATATATATATAGATATATATATAACAAAGAAACACACGCTGAACGATAAAACGATTTGAATCAATACATATGTTAATTTTGGAGTATAATACGAATCCCAGACTTTCTGATCATAAAGTATCAACTTATACCCTATACATTATTGATCAGTTTTTAAGTTTTAGGTAAAGATTCTATTTGTTTATCGTCAACGTAGCTTTAGATTTTGAATACCTATTTTAAAGAATTTAATCTGGCTCCATATATGCTTTGCCAAAGTCGATGCATTCATCTTTGACTTGTCACATGCTGCTTTTCCAAGAAGTAAAATTCTTATACATTATCCCAGTTTTATTTATTCAGCTGCTTCCTCACTAGATCATGGTACACTTGTAATTTTCTTTTTCATTACTTTCACAATTGACTTGCAGTTTTTATCTATATCCCTCATTATTTTGGATACTATATTCACCAAACATTGATATCATGTTAATCAGGAATGGTTCAACTGTTTAACATGTAATCAATGTGAAAAAAACAATCCTGAAAATGGAAAACAATACAATTAGGATATTGATTTCACGCTAAATTTATTTTGTAAACAACGTATATATAGCTAAAATAGTATCTATATTTATTTGGCTAATATCATGTTCATTATGGATAGAAGAAGCTAATATGCTTATATGGATATGGGTCTAAGTATTTAATGCCCTTAGTGTATTTCAGCTATTCCAGGTTCTTATTATTTTGTAAACAACAGGACCATTCGTGAAAGTTGTTTTCAAGTAGGTAATATTTTATTTAGAAAATTTTAGCTAATACCTTAGGTCAAGTAGATAACTATAAAATCGTGTAACTGACATGATTATACTGCCCTGCTTTACGACCTAGCACCAACACGTTGAATGTTAAGTAGTGTTCAGTATTTGATTTCAGACTGGAATCTTATTCTTCAAATTTCTGTATTCAATACATAATTGTCTCTGGAAATGCAAACGTGCTTTTCATAACATTCTTGGCTAGAGACATTCACCGGAATTTATAATGAATTTAAACTTGTAAATATAATAATGTGATTTAACCAAAGACTGCTCAATCGTCAACATATTACAAGTACTACACACACATCAGCACCCTAAGCATTCTATTTAATTTTGTAGGACTTGCTTCTGTAGTTCTAGGAATATTGGTAGTTAGTTCAAAATGCTGCACAAATTCATTTTAATTACATTTCCCTTTCTATTCTAAGAAAATACAGCATATTTTACATTTTACAAAGCTTACTTCTTCTCACTCTTCTAATTACTCATCTTAAGATCATACCCTCATAACACTGCCCTTTCTTATTTTCCTCATTCCTTCTCCTCGTCTGAATCAAGATCCTCAATAACATCTGTTAAAAAATAAATCTTGAAATATATTTTATATTAGATAAAATGTAATCACTTTATAAATATTAATTATTTTCACTAATTAAAACAAATATAACTAGAAAACAAAACATGACAGTTATATTTTACCTTGCTTCTATCCTACCTTTAAATGTTGGACCTGTCAAGCAGGGGCGAAACGATAAACCTGTTTCGCGTATCTTCCTTATTTATTCAGTTTATCTTAACCATGATATGAATATATGTTTCTTTAGCATATAATTCGTAGGACTAAATTGATGTAGACAACATTGGTTGTATCAGGTTCCATATTCTGCCCATCCTTCATTTAATTTCGTAATACCACTGAACGGGAGATTGACATTCATGCCGCCTTTGTTTGCGCATTCAATATTTATATCATGGTCGGGCTCAAGATCACTCACTTGTGTCTCGATTAACAATATGCCAACTTCAGCAATACTTTATAACTCTACAAATTATTGTCATCATTGCTATCACCAGTCAGTATTTGCTGAAAGAAAACATAATGAACCATGCAAGGAATCAAACATGTTCGATTTTCTAGGTAGCCTATATTTTAAACATGCATTTGTAAAACTTCAGTGATGGAAGGTTCAAACGACGATATACATCTTACTCCAGGACACAATGGAAAACTCATCTTTAGTTTTTAAAAAATCATTCATATCATGCGTCATGAACTCATATGAGTAAATATTAGCCTACCCCGAAAAACAGATGTAGCAGCAAGAACGGTAAATACAATTTGCTTGAGTTTTCGTGCATCACAGTTCTCCATGTGTGCAATTTCATTTAAATTTTGCACGAAACAATAGCATACCCTGACAGTATAACTGTGTATCTAGCTTACATATCAATGAATTTTGTGCAAACTTTCTCTGCTGCATTGCCAGTACTTCCAGTTTATCACACAGGGAATAAGCTAAACAATTGCTGATTGGTTCTTATTATTTAACCTTTACCGGAACAAGCAATGGGAAGACAAGATGGATGATTACTATCGAAAAGTTGATGAGTAAAATCAAACTGATCATATTAAACTAATACTATGCAATTTTAAAACGCTTAATGTCATTTGCACGTAAACTGTGCGCTCTACGTCATTTGATTAATTTAAGGACCATTTATCAAACTTAATATTAATATCGTCAAGTAAGTCAAGATAGTCACTCTTTGTATCAACAAAACAGTCAAGTTTTTCCTACACAACAAACGTTATACTCATTATAAGAAGCTGTTACTCGGGTACAATCAATCATACCATGTAAGACATCACCATGATATAGACTGATATGTATAATGCCTGAACAATCACGTATCACTTATATATATATCTATCTATATATATATATATATATATATATATATATATATATATATATATATATATATATATATATATATATATATATATCACATCCTCTCGGCAGTCGGGAACGATGTCATTTTTTTTTTTAAAATATCAGTCCTACTGGATCAATCCATATTTACCTTTTTATCATAGTTGTATTATTAACACAATATTGATTTCGATGACTTTGTTCTTATCATACCGATATATAGTTTTGTTTTTAAAAATGTCTTGACCATCTGTAAGTGGATTGATTAATTATATTAGTAGAAATCTTCCCAATATTTTTGAACTATGTGTAAATTAGTTTTTAACAAAATAAATGTCCAATACAATTTTGGTGGTTCGAAAAAATGAATTACCTTGATTCTGTCTATAAAAGATTAGTAAAAATTAAGCCCCCGCCAGCTTATGGTATAACATGAGAATGAAACATGCATGCAACATAAATTGTTCACGATCTGTGTCTTTATGTGTGTGAGTGTGTGTGTGGTTGAATTAGGGTTTTAATGTAGCTTAACCGGTTTGTCAGAATAATTGATAACATGTCTATTGTTCCACCCAGTCACACAGCACCAACCTTGATCAATGTGCGGCCTGGCTTGGATTATATTGCGCCTTCACTCTTGAGCACGACATTTGGAAATAAACTTTTAAACAAGTTTTATATCATATTGAGCTTAAAATGTTTTCCATTGCCGTATAATTGCTTTTTCTTTTGTTGTATTATTTAACATTACTAACGCACAGACAAGTCTGACATCATAACAACCGGTTTTATCACTGACCTCTCAATAAAGAGCGTCAAACGATGCATACACTAGTACATTTGTATAAGTCTTGGTATGACTCGACCCTGGTTTGAACCCACTACCTCTCACATATGAGGCGGACAGTCTTACCACTACGATACTGTCGCAGTATGTTCAGGAAATAAGATAATGACAACCGTTAGTCGCGCTATGAATATTAGAGGTGACATCTTACACAGTAGTACTAGCGTTGGATGTTGTATTGGTCCTATCGCAACTGTAATGCTATATTAGTCCATCATTCAAGCACTAATGTCTAAATTCGCTTCTAATTTATGATAGAGTACATGCAGATCGTGCCTCTAAAATTGTTGTCTGTACAAACCACTTAATGGGTTCATCAATGGGATAACTTTCTATATCGCAGCTATAATAGTGTGTGTTTACAACAATGTCAGGGATAACGTCAATGGAATATATATAACAACAATGTCAATAATAACGTCACCTAGTGTTGCAAGCGGAAACTATATATTATATGTTGCTCGAACGTCACCTAAATCTGTGTGCGGAATCCATATATTTATGGCACATTACCTTCCACATATGTCAATCCATGCCAATCATCATCCGTGTGCTGATAATTGCAGGGAGATAGCATATGTTATATTCCAATAGAACATAGCACCCTATCTCAATTTAGCAGAAAACCTGTGAAATCAGGGAGAAAGTGGCCAGTTTGTACGTACAAATGTAACGCCGCAATCAGCCACCTAGGTATAAACAATTCTCAACAAATCAGATTCACAAGTAATGTCAAAAGGGTCCTGAATGTTGCATGCCTACAGTAAAACAAAGCATAAGACTATTATCCACTCGACGGAAGAAGTAATTGGCAATTTATGGCAAAATAAGTTTGTTCACCTCCAACCAATATTTATACCTGCAATGTTCTTGTCCACAAGTCAGTTTTTACAGCATGTGATGCTCACAGTGCAAACACAAGCCATTTTCCTAGATGAATATTCTGCAAAACAGTGTGTACGAAACAGGGTAATGCAACTGAAAATAGCTGTCATCAAAGCCGTTTTTGAGATATTTGACCTGCCCGAAACCCATGTGTGTACTGATATGGGAGAGTAGCTCATCTTCCTTTCCGATTATTGGTATTTTACTATCAGCATAATGCAGAGTAACTATATATGATTTACACACCTGACATCAATTTAAAGAAAATATACAAGCCCGAAACACCTAGTTCACTAATATATCCATATATTTAAATAGCAAACAATACTACCTGGAAAAGTCACACCATATACTTGAGTTAAGAAATTTAGCATGGGCCAATTTACGAAACTGGACCCTGCCACTTTAATAATATGGCTGAAAACGTTTTATATCAAAGGTTGTGTACATATCACATATTTCGACACTATCTAGTAAAATGTTAAAAACTAAACCTTTTTGTGCGCAAATATAAAAATGGTATTACGCTTATATTAAACATTTCAAATTGTTTGCAACCGGGGTTTCACCTTTGTTTACCAACATCGCATCGGGACATAATTCAATTGCTTTACAATGTTTCATGAATGTCAAGAAGAGATTTGGAAGTTTAGCATTTCAAGAGGGAATTACAGAAATGCTATGTAAGTTGTCAGTGACAGATATGAAAAGTTTATATAAACTCTTCTAGCAAACATAACGAAATCACATTAAAGCAAGTAAAGTGCTTTAGAAGAACGTTTAGACTGATACAAAACAAGCAGTTCCTAACCTGTCATTATCATTCTGGAGATGCTAATAGTAGCAATCATGTGGGGGCGATTGATTGGGGGTGGGCTTTAACATAACAATACGTGTATCTAATCTGGGGAGACAAGCACAAGCCCTTTTCTTAGATGACATTTCTGCAAAACAGCGTGTTCTAAATAGGCTAATGTAACTGAAAATATATGACATCCAAGCCGCATTTTATATATTCTACTTGTCCCAAACGCATTATTTAGATACTATCTAGTACAATGCTAGAAAAGAGCATTGTTGGTGCGCACACGACTGGAAATGGTATTCTGCATTTATCAAAGTAACTATCTTGCAGACAAAAGCACTCCATTATTTACATTGTGAAGTTTGACTGACTTCATTTCTTGAAAGATTTCAAATTGTTTTCAACCCCCAGTGCTTTTGGTTTTTGTTTACCACCATCGCATCATGAAAGAACAAAAATCCTTTACAATATTTCATGAAAGTCAAGTGATTTGGAAGTTATACATTTCAAAACGGAATGACAGAAATGATATGTTAGTTGTCAGTGGCAGAAGTTAAACGCTTTTTTTTTATAACTCTCCTAGCGAACCTAAAGAAATCACACGTTAAAGTAAATAATGTGCTTTCGAAGTACTTTTAGACTGATACAAAACAATCAGTTCCTATCCTTTCATTATCATTATGGAGATGCTAATATTATCAATCATGTTGTGCGTGTGTGTTTGAGGTAAGTGGTGGTTGTTGTTGTTGGTCTTAATACCATTTTTAAGCACACAATAGGCTATATATGGCGGCCAGTATGAATGGTGGAGGAAGAGCCCGGGAAAACCCCTGGAAAAACACCGACTCACGATAAGCTACTGGCAAGCTTTTTAACATACCCACATTGGCTGTATCTGAGATTCGAACCAGCGTAGACACATGAGATGTCAGTGATCCTTAACGGAGAGCGTTATAGACCACTCAGCCACGCGGGGCCCCGATGAAGTGGTTGAACACAACAACAAATCTAGCAAATCGAAGAGATTCATTTTTAATCAATTAGCATTAGACCATGCCGGATTTTTTATATACTGATGTAAGGGACACTTCTAAAGATACAAAATTGACAAATCAAATAAATTCATAGCCACTGCAATTGAAAAAACATATTCAATTAACACAATTGAAAATACATTTCTTATCAGACACCAATTCGATTACAACTGACTTTAATCATTTTGGAGTTTAATAAATACTATTGAATAATAAGATAAGGTATGAAAAAATATGTAAAGTTAAGAGTCAAATCTTTTCACCGAATTGGATTTAATGAGCAATTACCATAAAACAACTCCAGCGGAAGCTACATCTGTTTGTCAATGTCACTATCGTGTGCACTTACATCAGAATGAGTATCTAGATGAGAGTCAATCTAGTGTTACTTTCAGTATGACTAACCAATTAATTATAATCTTTTGCTATGCAAACTGAAACCTGCAAAAACGAAATAAGTGACATTGATTTACTTTTCACTCTCAGTGAAAACAAGAATTTCAAAGGAGCAAATGAGTGTGTATGGTGAAACGCATGAATCTGCCACTTTATTTTAAGTTTTCTCCCTTTGTTAACTTCACTTGGACATTGCAAAATATATACATACGGTTGGAACATTTCCTAGTATCACCCAATTGGTAGATATTAATATATTATGTCATCATCACAGTGGGGTCATGAAGGTAGAACATAGGCTGGTGTGCTAAAACTTTCATTCTTCTCACCAAGCTGTGCAACATTGTCATGATATAAACCGTTCTCACAGTGAGGTACAAAACACACTTACCTCCCTCTAAAAAGTGCATTACATAAAACATTAAGTAATATCTTGATAAAGGATGAAAATATAATGAAACATATGCATAACATTTATTTCATATACACATAGAAACATAAATGTATAACAGATGTGGCAGACAGCATCAAAACAAATAATTAGTTTTTCTTAAGGGGGCAATGACCAATGTTTTATGAACATATTTAATCCCGCAATATGCGACATAGAATAAAAACTCACAAAAAAAAGATCAAACACACAAGTGAGGGCAGAAATGTTCACATTTTCATAATTATATTAATATAAAGCATAAGAGTAGTATTTACTTGACCATATAATTCAATGTCAGTTCATAACAGAAGACGTGTAGGCACCCAAACCCCAAATTTCTAACTGCAAGTTTCTTGTCTGAAGGTAAGATTTTGACAAAATGCGATGCACACAGTGCATACACAACCCGTTTTCATAGATGACATTTCTGCAAAACAGCGTGTTTCTAAACAGGCTGTTGCAACTGAAAATAGGTGTCATCCAAGCCGTTTCTGAGATATCATATTTGTCCGAAACCCATGTATTTACTGATATGGGAGGCTAATTCTTCACCGTAGCCGAATATTGGTATTTCACTATCAATATACTGAAAAGTTAATGTAGTTATTGTACATGCCTGACAATTTTTAAGAACAACTTAAGCCCGAAAGCCCTAGGTCACAACAATATCCTTATCGTTAAATGGTAAACAATAACACCTGAAAAAGTCATACAATAGCCAGGGGCTAATGTACGAAACTAGAACCTGGCAACTAAATATTACAAACTTACTTATTTGCTGCTGTCTACACCGTACGTTGATACAAACAATTTGGTGGCTGTTAATTATGGATATATATATATATATATATATATATATATATATATATATATATATATATATATATATATATATATATATATATATATATATATAGTCATATTTTAAGTCTCGCAGATGTCTCATAAGCGATTGCCGCTGATTAATGTAAATATGTATGATGTAGGCCTAATAAGAATAAAGTTTATTAGGGCTTTGTGTGGACGTGTAGATGAATCAATTACAATATGCAGAGTTTACCAAATCTAAGCATTACATTTCTGCAGGAATATACCACGTGTGTATATTATAGTGATCTGACAATGTCAGGTGTTTACATACGTCGTGCTATGACATTCCATGACATTACTTCAGGTTTGGGTAAATCAGCTCAAACTAGTAACCTATTATGTTTATGAACATGTTTGTCATATAGTGATGTACATATACAGTGTATCATAAAGAGTGAGAACTGTACAAGTTTAAAATGCCCAGCCGTTAATATATGTGGAAGTTTCGCGTATTGAAAACGACGTATTCATTTATTATTAACTTTTGTATATGGCTAATTTAATTTTTATTTATTTTGCTGTTCCTATTTTTTTAAAACAAAGAAAATGCAACATACCTTTATTGTAATAAACAAGTATATTTTGTTCTGCTTCCTTCCGTCACTTACAACAAAACATAAATAAAAATAAACGAGAGAGAGATTGAGAACATTTCCACATTAACCCATTCACTCCTTTTTGTAAATCGGGAATCTAATAATCAAGTATTTCGTTCCATATCTGCATTTCAGACCTGGTGCAAAATAAATTCTCAGATTTGGAAAACATAATGAAATGGTTCCCTCAAAGAAATCCAGGTGATATGGTCCATCAATATATGGCGGCGCACTAATACTACCAGCGTTAATACTTCATACGTATTAAGACTTTTGTGAATCAAATATCGTATGACTTTGTTCCTTTAATCACTGTCTTTAATATGGTCCTTTCTTCATCAACTTTCCTACCCTACACTACATTACATTACAATATGTGTAAGGGAGATATACACTGAAAGTAATATATAGGCTTTGATAATATGAATCATGAATTCCGTTGCCTAATCCATATTTCTACAGACGCTCGTTTATTTTTGACGTTTAGATTAGCATTCAATTTTTAATGCATATAATATTTAAATTAATAAATGTAAGGTTACTTTAAGTTTTTGTTGACGCGATTGGCGTGATGTATTTTATTAAATTTTCACGTACGTGTAAACCATTCTGAAGCAGACTCCATTTACACTATAATGAATTATATAGGGCTTGTAAGTTATGGTGATCTCAGAGGTTCATACAATATTGTATATAAGATATAATTTGCGGTAAGACAAATGTATATATATATATATACGATTTATCAACAAATAGAGATAAACAGTTTTAGTAATATTAGTATTATGTATAATACATGCTTATTAGAAGAAAAGAAAACAAATTACACAAAAAAAAAAATAATTACAAAGATAAATGTAATCAACATATACACTAGTATAATCTTTATAGCTGTTAAAGTGGTTATCAGAACTCAATTTATTTAATAAAAATATGGTGTGCATTACGGTTACTATCAAGTATTTTATAAATAATTAATCATATTATATTGATAATTAATTACAAATTCAATTTCATTTTTAAAGAATTAGTAAACTTATTTTTATGTTATTAGATTATACTTTTACCAATTAAGATTTTCTGCAAAGTAAAATAATATGAAATATTCATATCTAATTGTAAACAGGGGACATAATTCAGAAAAAAAAAAATAAAAATTAATAAAAAATTACTAAATGTCATATAGTGTTTTTGAATTTAGACCTTTTGGATATACCGTATTAAGACGGTGAATCCAATAGGTTTCCTTTAGTAGACGTTCCATTCCAGAATCAGCTTTAACAATAGGTTGGAAGGAGAAATCTTGCAATGTATGGGAATTTTTGTTAAAATGTGCGGCAACATGAGATGAAAATGATTGATCGATATAATTTTTTATATCTGATCTATGTTGGTTCATACGTTTAGATATTTGTTGACTGGTTTGTCCAACATATTGGATGCCACATTTTTTGCATGTTATCAAATAAATAACATTTGATGTTGCACAATTAATGTCACAACGCATATTAAAAATTTCTTTCGTATTATTACTATTAAAAGAAGTATTTTCATTAATAAATGAACAGTGTGAACATCTAGGTCTATTACATTTAGTTGATGATCCTATTTTATATGATGGTTTTTCTAATCTGGAATTAGTTAGGAAATCTTTCAGATTTTTGTCCTTTTATAAGCAAGTGTGGGTTTGCTATCGTGTAGCGATTTAACACTTGCTTTACATGATAAGTTTAATAAATCCCAATATTTATTGATAATCTTACCTATATTAGGCAAACTTGGATTATATTCAATAACAAAAGGAATGATATGTTCATTTCTATTATTGATTTTATATTGTAAAGATTCAAGCTGTGTAAGAGAAGATACCTTTTGGAAAGCAGTATTAATGATGTCAATAGGGTAATTTCTATTTAAAAAATGCTGACCTAGCTCTGTCAAAGATGATTTAAAAACAGCATCATCCGAAATAATTCTTCTGTATCTTTTTGCTTGACTATATGGTATCCCATTTTTACATGATTTAGGATGGCATGAAGAATATTCAACATATTGATGAATATTCGTGTTTTTAACATGAACCATGGTAGTAATTTCATTATTTTCATTTTTCATGACATCAACGTCCAAGAATGAAACTTTAGTTTTAGAGACATTGAATGTAAATTTTATTGTTGGATGTAATTTGTTTAAACTGTCTATAAAGTAATAAAGGTCTTCTAATGAATAACTCCAAATCATAAAAATATCGTCTAAAAACCTTAACCATACATCCGGTTTTAAGAGGCATTTATTTAGAAAATCATTTTCTAATTTTCCCATAAATAAAGATGCATAAGCAGGTGCCATAGGACTACCCATTGCTGTTCCCATTTTTTGGAGATAGTTTGTATTACCAAATTGAAAAAAGTTATTTTCGAGCACAAGTTTTATCAAATCACAAATATGTTCTTTGGATAGTTTATATGTAAATTCGTTATCTTCAAGATAATATGTACACGCTTCGACACCATCATTGTGTGGTATATTCGTGTAGAGTGAAACCACATCAAGTGTAACAAGGAATGAATTTTCCGTTAGTTTCGGTAAAGATTTCAATTTTGTAATGAAATCAAAAGTATCTTTGACGTATGAAGGTAGTGATTTCATTAGTGGTTGTAAAATGTGATCTATATATTGCGATATATTATTTGTAACTGAGTTGTATGTAGAAATAATGGGTCTACCTGGATATCCTAAAGGTAGTGACTTATCAACAGCTTTATGTATTTTTGGTAAAATATAAAACTGAGGTGTGCGTATTTTATTTGGGAAGATATCTAGTTCATCATATATAGAACAGTTGTGTACAGAGATTAAATTAATACATTGGCTTATTTTTTCTTTCGTTTCTTCAAAAGGAATAAAGGAAAGTTTTGTGTAATATTCTTCATCATTTAATTGTCTTTCCACTTCTTTAATATAATCCTCCTTATTCATAATTACTATGGTGCTAGACTTATCCGCTTTTTTAATAATAATGCTTTCATCTTGCGATAAGCTACGTAAAGAATTTAATTCTTCTTTAGATATGTTTGTAAAATGTTTTCTTTTAGGACTGCTATTTAAAATTTCTTGTTTAGTTGCTTCAATATAAAAATCGAGATAAATATCACGTCCACTAGAAGGTGTAAATGTTGATTCTTTTTTATTGTAAAAGGGCTTATTTTGTGGATGGAAACTATTTTCATACTGTGAAGATGTACATGATTGTGAGAAAAATTCTTTTAATTTTAACGATCTTGTGTATTTAAAAAATGCTTCTGCTAAATTAATATTATCATGCACTTTGGTTCTAGGACAATATGATAATCCCTTACCTAGAAGAATGTAATCACTATTAGTTAGAATTCGTTTAGAAAGGTTTAACACAGTTTCTTTTCCTCTTTCGATTTCCTGTATTCTTTTCTTTTCTTTCCTCCATCTGTTCTTGTTTTGTATTCTAATGAATCTCCTATTCTTTCTTCTGTTTGTGTAGTTTTCAACAGATCCTTGAGGGTTTCCATTAGACTTTGTATTGTTGCTATAACCGTTCTGTTGGATTCTTGTGTAGTTTTCTTCGCCCCATTTTTTACTGCATCTGCATAGGTCGCCGTTTGTGTGCCTGGGGCTGTTACGTTTTTTGCTTGATCATTTTTGCAATTGTTTCGAATGGATGTATCATTTTTTTCAATGTGATTTGGTTGATAGGTAATTTTTGCTCTTAGTGATGCTTGATTCATTTTCTTTTCATGTCTTGGTTGTAGGTTATTCCGTGTGTGATTTTTAGTTACTACACGTTTCTTTTTTACATTGGTGAAGTCAATTTCATCTGCTGATTTATTTGGTTGTTGATTAGGTTGTTGATTATCTCTTTTAGATTTTCCTCTCGTTATTTTTGATGCCGATGTTTCTCTTTGTCCATGAAAATTGTTTTTCTCTCTCTGTAAATTCTGTAACTTTTTAAGTTGATTTGATAAAAGTTCGTCTTTTTTGGATGTATATATATATATATACATTTGTCTTACCGCTTCGAAGAGAATACATTATGTTCACTGTTTGCAATCAAGAACAAAGCACGGTGTTGGACCTTACGCTGATAGCGCAATGAGTGCACATACATTAAACACAAAATTGTTCGTGGATCACAGTGAATCACATGATGTTTATACGTAGACACTTAACGTTTAAATCTTCCGGTATTTACACAATTAATCTTGCGCAAAGATATGTGACTTGCTGGAAGTAAAGTGTTGCATGGAATAGGCAATGCGGAAATTTATTGTAAATTTAGAAATGAATACTAGTCTTTTAACTGTACTAACTATTTTAAAAACAGGAAAATATGGTGTCGACTGTTGCCACGATAAGAATTAATCACATGCATTTTAAGTTATAGTCGGAAAGGTTGTTTCTTTGCTGGTTTAGGAAACCGGATTTTAATAAGGTATTAGTAGCTGGAAAATGTGCATAAACAGGTAAGTTCAATAGGTAAACATAGCTAAGTATTTTTTTCTTGAAATACTTGGAGTGTAGAAAGCATATATATATATATATATATATATATATATATATATATATATATATATATATATATATTTATATTTATATACTTTGTTTGAAGAAAGAGTTGTTTGTTTTGCTTGGTATTGCATTAATGACAAAGGTGTGTTTTGCTTTATCGTTATCTCATTTTCAATGGAACTATTCATCTTTTAAGTCTTTTCATAACCTAACTCATATACATATTGAATGTTAAGATTTAACCATAATATAAACGGTAAGAGCAATCCAACACGGGCATTGACGTCTTCTTGAGTGTATGTTCTTTACTGATTGTTTACATTATGGCCGAGAGCAGTCGTTACCAGCTGATAGCATATGTACAGACGGAGATACATGTTTAGATACACAGTGACAAGTACCTTGAGACAAATAATTGCATATGTTTGATATATTATCGTTAATATATATATATATATATTAAAACATCAAAGTACATATTCAATTTTTAAAGAATTGTATAATATAAACATATATGTCTTGACAGTGTTGCATACCTGCCTATGACATATGTGATCCACATTGTACAATAAATATTGATCACTGACATCATTGGTTTATATCTGGTATGACATGAACATTCATAATGAATTAGAGGACACGATCCACGCCTGTCTTAGTGACAGTGGGCGCATATTTCGATAAATACAATTTATAGACAACGTGAATAACATTTTACATAATTTATAGGCATTGATTTTGAAAGCGACATCTTAATTATTTTGAAATACGGATGGCAGAGCATTCATCATCTACAGTTGGCAATATTCCTAAATTAAGAAAGCATTTCGTACGACACGGGTGCATTGGTGTTAATTTTGGAAAATGATCTACTCAAGAATGAAATACAGATCCTCCATTGTTTTTTTAATGCATATATATGACTTCGACACACCTGTTGAAATGACCAGTTTGAGTATATGTATATATATATATATATATATATATATATATATATATATATATATATATATATATATATATATATATACTGATATTTATTTTTTATGTCTGATAACGATGATATTCTGCTTCTGCTTAATTCACACTATCAAAGCTTAATTATACATAAGGAAAATTTATTCAAAAAAGATCATATGTCTTCGTTATGAAAGCAGTCATTAAAGTTAATTGTATTGCTAAATTTTTTAAAGGGACATTTCTCGAATTCCAATTGAAATATCATGCTTAAGTCGTATGTTATTTGAGTCATAAACCGCTTGTAGTCATGACTTTGATAACATGGTTCATTTCAATTTTTACGACAGGATGAAATGCTTTATTGATGGTTTTGGAATTATATGCAGTACTTATACTTTTCAGATCCGACATGTTCCTGACATTGTGCAGGATTGTGTTTATCATTGGTAGTTTTTGCACATGCAGACCGGAAATACAACGATGCCCTTCTGACTGCACGTGCAATAGAGAAAAAATTGGCAGGTCGCTTAGCGTTTCATGCGAGGTCAGTGACCAAAACTCCGGATCTGAGTATTCCCCTTTTCAATTCATATTGCCGAACAACACAAGGCTATTTTTTTTAAGGGTATGACGGGAGAGTATGTATATCCACAGTCACTTATATCGTTTGATGATGTCAGCTGGGGACAGGTCGAAGAACTCACCCTAAGAAATATAGTACGCTTTGAATTGAACAAAGCACGACTAATTGGCCTCTCAAGACTGAAAGTTCTACGCATACAGGAGTTAAGGTATATAACAGGTCCTGACGCATTTCTTTTGACGCCAAATATAGAAGTTCTGGACCTCAGCGGCAGTCTTTGGTTGTTGATGAATAGTCTTGTTGCAGCCTTAGATAACACTCTTCCCAATTTAAAATATTTGGATCTCGTTTATGTGCAGAATGGATTAAGTGAACCATTTATTTTGACTAACGATTTCGCAATGGCTATTGAAAACAAGCCTCTCGTTGCTCTCAATTTGAGCAACACTAAAATATCATTATTCGACAATGGACTCACTTCTAAGTCTATCCAATACCTAAATTTATCATATACTTCTGGATCATGGTTTGTCCCCAATCCAAACCACAACTTGTTTCCCAATCTAGAGGAAATTGATATTTCCTACACAATTTTCTCTACTCCGAAAACAAATTTTTTACAACCAAATATGCATTTCCGCCAGGAGGTTTCATGCTTTCGATTTATGTCATCTTTAAAGAGATTAATTTCAAATAACATAAGGATGACCTACCCGATTTACCTGTACGACTTTAGCGTGGAGTTTAATTGTAGTACCATTGCGGTGGAGGAAGTTTATATGCGTAATTCGGATATCCGATGGTTAAACTTTACAACAAATATAAAACTTTTCAGTCTGAAAATTATTAATCTTGAAGGAAATTATCTAGAATATTTGTCCCCCGACATCATGAAAAAGGTTCCAAATTTACGAGAGATTTATCTCGCACGAAACGTGTTGTCAGGTATGGTAAATCTAGGAAATCTCTTTGAAAGCAACACATAATTGGAAATCGTTGATCTCTCTCAGAACGGGCTTACATCCATACCATCGACAATGTTCGTTTCCACTCCAAGTCTTGCAACTTTACGACTACAAGGAAATTCATTATCCATTTTTCATTGTTCTATGGAGAGGTTGCATAACCTTAAGCTATTGGACTTGAGAGACAATATGCTCAAATACGTTTCCAGAGATACAATCGGTGGATTAATTCATACTAGTATTGACCATAAAAGATGCAGGAATACTGTTTTTGATATAATCACATATATGAGAAATGAAAGTGAAAGTTTACCGCAGAAGAATAATTCAATTGTATTAAGCAAATTATTGGTCGATCAATTAACGATAGACTTTACTGGCAATATAATGGAATGCGTGTGTGATAGGATTTGGTTCATTGAATGGATAATATTCACGAATATTACACTCAGTCGGAAAGAACTGTACCAATGCAAATTCGCAAACATAATACATTACATGACGCATGAGCTTTTGAATGATTTAAGATATCATTGCAAACTAGTTGATTTTCTTGGTGTAATAATCGCAATTCCGTGTACTTTATTTATAACGACAGTGTGTATGTTTATTATTATAAGAAAACGAAGAATAAATATGAAAATGTTACAGAGACAAGATGCTTTCTTGGAGAGATACCACCATAACGTTAATATAGAACAACAGAGATATTTCGTGTTCTTGTCATTTTCAGGAAAAGACGATGAGCTTGTGAATAATTTCATATACCCTGAACTTGAACTATTTTTGAGAGACAAATTTGGAAATAATGGCAATTTGATATGCACAGGAGACACACACTTTACCCCTGGACGTTGGATTGCCGAAGAGATTGATCGCTGTCTCAATAGATGTGATGTATTTATCATGGTAGTAACACCGCATTTCCTCCAAAGTGAGTGGTGTAAATACGAAGTAATGTTGGCCAAGCAGAAAAATATTTTCAAGATGTTGCTTGTTAATGAAGAGGTCTACCAGAAAAAGATTCCTTCAGCACTAAAAGACATGTTAAAATTGTGCACTCGTGCAACATGGCGATTACAGGATGGTCAGTTTTTCATTAAACCCGAGTGGAGAAGGATCTGTGAAGGAATGATGAAAGGTTCCGTCAACATTGCAATCGATAGTGAAGAAGAAGACGCAGTTTAATATTTGATTGCATCAAAGAGGAAGCGAGACATTCATGCATTGCACATAAGTTATTCTTGTCAATTCCAGTGTGATTACATTTATTTGGTGATTCAATTTATTTGGTGATTAAATTTATTTGGTGATAAAACTGTTAGGTTTCCGTCCTTTCATTTTGGTAGCTTATCCGATAAAGCTTGTGTATTATGTTATATATATATATATATATATATATATATATATATATATATATATATATATATATATATATATAACCTTTGCAAGGAGGAAGTTGAATTAGGAAGAGAAACTAGGCAAAGAAGAACCCAAATTCACAGACCGGAAACGATGAAATACATGCACGGATCACCACCAACAGTTATGGATCAGACAATTATACACCACGAGGAGATTGTTAATGTGTTGTCAGGGCAGTTTAATTAAGAGGACTCTCCTATTTTAGTTTCTGTGTCTGATATGTATAAACAACGTCTTGCACGACATATTGAACATATGATAGGGGTTTAGAATTAGAAGTTTAAAGTGTTGCTACGATACACTTGAAGCTGACATCGCATGTGAACCATTAAATTTAAATATTTACATATATCAGATATCAACATTTAACTAGGAAGAAAGACTGTATTTGTAAACCCTTCGCGAATACATAATTAATGATACTAGCTGTAATACTAGCTGTAATGCTCATTTAACAAAACTACATGATATATAAACACACACGCACTGTTTGCGGACTCGCGAGGCATGACCTTTCTCTTCTTGCAGACGGGTAAATGCAACTGAAACCTAATTATCAAATTTTCCACCTTGCATTTGTATATACATCTATAAATATATTATGGTCTGGACATAGCTATTCGGAGAGAAAGTATTGAGAAAAGGCTGATTGTAGTTTATGCAAACAACTTTGACCTAACACAATTAATACATTTCTTTAACAAGGTTCATTTGACCCAGTTTTAGAAACAAATCAAAATTTTGCTTTTTAATGAAGAGGTATACCACCAAAAGATTCCATGAGCGCTGAAAGACATTTTAAAATTGTTCATCATGGCGACTACATGATGGTCATTTTTTTTTAAAAGAGGAGTGGAGAAGGATTTGTTAAGGAATGATAAAGGATCCGTCAAAACTGTAAACGAGAGCTACGAGGAAGACGCAAACTGATTATTTCGCGAACGTTCCCGTCCCTTTCTGCGAACATCAAACCTTACGTATATTTTGACAGACAATACCATTAAAAATATAGGGTACCCTCTCATGAGCTATTGAATAGTACAACTTTAGAAAATGTATTTTATTTTGTTCTAGGTGAAACGACGTGAACAATACGTTTCAAAACATTCCCGAGAAAATTAGCATGTATATTAAGTTCAAGGGATATAATCACGTGGGAAGTGTATTGAAACTATGGACACGTAACTTTGAATAAATGAATCAAAATAACAAATGGCAAAGACTTTTGTCAGAATATCGATTCTAAGTGACCCAGTATGGCGATCACAAATGTGTGTGTCTGATTAGGACCTCTCGGATGGAGGTCACAAATAAACCTCTCTATCTCCATCTCCCTCTATCTCTCTGTGTATATATATATATATATATATATATATATATATATATATATATATATATATAATTATATAATTATATATATATATATATATATCTATATATATATATATATATATATATATATATATATATATATATATATATATATATATATATATATATATATCTATATATATATATCATAAACTATTGTCATTTTAAGAATCATACTGTAAAACAAACTACCATTTTGACCAATGTAAAATACAAAGACATCGTGCAAGTAATAAGGAGGGATGAAGATAAATGGTGCACACAGAAAGACAGATGCATTTTTACTGATCTTTGCTTCGAGTTTGTTTCTATCTCGCGAATAACCACACGGAGACTAGGATTGCGGCGTTATGTTGTTAATCCGTAGCGCATTTGCCGCTCATATACCATTGATGTTCGAACGATGTTCGCGTGAGATAGGTTGTACGAAGAGAAGCAACCAATGTAGCATCACCTCGGCGTTTATATAATACCCACCGACTATCTCTGGATGACTTACACAATACGGATATATTGCCGATTTGGTAATGTAATTTAATCCAAAATAAATACCGTATTCGACTCTCCAGGTTCATGTCAGGTTAAAATCATTGATCAATGCCTACCCGAAATAGCTGTTACATCAGATGTAATATCTTAATAGACATGCCAAACTTTGATTTTCTTTGAATACCTGATTACGGATGCAACCCAAAGATCTAAACAAACAAACAGCTATGACCTAGTAAAATATGGAAATAACGAAAAGTCTGACATGATACCATTTATCCTGATCTACCATCAAGACAACCCCAAAGTAGGTAAAATCATGGGGACACACTGGCCCAACGTCAAATCGTTTGACGCATTAAAATTAATACTCCATAACAAACCTGTTGTCGCCTACCGGAAACCAAAAGACACTCTAGGACATCCTAGTCAAGGCGAAGCTAACGCCAATCACTAATCAAGACCACCCCAGTCAATCTGGCACCTGTATCGAGAAATGTGCAAAACCTGTCAACATATTATAGAAACCAGGACAATTTCTAACACAGTAACTAGAGAAATATTAAACATACATGGTCCAAACAAAATGGGCAAAACAGAAATAATGTAATTTATCACATGTAAGATCTGGAACTTTTAGTATGTCGGACAAAATGAAAAGCTACACAAAAGGATCGACCATCATATATCTGATTGGATGACGAAGAAGCTAAACGAAGCCCGGTCGCATATCACTTCTCCTCTCATGGACACATTTTCACTGATAAAAAACTTCTGGCCATAGCTCAACCACAATTGGAGTTTTAAACCAGGAGAAAAAAATTAACTGGATAGAAAATTAAAACCAAACGATTTAAACCAAGAAGACTAGAAAGAGAAAAATATGCACATATACAACTATAATTTGCAGCCGTCACATTTTCTGTACAATAATTATCTAAATTTGCTTAATAGCAAATGACTAATATAACTATGAAATAGCCGGATATAACTTCCGCTTACATAAATGTACATAAAATAACATATGTCGTTACGGCTCGTCATTTTTAGGTCAATACAAACATTTTCCAGAATCAGCAATAAGCTGAACCAAACTAGTTGACAAATAACATAGTTAAAAGGTTGGATTCCTGAGGAAACAGCCATTCAGTTTCGCAAAAATAACCATTTTTGTTTTATTTGTTTGTCCTGTCTATGATATCTATTTGGCATTGAAAAAGACTGACTAACGGGTCGAAAGTGCTCAGACTACTCAGAAATAGTTTCGCACTGTTTGTTGTTAGTGTAAGGCATATATATATATATATATATATATATATATATATATATATATATATATATATATATATATATATATATATATATATATATATATATATATATATATATATATATATAATTGGAATTCTCCTGAATGAACTGGCTAAGGTGTAGCCTGGACCAGTTCATAGTACTACATGTACCATTCCGGTAGCCTAGGAGTTAGGTCCGCTTGCATGGGTCGCGTGTTCGATTCCCAACCGAGTCATGCCTGTAATCACCTTGAGAAAGTAATGTGTCCATTATCATATCCTTCGATTCTCTACAATGGTTTCTGAAGTTAGTTTTATCGATATATATTATAATACTGCTGCTGCTGCTATGTTATTCTGGTGTTTGTTATATGCATCCATGTGTATTTCCTAAAATTCATTTATTTCCGGATAATGTTCAACCATTTACTGATTGCATTCATAACATGTGTTTTGTTGTATTGTTGCAATCTGATTTCAAATCTATATCGATATATTTGTATCAAATTCGTATTGTCAGAGTATGCACAAGTTCCAATAATTAGGTAAACTAAGTGTGTTTGTATGTTATATTTGTTTTTAAAAATATTTTAAAAAAAACCAACAAAAAACATATACTACGATGTATGCAGTGAAACAGTTTATAGCGATGCATCATGTCACAGACATACAACAACATACTCAACCCAGCCATATTAGCCTGACACCAGACCGTCTGGTCATAATACTAACCTCGTAATGATGAATATCAAGCGAGGCAGCTGCTAGGACCATTTATAAATGTAAAAGTTATGTAAGCTGTATGTCATTCAAATTATGCTAGACTAGAATATTTTACATTTGTAATATCTAGTCTGACTGTGTCTCTGTTTAATTGTGTTATAACTAATACATGAAATTAATCCCTAACGATTTCGAACTTTTGCTTATACCATTCAACAAGCCCAAATACGGAATGATTTTTGCATAATGTTATCGTCTGACAATTATGATACAAATCTTAAAACAGTAGAAGTATGTATTCTTTGTAAGTAGGAAAGCGAAAAATTATGAGCAGATCAAACTCATATTGATTACATATATAAAATAACATGCTACATTTATTTATACTTATACTTATGAAAGCTATGGAGAGGAAAGAGTCTTTATAAAATTTTGTAGAATAAAGCGCGTCATTATAATTACTTTACGTTCTTTATTAATTTAGGCTAAATTCGATGGTGAGTGACTGGGTTAAAAGTCATACGCCTATCACCTTACATGTCATGAAAGAACATGTCGTATTGGCTGCCTTATTGCCTACACTAGATTCAACGTGATATACGACTTTATTCAAACGCCCATTCAATAGTCATGATATGGTACCTTCTGAAGCGTATATGTATATTTTGCGTTCAACGCAACATATGTGTTGGGGAAAGAAATTGTATTTTACTTGATATAATTCAAGAAATCCATTACAATGATCGCTTATGTGTGTATATGTAGATTAATCATTCAATGTTTTAGTTAAAATAATATTATATGTGTGGCTGAGATTAGGGTGTGAATAATTTAGTGAGAAATTAAACGTTCATTAACAAAACATATCATTATTAAGCATACCATCCACATTAACTAGCTATGAACATGTGTTATATTTATTACTGCTTACGTTCTGCTTCACTCTCCCAAACCATGAATTTGTAAGGATCTTAATGCCGTAAACATATATTTTGTTCTACTAAATATAAGTAGGTATTTTATGCAATCAAAGCGTCGATAAAAAACACATACATGTTCTGTCTTACAACATCTCTTTATTTTTCAGTTTGACTCTTTGTACTATTTAAAACTATCCAAAGATGGTTTCTTCGTCTTCTCATCACGATTTGCACCATACAGCTACAACGGAGACCGAATATCATGGATGTTTAGCTCATCAAAACTGCTGCTGTTGTATTTGTTACTTTTAAGGAAAACAAAAATACCTGTACTAATAAGCCTAGGCACTTGATAAATGGTTTTGATTAATATTGCTCAGTGGTCATGACATGTTGTGTATTGGTGTTGTATTTATAATTTTATTATATTGCAATAAGGTGACTAAACCTATGTTGTTTTAACAACTATGTAAAGTTCGTTTAACGAAAAGGAGTCTCGATTCATCAGCCAGGAAAATGGTGGCAGTTTAGTGCATGTTTCAGCAAGGTGTACTGGTTCTTACTACTAAATACTTTATAATGGCAAACAATACAATGTGAATAACTTGTGCAATAAACTGTTTGAATTCATACCCGGCAATGGATGCATGAAAATATAAACACTTGTTCTCTATTAATTATTGGACGGAAGTATATGACCGACACTTAAGACTGCTGCGGTATCCTGGCGGTTACAACGTCCGCCTCGGATGAGGAAAGCCGCGGGTACGAACCTTGGCCAAGTCATAATAAAGACTTTTTAAAAAAATGGTGCTATCGGCTTACTGTTATGGTGCTCATCATTAAGATGTTAGTGTTGGGACCGGTAGACCAGGTGTTAGGATAATGTGAGAGGAAGGGCCATCATACCACATGTATTCGTCATGTCCCGGTGCTAGACATCACTATAAACTGTGACACTGGATACGGTGTAGCGATATGACTGAACAATGGTTAAATCGATGCAAGAACTATAATTTACACAAGCACATACATAAAGCACTTTTTATAGAAGATGTCCGATGTTTCGAATTATCTAAGACAAAAAGAATCTTAGAAGAGAATTAAAAGGAAATTAAGATATTACATTATCAATGATAGGTGCTTTCCCTTTCACATCATACTAATTGTTTTTAAATGTTACGCTGATTTATGCAAGTACATACTTAAAGTTATCAAGGTTATAAGTTTTATATAAAAAGTATTTTAATGTTAAAACTAATTGCATCTCAAAGATTTGACCGTGATGCCAGTACAACGAGATGTGATATTACATGGGATAAACAGCATGCCCTCCACAGAAAAACCTGGATAATGTAGCCTTACTGGTCCGGACGTTCTACATATGATAACGTAGTGTTGTGCTATTCCATTAACACGACCAATATTTCTAGCGGTTGAATCGAATTGTATGTGGTTTCGCGGGATATAAATTGCATCGTTATCAGTTTGTGACTGATCTGTGTTAGAAGGTCTTCCATAGTCTATTCGGATAGGTTTAGTGCTGTCCTCGTGCCAGTTCCCTGAAGATAAGACAAGGCTTGAGTCAATGAATGCTAGGACAATTACCGTGCAAACAAAAGTAGCTATTGATCTCGATAAGAAAGACAGTGCCAGACTATATAATTTGTAACACGTCTTTAACAATCGTGGAGTCTCACATTGTATTATGCGGAGTACATCTCCCTGATAAAGAGTATTTCCAGATCCTTTGAGTACATTATTGTAGGCATCATGAATATGCAATAATACGTCTATCATGCTTTGACAAACCTCATACAGCTATGAAAAAAACCTATCAGGTAGATATTCAATCGATGCTTCAAACACAAGCAAGGGATATCATATTATTGGGACCCGCTCGATTTCTGAATTCACTTGTGACATTATCTGCACTGTCGTTCTGACTACTTGTGTTGTGTAATTGTCGCAGGACTTATATCACACTTATCAGCTGAAAATCCGTGTCGTCCTCCAAAATACAAGATGCGATGACCTCCTATTGCTGCCCTATTTAAAACGTCTTGTACTCACAACGCAGATAGAACTCAACTGATGTAGGACACACTAAACGTCGTTTTATTGACATGTATGGGATTTGGTTGCTTCTTCGTTTCATAATGATAACGGGGGGCTAAGCATGACTTGATGTCGCTCTGTGTATTCCTTCGTGGAGGCAGGTGTCCCAAGTTGTGCAGGTGATCTTTGTAATTGTTTTAGCTTTCACTCCATGTAGTACAGGAACCATTTCATGACATTTTGGATAATGATGTTTCGGCGTCAAATGATGTTCGGAAAATAAAGATTAAGGTCGCATATGTGGTTGTGTCATAAAATGTGAGCCGACAAAGTTAAAAAAGTTATCTTCTTTCATGGGCTCAAGACTAGTAATATATCTCGTTGAGTCGTAAAAAAAACCCAACATAATACCATTGCATTCAAAAACTAATGCTGAACTACTGATTCAAACAGCTCACGTGCATACAAGCGGTGGCGGACGATTATACTACTGTTAGCGTATTCGTTATCAAAGATCACCTTGATTACGCTGCATAACTGGCTATTATATTATCCACACCGATTTACTAATTTGTACGCTGTGATCATGTATACTACATCGCAAGGGACATCTGGATGGTAAGAGGAAGCTAGTAATCGCTAGAGGAACAACGAACGAGGGAGGACATCATCGAACACAGCGCAGATCATTCAATACCAGATATATCTGAAGTGCTTAAACCCAGACACAATCCTAGGCATGCTTGTTTTTGTATTAGCATCACGTTGTTTTCGACTTGGTTCCGTGCATTACATTTGCAAGAACAGTTGGCTCAATGCATACATTTTCATGTTAGGCTGTTTGGTCTTTTCGCGGTGTTCTAGAACGTATATTGTTACCTTGTGTAGTAAACACAGACGACTGATGTCTAGCGCATTTTGTCATTAAATATCAGGATTTCATTTTTATATGCTTCAAAGATGGCATCTTTAAGTTTGATTTTGATTTTTATAGAACATACCCAATAACGTTATTGAGAATAGGACTGGCGTGTGCTAGAAATGTTTGATACATATTTATCAACATGGTGGCTTCATTTCTAAACCCCTCCAGCAGAATCCAACCATGGACCTACTTAGCTTGCGATCCATAAGAGTTATCCAAATGCACAGCAGAATGCTATCGCAAAAAAACACGTTAGTCCGACTTCGTTTAGCCTATCAACGTATCCCTTATGCAGTGCAGATACTGATTTATTTCTTAGCTTTACTGAGTGTTCCACTCTGTTCTCTTTTATGAAGCGGAAACCTAATCCTAATCTGAATCAACTTCACACTCCATTCAAAATGAACACATTTTCCGGAAGGAATTCTTCCTTGGAAAACACAGGGTCTCAAGTGATGAATG
This sequence comes from Sinohyriopsis cumingii, assembly GCA_028554795.2. Taxonomy (NCBI): domain Eukaryota; kingdom Metazoa; phylum Mollusca; class Bivalvia; order Unionida; family Unionidae; genus Sinohyriopsis; species Sinohyriopsis cumingii. The sequence continues at coordinate 75,343,551 of CM068837.1, forward strand.
ACGCTGAAACCGGAAGTTGCGTTTGATACGGCATAGTTTTATTAATTTTTTTAAACTTTATCTGTGCTATTCCAGATCACCAAATTTACACAACATTTTTCAACTCGACGAAATGCAGTATAAATGTATCGGTTATGTCAATTAACTCAGTCTGAAATGGAACTAAAACATTCCACACAAACGTGTTGAATTTGAGGACCCATTGGTGTGTGTGTGTGTGTATGTGTGTGTGATTTTGATTTTTTAAAGTAGCTTTAACAATGTTTCCGTCCTTTTGCTACGATGGCTGGAGTGCGCAGTTTAGAGTGACGTATAACAATTGGGCAGCATGTCGCAAGCATGTAGCATGACGTCCAGCCCAGTCACGTTATCCTGCCACCAGGCCGATCAGTCATAACACTAACCTCTTAATGCCGAGCGCAAAGCGAGGCAGCTGCAGGTACCATTTTGCTAAGTTTTGGGATGACATAGTGCCATATTGTATAAAGTTTACGTATGACTCGGACAGGGTTCGAAGCCGCGACCTCCCGCATCTGAGGCTGAGGCTCTAACCAATAGACTGAAATAACCTAAGGATCCATGTTGGGATTTGCTCTCTCTCCATATCGATATAGTTTAAAGTGTCATTTACACCGTGTTCCAAGTTGCTATTAAAGATAATTGCTAGTTGCAGTAATATCATCCGTCAGTAGTTATTCTGACATTCAATACAATATTTCACTTCAACTATCCGGATAGGTTAATTATGAACACTTGATCACATGATCATCACCATTGAGAGTTCAGATGTGACACTTCAATACATTTCATTCATCCCAACATGGTACATTATGAATCTGACAACACGTGTTCTGAACCTAATAATTACGAGTATATTTTAACATGATTATGCTCGTAACAAGAAAGCAAACATAGATATGAAGGTTTCCATTAATGAAATAATTTGGGACTTCGACGTGGCTTGCAGAGTTGTCAGCATCAAATTATGTGACACCCCCGTAGATCATTTTCACATCTAATCACTCTCTTTCATATGTATATTAGACTCAAAAATCTAGCATGCCCACCCCATGCCACGCCACACACAGAAAAAAATTATAAATATAAAATAGAGGTTGGCTAAATGAACACTAAATGAACCTATGACCTTTTGATTGCAGTCTCATTCCTCCAAAACATAATTTGGAAACTGTTTTTATTTCATTTGTTTCGTTATTAGGTATTTTTGCAATCAATTTCATTTTTAAAATACACAGACACTTAGGCTGACAGTCTATATGATGGGCATCATATGGATATATTAGGTTTCCGACATCTTTTTGATAACAGGGGACACTGGTATTTAAAAATCTATGAAATTTCAAAGTAACTCATTAGACTATGTTTTTCTTCTGATCGTCTTAAAGTGTGCTTTGGTGTCCCATAATGTCGCCTCGAGCATTGAGCATTATGTCCATATATACAAGCGTGATCATATATGATATGCATGCGAATCTTTGATACACAATTACCATAATGCAGCATGCCATTCAATAGGAATTCAGGCATAATATTCGTTCAAGCGGAATTGGTCAGTTAAATACTCTCAAATTCAAACTAAATCCGGACGAACTTATTTAATAAATTATTTCAAGTAAATGTCAGTAGATGAAAAATATATTAACGTGTCGGTAAATAATTGAAAGCATTTAACGACGTGGGTACAGTTTATCACCCTGCACTTGCCAATAAATTTAAAACTTGCAACGTTTAAATGTTAGAGACAACTTGTGTAAATATTAAATACAAAACTTTTAACAAGGTATGTGCTCATGGGGATCATAAATATGAACAATACAATTATAGGATCACTCCCAATTTAAAACCAAGTACAAATTGTGAAAACGTAACCTTAAAGGTTGCATGGCTGTGCTATCAGAGCTTAACATATTAAAGTCATGCTTGATTCAATTGTCATGAGATTGTTGAAATTACAATAGTATGCAGTCATAAACAATCATGAGTTATCTCCAGCTATTTTCAGTGAAGCTTGTCTTTGATCTGTCATATGAATGAATAATCACTGTGGATGCACTTAAGTCTCCCAATAAAAAATTCAACTTGGAATCCTCACCTGATGTTTACTGAAAAAATTATCTAACGTTTTTAAGCTGTTTACAATGTGAAATTTTGAGGGTACATAAAAACATGAAGAAGCATGTAATAATTACTAAGATCTGTTTTATAATGTTGCAAGCATTTCTAAATCTGTATTTGCCTCATTTACGGCCAGTTAAAGGAGATAACATTGCAGTGATGTAAATAAATTATGTGGAAAATCATGACGCACAGCTTCATTCCCTATGGTCATTGTTTACATCACTAAAACGAACACATTCATATTTCAGCTGACACGATTGAAACGATGTGGTTTAAAGGGTATACTAACCGCCGGATATGCATACAATTGGAATTTAACATTGAAAATCAGGTTGTTAAAGTTAATTTACTAACGATATGAACAACGTCTTTATTATATTTTACAAGCATTCTGGTATCAAAGTGAAAAGTGACTTGTTTTTCTTGGGTGGAGGTTTTTACCTCTACTATTGTCAAGTTAAAGGAAGTATATTCGTTTTGAAATGTGTTTCATTCTCTGTTTAATTCCATTGCTCATCAACACATTGGCAGAACTTGAAGTGTCTTGTTTATCCTTGTACCGACAATAAATAATAAGGTCAAACGAGGTTTACTTGGATTAAAACGGAAGATAACATAAACGTGAATCCGTGGAGAGTGAAAAGTCCATTTTATACCCAGCAGTTAAATGGAAACCAGCAAATAGAGACCAACAAGTAACATGAATAATACATGTACACCACGCCAGTTGTTGAGGTAGTTTTGATGAATCTTTTAAGAAATACTTTAGCCTGTACTCAGTCGATACTTACTAATACTTTTACAATGCATTATTACACTGATTCAATGTCGATAAACTGTAAGTATAAAGTAAATAAACCGTTTGATATGAGCGGAAATGAAATACAATCTACAATATACAAATCGTTAAGGTGGGAGAAACAAACTTATAATGCAATCAATAGAGCTGAGATTCGTTTTCTAATAGACCAGTGGGTTATACTGAAAACCTTTGACTGCAAAACCCATCAAATTATGTCGGCCAATACGGTAAGAAATGAACATACTGCTTAATGTGTGTAATCCATGTGTTGAAAAAATTGAAAAGAATACACACTTGTTAAACAATGCCAATCTAATTGTTTAAATAAAGTGTGTGTATATATTTCTGATTTGACGAAAATTGCTATGTTTATGTTCATGTTTTGCTGAAATCCTTAATTATTATACATCAGGCTATCATTTGTCCGCTATGACATCTATAAATTGTTTTCTAAGATAAAGTCTGACTTTCCGCCCTCTTTTATGTTGGATACATGAATTTTTCGTTTTGATTTAAGGAGTCTCTGATTACTAGTTTTCGAATCTCTTTGTTTAACGTACAAACTGAAAAATATGCTGTTATAAAAAAGATACAAATATATACCAAATTTTCTTTCTGACACTCATATCATACGTACAAATATACAAACCGCCATACGTGACGTATCCCACATTCCACTAAAGCAAAGCAAATACCATGCACATTATTGAACCAACAAGTAGCAATATTCACGAGAATATAAAGAGACATAGACCAATGATTACAATATTAGTTATTTACAAGAAAAAACATAACATCGAAACACACTATACTGACACAAACAGCATATACAAACTACCAGAAAAACAATCACACAATATCACACATCTCCCCAAAACAAATCAAGCAGCATCAAAACATAACCCAACCTAACTTCACGACAATTAAACAAATATAGGCGGGGTCAGTAAAAATAAAAACACTTGCGAACAGAAAATATTATCTGGAATAGAAGAAAAAAAAAAGCTGACATACTAAATCATGTGTAGATTTAAAAATCAAACCACACTGAGATCCAGCCCAGTAAAATGCTGCTCAAACACTATATATATATATATATATATATATATATATATATATATATATATATATATATATATATATATATATATATATATATATGTGTGTGTGTGTGTGTGTGTGTGTGTGTGTGTGCGTGTGTGTACAATAAATTGGCAACAATTTTCCAATTAAGCAATAGGACATCACACTGTACACAATACAATTTTAAGAGTGCTATGTTCACCTTGCACATACGAAATTATTATCTTAACACAATATGTATGAAACATTTTGCCGAAATCAATTTACAAAATCATGCTGTTAAGCTACTTTGCAAGACATTGTGAAAATATGACGTGTACCCATAGTGTCTTTGCTATAATGTAGTCATTTTATGGGAATGTCGAGAGTGCATTATTTGGGTCCTAAATGATACACACTGTCATACTATTTTAGTCTCAGGGGATAGAGGTGATTGGATAGCTTATTGATTGATAATAGTTGCGTTGTAAAATATGTTGAACGTGGTTTTGATATAATATATGTATTTATTACATACTCACTTTTTCATTAAGAAAGCCCGAAAATCATACCACGCGATTATGTTTGCGAGTAACGTCGCTTTATTATGGATGTTTAAGTATATATGAGATATAGGGTTAGAATAAAATGGAAGTAATTGTTATCATTATTGTAATATGCACATATTACTTACTGGTATGCAGATTGTAATTAGCACGTCGGAATCCAAAATATCACGCATATATTGCATATAGGCAGCCCATCTTTACATTTTGAATGAGTATAACAGGTCGCCCTACCCAGACTCGTGCACAATCAAACATGACTTATTTCACCTAATTTTGTAATTCCTAATTTACACTATTAAATAGTACATATATAATATATTAGCAACGTAATTCATATGATAAGCAGAACTTACTTTCACCTTTCTTCTTCAACTTTGAGTAAGATATATGCGGGAACAAAAACTTATACCGGCGTTTCAATATAATGATTCGTAGTGTCAAATCTGTATTTCGACAGAGCTATGCATTGTTAGGATTGTGAAATTGTACAGTGTACACATAACCATGAAGTTACTTTGTATCTTAGCTTTGACACTGATACAGATATTACAGATGTTGATAATACAGTCTGGAAGCTCATTCATGCTAGACTTATACAAATGCCAAATTTTGTTTAGATACTTAATTTAGTTGTTGTTGTGGGGTTTAACGCTATTATTCAGCACACGATAAGCTATACATGGCGGCCAGTACTAATAGTGGCGGAATAACCCTTGAGAATCCCGGAAAGAACCACTGACACAGGATAATTTACAGGCAATCTTTTTCATATACCAACATTGGCTGAATCCGAGATTCGAACTGGCGCAGACAGTGGTGAGATGGCAGTGATCCGTAACGGAGAGCCCTTTAGACCAATCGGACACACGAGGTCCCACTTAGTTTAGTATTTGTCCGGGTGTAGTTAATGCAATTGGTGATATAAATACTAGCTTTCTAAAAAAGACATTATATGCATGACTAATTTGCCTCATCTAATCAATGACTTCAGCCACAGTGTAAAGTAGGGTTTATCAAGACGCGCAAACTGAGAATAAGGTATCAGTGCCTTTTGTATAAGGAGATCTTGACGATATATTGTACATTGTCTCTCATAAACATGTTTACAATATATATGACACAGTGATAAGCGTTACATCCAGTCGACTATTTAGAACACAAAAAGCTATCCCGTTAATGTCCCCACGCGATTAATAAGGTGCAATAAATACACATGTAATAATCAACAGAGCGTGTATATATATATATATATATATATATATATATATATATATATATATATGATGTGCTCATGCACATATAGAATAGGGGTGCGAGTTATTGTCTGAACGAAAGTGAACGAGAACTATGGTTTGTATTATCAACTTGTTTGATAAGATTGTAAAATGAAATGTACATGCACCAGCCTACTCTTTCCGACATCGATATAGTCCAGAGGAAGATAGAAAGTGAATGGACAGAATACCCTAGGTCAGTCGTGAAAATATTACAAAGTCAAAGTATATGGGTACATGATTAAAACAAAGAGAAACTTTGTGTTTGATGCTGGCCACTTTCGTGACTTTGTATTGAACATAAATGATATTAGTGAAACAAATATTTGCTATGTATTTACATCATAACATAACTATGTGGACAAAGTCTATAGAGCAAACGTGCTAAGAGATTGAACAATGAGACATAGCATATGATACAGACATTTTTTGAGGCTGCAACCGCCGTAAACATAATTGTTATGTACTGAGCAGACTCAACCTAAACTATGTATTTACAGCAATGTAACTTTGAACAAAACACATCAAGTAAAGGTGCTAACAAATGGAACACCGAGACGAGCGGTATTATAATACAACGATACTGTAGAAGCCGTGTAACCTTGTAAGACATTAATGCGGATGAAACAGCCTAAAAACCGAACAAATGGAGAAAGTAAAATATAACAACAAATAAACAAAAACAGCAATAAACAACACTAGACAAGCATATCATCAAAAATATATCATATACCAATTATATATATAGGGAGGTATGATGGGGTGGAGGTGGGGAAAATTTCTACAGAAAAAAGGAAACACGTTCGCATCCCATAAGGAAATTGGTTCAACTGACGCTGCAGTCCCTATCAGAGAGAATCGCTCCGCGCGCTGCCGGAGCGAGAATATTGCGATTGGCTGGGCAGAACACGTGATAGAAAGCTTTAAATATATTGGCTCTTGACAGCGCGTTACACGACAAATCTGGCGGGAAAGTGTAGACCCAACCACATATCCAATACATGTGCTTACGCGAGCGTAAATCGTTTTATGTGATGTGCTCATGCACATGTAGAAGAGGGGTGCAAGTTATTGTCAGAACAAAGTCACTTTCGTGACTTTGTATTGAACATAAATGATATTAGTGAACCAAATTTTTTATATATATTTACAGCATAACGCAACTATGTGGACAAAGTCTATAGCGTCAACATGTTAAGAAATTGAACAATGAGACAAAGCATATAATACAGACATTTTTTGAGGCTGCAACCGCCATAAACAGAAATACAGCAAATAGAGCTTGCTGTATTTCTGGCAGTCACAAAAAGGAGGGTGGGGCAACGAACAAAAATGTGCAGCATCAAAGAAAAGATAAATGTTGATCAAAAATAAACCGATGAATTCTGTATCGCCAGGGCAGTAGAGCACCCTCATACTGCCCGGTAGTTGGATATATCCAGCATGTATGGAGGATTGAGAAGAAACTTTAAAACGGAGGCGCGTACTTCCTGGAATGCGCTGTTGTTCTTCCGGAGCTGTTAGAGTACCCCCGTACGCTCCTACCGGTCGAAAAGGCAGGTAGACACAGATTAGTCCGGGTCGAGTGAATGATATCCCAGCAAAGCACGGTCGATGCCCATGGTTCTAAGTCTGTGAAATTCACGAGACCTGAAAGAGGAATTAGCACAAGGCGGAATGGCGATCTTAGAAAAAGTGATTAAAGGGTTACAAAGCTGAGACCATTTTGCCTAAACTTTTGCATTTCTTAAATGCATCTGAAAGGGCAATATTTATATTTTAAACTGATAGAGAGACCACTGTCAAATTGTCAGATGTGAACTCTTTATATAGCGTCCAAGTCCGCTTACCAAGTATATGTTATGCGCTGACCAAGATATTTAATTTAAGGCAAGAGTACAAATTTGCGAATGAAATACATGATTTTTTTGTCATTAGAGGATGGTTTGTCTATTGTTTCAACTAAGGCTTGATTGTCAGTGTGGAAATAGATACATTTATTGGATAAGTGTTCTCCCTAGACAACAACTGCCAGAACGATGGGGTAGAATTCTAGAAGCGTTATATTCTGATATGCCCATGTCGATCACAGATGCCATAAAAATAGTGTGTGACCAGGATGGCACTGTATCCGACTGAGGCAGGATCATCTGTGTACAAGTCCAACGTGTCGGAGGTCAGCCAAATGTCAGGCAATAATAATAATAATAATATACCGTTAAAACCAGTTAAAAGGTTTGCCAGGCCCTTAAATCTTCCTTTACCTCTTTTGTTAATCTAATGTGGTTTAGCGATGTCAATTGTCAAGTTGATGAATCGCCCGAGAAAAGCTTGTCCCGGCAAAACAAATGCGCAAGAAAAATCGAGAGTACATATGATGGATTAGAACTTCATGAGATTAATTTTATTTTAAGCAAGATATAAATGTACGAGTTTATTACATTTTTCTAATCTGTCCGTGGGAAGGCGAACCTCCATTCTCACGGAATCCAATTCGTATCAGACTTACGTCATGGTTGTTGACGGGGGAAATGTTTTATCCGCAGCCATAGTAACGCCAGTGTGGCACATACAGTCAGGAAGAGATCGATCTTCTGATGGCATTGGACACGAGTTGCATATAGTATCAAAACTTATCCAAAACATATGTCATGTATGTTATAGATAACTTTGTGTTCGCATTGAAGATAAATGAAAAAGGTCTCAAATATCTTGCAATTGGAACTTTAACCCATTGGTAAGCATTTGTCAAAACAATACATGTTCCACCACAAAAGCCAAAACAATCATATAGCATGGGACAAATATGAAGAATATGGAAGCATTTTATATGTCTGTTTTTGCCATAAAACACTCCTACCCAGCTGGTTTATACATGTAGCGAGAATCCACTGTCCTACTGTAATGTGGACGTTTCTAATTTTTGGAACAATGCTACGTTCAGGGCCATTACTGTGCGTATCTAACTGAAATTTGAAACTATCATCCAGCGAGTTATTCATGAGGGTAGAAAGACCTATGTATGAGTCCGCCCATTTGTTTGCCTTAACTTTATCAGGGATTAGATTTGATGGTGTGAACGACGAGCTTACAAATTTTGATTGTGAATGCCCCCCGGAGGCAGAAACGATTTGGACAACGTTGCCTGTATCCATCGGTGTACCTGTAAGTGAAGCCTTGGTTTCCACTATGGTGCGGGAGACCATGGATGCTGCTGATTTGTTGTCTGTTGCTACGGAGGGTCCAAGTTGAGACCCAGTTTGTGGACCATTTTCCGTGGTCGGCCTGCGCATAGCTACCAGCTGATCATATTTGTCATGGATCTCCTGTGTCACTTAGGTGGTAAGTCTGTCGGAGACCTCTTGAGTTATAACATTAAGAAGATTGGGGTCCAGCCAAGCCCCTTCCCTGGTTGATCCAGGATGAAGGTTGGCGGCCGTTGGCGTTGACAATGGTGCCTTCTTTATGGGCCTATTCACCGCCTCTTGGATTTTGTACCTTGATTGTCTGGCTCTATTCACTGTCATTTGCAACGCAGCCCTCTATGTAAGGGGCATGCTGTAACGAATGCCAGAAAAAGTTATTTACATACATTTTCGTGTATTACCACGTAACAATCGTTGCAAATGAATAACCTTTATTGTAATGTTATGAATACCACTGTTCACTGTAGTAAGAAGAGGCACAAACGTGGTAATAATAAGAATGAAAAAATGAAGAAAAGAACAAAATGTGAACGTTATGAAAATTATGGATCATTGTTTTAAGGTGCGGAATGCAACATCACCAGTATCAACAGAACAATTACAGGTCAGTGGGCCTAAACGAGCTTGGAAACACAATACCCATTAAAATGGAGGAGCGAAGTGGTGAAAGAAGAAAGCATGAATGACTAATCAAGTGTCAAGTAGTGAGGTGTGGGACAAAATTACGCCAAGCATGAAACCCGCAGCAACCGTAAAATGTAAGGAATCAACTGGTAAGCACACATGCCACTGATACGGAATCAAATGGTAATCATACAATCCAGTGTTACGGAACCAACTGGTAAACACACAGGCCAGTAATACGGAATCATCTGGTAATCACACAATCCAGTGGTACGGAACTAACTGGTAAACACCCAGGCCAGTGATATGGAATCAACTGGTAATCAAAAAATCGAGTGGTACGGAACGAACTGGCAATCACAAAATCCAGTGGTACGGAACGAACTGGTAAACACCCAGGCCAGTGATACGGAATCAACTGCTAATCATATAATCCAGTGGTACGGAACCAACTGGTAAATAAACAGGCCAGTGATACGAATCAACTGTGAAACAGAATGCTAACATAAAATCCAGCGGTACGGAACAGCTGGCTGCCATCCAATCTAATGGTACGGAACCAATTAATAGAAAAGGGTCCAACTAAATACTGCTAAGCCCGAGAAAGCCACAAAAGACCTAACAAAATCAAGTAAGGTCAAATCAAGAAAGTGCACTTACATTGTCAATCCGAGTATTGAACAAACTAAACAAACCAAAAAACCACTTGCCAACATAATTATGCACAACAAAAGGACCGAAAATTGAGCGACAAAGTTCGAACAATCCTAAAGTATTAAAGTATGACACCATCATGTTGGAAATGTTTGTTATTATTCCACAAACGGCTCCTCCGACCGACCAATGACAAAAAATGCAATCTTCCAATATGTTACAACCTTTCGGCCATAATCGACACATCATAACAAAGGTACACAAAGACAGAAAAAAGCGTATCACAGGGCTCATACAGAATTTAAGAATGACGAATTCAAAGACTTTCCCCAACTTTCAAATACCACAAACATATAGTTCCAAGACCTAGGTTGGCTAACATTTTTTGTATACAAGTTATGTTATACGAGAAAGCAAAGAATGCAAAATAATATAATATTGTTTAATGACGAAATGAAACTGAACGGGTCTTCAAAAGAAAGAAACCAGAAAAAACTAGACTACATCTAATTCTAACAACAATGGACAATTTTATTTGTGATTATGGAAAGAAATTAAAATGCTTGGGTTTATTTAATTTTCAAATGCTTTTAAAGACCCCAGAGTAATCAGCTGGATTTTCCCATACTTTCAAGTCCTTGAAAGTGGTACCTCAATTTTCCCAAACTGTCAAAAACATTCAAAGACAGTATGAACCCTGGTATTAGGAAGGTGCACATATGCTGCAATATCAGACCGATGAATAAATCAACCAAACCGACAAGCTAAGGATATACCGCGAATTTGGAGATAAATTAATTTGGATATATGAACTTAAGTGCAAGATTTTGGCACACTAATGCTATACCATTTGAGCTACTGAAGCTTGTAACAAACGTGGAGTTCTTTGCAATTCCTCTTAGGCTATTATCTTTGTGAAAGGAATTTATGCACGATGGGAAGTATATCTACGTTTAACTTTATGGTTCTCTGGTTTAATGTTGCGTACGACAGACAGATCGAGCCGGATAACTGCGTCGACTATTCTGCCCCCAACCCCATGCATATCACTTTTAGAATAGCGCCGAATATTAAAATCGGGACGCAATATATCGTCTATTTCTGACTTCAAATGATACTGCAATCTTTTACATATGGAATCACCCAGTATGAGTGTGACTTAATGTATAATAACAGAAACGTTAGCAGAATTTATGGAACGGAAACAAGTTAATGTAAGTAAATACTTAACTTCCAGGACGATTCGAGGCGGTCCAAATTCCACGAAATGAGGAAGATAACAAAGTGAGCCGATAACAACGGAGATAAAATTTCTACAGATAAAAGGAAACACGTCCGCACCCCATACGGAAATTGGCTCAACTGAAGCCGCATTCCCTATTAAAGAGAATCCCTCTGTCCACAGCCGGATCGAGAGTATTGTGATTGGCTGGGCAGAACGCGTCATTGAAAGCTTTGAATATATTGGCCCTTGACAGCGCGTTACATGACAAATCTGGCGGGAAAGTGTAGACTCAATCACACATCCCATAAATGTCCTTACGCGAGCGTAAATCGTTATATGTGTTTGTGTGAGTGGGTGTGGGCGGATGTGATTTGTGTAAACGACATTACAATAATCATTTCTTTTTCGTAATATTTCTTCATAAGTAGACAAAAGCAAGGATATGGAAAAATTAGTAAATTGATGTACTTTGGTTGATTATATTGCATTTGAAATAAAAGGTGATCGCATTATGACGATGATAAGGGTGATATATTGTCTGCAAAACCTTTCGCATATGTACGTTGTTAACATGATATAATCTCTTATTTTCAATGCTGGCAAGCCCGTTACCTTACTGACACGTTTTATGTCACATATGCACAAGTGTTCTTCCTTCTTGGAATTCAGATGTGAGTTACAATATGGCATTGTTTTTTAAAGTAGTCGGAACCTTTGCAAAACCAGTATTGTGATACAGTGGGCTTATGAATATAAATCTTGCTACAAATATTGCTAGATAGTTTTAAGAAAGACTTCCATATATCTTCGGATGGTTTGAATCAAAGATCCACATACTTAAGTCTAAAATCAAAATGTAGTAGTTTGTGGATGAATTCAAAATTTCCCAAACTTGTATAAAATAAGTTTTGTCATAGGTGATTGACAATATTCTAACATGCTCAGTTGTTAAATTCGATAGCAAAATATTAGCAACATTCTGATTTATTAGAAAAGCAGTCGTATTTAAGTATACTGGGTTTTAGACATCGCGTTGTTTACAACCATATACAGACAATGTGCAACGTTCATGGATATATCTCTTTTGATATGAATATGCATAACTTATTAACATCGATTACATTATACTCTTTGGCAGAATTGTTCTGGTGTTACGCTCTCTAGAATTATATATATATATATATATATATATATATATATATATATATATATATATATATATATATATATATATATATATATATATATATAAAGCAATTGTTTGGGGTGGGGTGGATTAACGGCCGTTTTAACACATTATTGAATATTGCCTATAAAATGACTTGAGAATGTAGCCTACATGCCATTCCATGAACGCACATCCTGCGAATCAGACTTTCTACGAACTGAACTCCATATCCCCTACCCTCCACAAGTACTACCATCACCAGTACAATTAATACATTTCAATATATTATACAAGCGGAAACATTTGTCTAAATTTGATTTCATATCCAATCCAATTTTAACAGAAAAAGTACTAACAACATTAATATATACAGATACAGTCCTCTGGAACAAATAATTTTACTGAGACATTCCTTAACTATGTGGTGAAAATTTGCTTCCAAACATAGATGTAAATAAAAGGGATACGTTTTTCATTATGCATTCTCGACTTGAAAGCTTGCATTTTTTTTCCAGTGCATTTGTTTTCGCTCTCTCGAAGAAAATCAATAGAGTATGTTAAGCAAACTCACTGACAGTTAAACAACATTAGACTTAACTGCACGGGATGAGACATCTAAGTGAAACGATGACATATACTACAGACAACCATGTGAGGTAACATGACAGTGGTTGAGATATGCATGCGACGTTATACTGCTAGTGTCTATAATTCCATGTGGGATGGTATGAAAGGTGCTCCTGACATCCGTTTGAGATGATATGAAATGTTGTCCAGACATCCACGTGGGCTGATATGAATGTGAGACGAGAATGTGGTCAATATATCCGTGTGAGATTATATATAACAAGTGGTATAGACATGAAGTCACTGATAATATAATACTAGTTTGTTCAGAAAAAGTAACCCCAAGGTGACTATATGAGTTATTCTCCAAGTGGCTTTACCCATGTAACTTAATTAAATCAACCTCATCTCTTTCAAATCCTTAAAATCTTTAATTTTCATGTGAATGAACAAATCTACCAGGCACTATATAACAAATCATTTTACGTAGCTCGTAAAGCAAATTATTTTAATTAAATTGCAATTTTGAATATGAAATACATTTATCTCACGAGATCGTATAATGCTAGTGTTGATAACATGTCGTATTGTTGATAAAACACTAGCAATAGCATGTTATGACGTCAGATATGGACTTAATATATAATTTGCTGAGAGCAATATGCATCCAAATATTACAGCATATTTTGCAGGTGGCTGATGAACAAAAACCCTTAATAACTGCATATATAGTTTCACACTAGAATACACGTGCTTCATTTACTTGAAAAGTATTGAAACTCTGTCAGTAGTTTATATCCTGTAATTTGAAATCTCTGTAATGTACAAATGCTTTTAAATCAAATATAACCGCTTAATAAATTATATGGTCTTAATATAGTAACGTAGCTTATATTCAAATTTAAAGTGGGTTCATTAGCAATGGCAGATGTGTGTATGTTCAAAATACAATGAAGTGACTGCATGATCTAGTATTCATTAATGTGAACTATTGCTTAACATTTTTGATGTTAAGATAATGAAGAGAAAAACGTGTAGTCAGTCATTTACATATAATGGGTACTATTCAGAACAGTTATATCCAGATGGAGACCGTAACAAAAAAGCAGACCTACCGACAAAAAAAGAGAGATAGTGAGTGTGAGTGATATGTAGTTTTAACGTAGATTTAAACAAATTTCAGTCATATGGCTACGATGTATATAGTGTGGCAGTTTATAGTGATGCATATGTTAGGGATTTCATGCCGTATACACGTATAATGATAACCTACCTAAACACATTAACCTGACACCAGAACGACAAGTCCAACAATTAACATATTAATGCTGAGCGCCTTGTGAGACAGCTGGTTATACCATTTGTTATAAGTCTTTGCTATAACTCAGCCGGAATTCGGACCCGTGACCTTCGCGGCGGATGTTCTAACAAGTATAACCACTAGCCCACCTGAGTGGTATATATATATATATATATATATATATATATATATATATATATATATATATATATATATATATATATATATATATATATATATATATATATATATATATATATATAGGGATACACAAAAATAGAGATACATTTTTCATTGTCTTTTTCCACAAAGTTGTATCCGGTTACGTTGCATCATAAGGGTATATTTTGGAAATTTATATCTGTCTCACACCCTGGATGAATCCGCCCATGCCTGCCATATTTAACATGAAACGTGATACGAAGTTTCAGATCTTAGAAAAGAAAGTACATCTCGAAACAGAACAATAATTTCTTACATATGGTATTCATCTCAAACCTAGTTCTGGAGCAGTGTGAGATCAGTGGGGAAATTGTTGGAGTATTGATCACAATGATGCAGATTTGATTCACACCTTTGATGAACCCAGATCGTCTGCAGTGTTACGTTTAAAGTGTCGATAATTAACTGTCCATTCCTAAGTTGGATACAGATAATCAAGTGCTCATGTTCCGTAAATAATAACAATAATAATAATAATAATAATAATAATAATAATAATAATAATAATAATAATAATGATAATAATAATAATAATAATAATAATAATAATAATAAGCGCATTGCTGTTCCGCTATCTGAGTTGAATTTGATTTCAAATTAGCAGTAACTGATATCGAAAAAGCACGTAAACCAGTCAAAAATAAATATAATAGAATAGACTGTCGTTCTTTATCTTGTCATAACCATTTTTGAGAATATGGAATAATGTAAATAATCATTTTTTTATATCGAAGCTCATCTAGTCGAATAAAATATATGTATAATTAAACATGTTGATGCGCCTATTAGTTTTGTTGATCAAGCGATTTTGAAAGTTAAAACTTGATCACTTATTGTTTGATCAATTAATTTAATAGTTTTAATACGCATAACTGCCGAATAGGTATAACAATTGAATTCAATTAATTAAAGCATGTGGTATATGTGCAATATAAAATTTAAATAGAGAAATTACTAACATGTAAAACAGAAAATCTGGACAAGTCATCAAGTTTGCTTATGCAGCACTCTCAACATTATATATATATAGGCAATTATGGACTCTAAGAGGACCTCACCGTTGTGCTGCTAGAAGAAACCAATGCTGCTGATTTATTTCTTAGATAAGACAACTTTTTATACATAAAGGATACACAAGAAAAGTAATAAGTGTTATTAAATATGCCCCTTTTTGTTCACACATTGCATATAGTTATTTCGTACCAAGTTCAATTTAAAAATACTTGTCCATATTTGCTTTGTTTTATAAAAACTTAAGCTTTTCATCACTTTGAAAGTATTCATTTTCGTATTTGCATTGTTTTTGAATATTTTTGTTCTCATTTCCAAAATAAATGTGAACATTTTGATATTGTTAGTCATTGAGAAATTTTGACTGTTTCGACGGCGATTATTATCTTGTCAAAAGTCATGTTAGAACAAAATAAAAAGATATATAATTGTCATAAACTGTATGTATTGCCTAATATCCTTAAGTTATTGTCATTCATCCTATTTGACAAACACGTTGAAAGGGTAACTTTAAATTCCTAGCCACCATTAATACATATGAGAAGGCTCGAATATGAACCTCAAACACCTCATAAAGCAAAATTTGAGTTTGACTTTAGAAAAAAGCTACAAAACTGAATATTCAAAAATATAAAACTTTGAAAAAATGATGACTATATCCCCCATGACCATAACATACATGATTTTCTCCCACAAGGTAATTTTTTATGCTAGACTGGCAGTTGGGACAGAGCAATAATTATATAAATTAAAAAAAAATATGACAATGTATTAATACATTGCATTTAAACTTGAGCACATTTTAATAACTAGAATGCTAACAATGTAAATAAGTTTATAATTACTTTTGTCAGGAACGTTAACAGTTTTAAAGCCTAAAAAAAACTTAGAAAATTCCTCACAATTTAAAATTTAATTTCACTTCTAAACCGCTAATAAGTGGAATTGTTGTGCCCTGCTTATGAATTTATTGTCATTGAAAATGTTTTACACAGGATGTCTCTTCATATTTTTTGCAGAGCAAAAACATTACTTAAAGTTAGAATAATGGAACAACATGTCGTTAGGGGTACAAATAACGCAGTAAGGAATCTTGAAAATGTTAATTTTGGTTTTGTCAAGCACAATTTAAAACTTCTTTAATTCTTTACGTGTCATTGAATCTCAAAAGCAAAATGGTCTTCTATGTTGTCGTTTTGCATAGATGTTTCACGTGTGATGAAGATTGTAGACAAATATTATTTGTCTCTGACCTCTGCTGCCTAAATTATATTCCACTCCCATTACAGATATTTAAGAAATATTTTTCATATGTTGTTGGTCACTGATCGAAGCTGGTTAAAGTATACCTCTCTCCCATTGCTGATAGCTATGAAACTTTTTTTTTATTGTTACTCCTGAATGCAGTTGGGTTTACCCTGAAGGGAATGGTTTCTTTTTCGGTATTTTAACATCAAGGATATTTGCATTATTTTTCTCTTCAAGATTTAATTTTGTATATGTTATATCGATCACCTATTACTATATATTTATTAATGATGCTTATTGAAAGGCAACAAACAGTTTTATGCAACACTTGCCACAAAGAATACCAGTTTTGACAGCATTGCTATTTTAAATTATTCCTTTTTTTGAATTTTTAAAATATTGTACAAAACTGTAATAACATTGTACAGATCATTATGAACTGACAACATATTTTTGAACAAATCCAAGTATCATGGCAGTTTATTATAAACATCAATTATATTTGATTTAAATAAATAATCAAAAACATACTGACCAAAATATAAAAAATCTTTATCAAATTGATTTAGGGTGCGCAATGATCAGATTTGTTCACAACCATCAAACATTTACTCCTACTGAATATTTATTGAGTGATTCATTGGTAGACCCACTACGTACTTCCGAATGCAAATCTAAGCGTTCAACTTGTATGTGAAATTGTATTGTGAAAATGTCAAACTTCTGAATTTTTGCTTTCACCAAGTTCATTTGAATGCTTAATTTGTCCTGAAAATAAGATGACAGAAAACGTACGTTTCCATTCACACACACGCGCACACTCTTGCACACACACACACAAGAGGGCTGGAAAATCATTTTGTTTGCTGTATGGCATTCAAGCAAGTAAGGTGTGGTATAAATTAAACTGTACCAGCTATGTACTGTCATATTTCGACTACAAAATCAAAATATGAAGCTCTAAAAAGAACAATATAGTTTGCTTTTCTTTTAAAAACACAATTATGAAACGTTAAGAAAAACAAAATATCTCTATCAGTAGTACAAATATGTCAATATCAATTTGCATATCGTTATATTACCCATACAGGTATTACATTATTTTGTTTTGTTGTGATCGAAGCATTGAACTCCACTATTACATATCTACATAATGCTTTTCTTGCTTTTGAGAATGTTGAGTGTTTATTGATTGATATTGTACATTGTTTAGAATTAGAGATTGATGTAAAATTGGTATATTGTTGATAGGCATTTCAAGCTACTAAACAAGCTGCAAACTATTACACTCAGTGTTTTGCCACGAAAACATGTCAGCGCATATAATCTAGTCTGTTTCAGATTAAAATGGTTGTTTTCATCAGTGCTGTTTCTCTACTTTCTTCATGATTATTGCATTTCTATCCAGAATAACTCGGATGAAAACAATCGTGTTGTCTTTTTATGACATTATTCATTATTACAGGTCTAATCGTAGGCAATTAATTATATAAAATGTATTTAAATGTATGTTCTTACTAATGAAATAACAATTAACATAACTTGGATAGGGCAATTGCTTCCTTGATTGGTATTTCCTTTGCTATTATGTTCTGCATCTGTTCTTTTAACTGAATCAAAATCACAATGACATTTGTTGTTAAAGTATTGATGCCAGTTTAAACTGAAGATAATGTTTGATGCCTGACTGTTTTTTAGAACAGTAAAGCTGTGATTATTCAGGCTTTTTAGTGTTTATCATAATCTGATTTATTAGTGGAAGTGTCAATAGGGTATAATGAAGCAATTATGTCGTACCCTAAAGGCAGTCTGACACTTGTTAGACATATATGTATAATCTCCTGTTATTGTTTTTAGAAAATGTGTTTACATTATTATATTTTACAGCTGTGAAATTCAAAAGATTTCATTTGAGAATTTGAATGTCAGAACGACTATGTATGGTGTCCATTAAATCATGTTCCATATGTGGCAGATAAAAAGTTTTCCTAGGATACACACAGACACATATTCACACACACACAGACACACAGACACACACACACACACATACATATATATATATATATATATATAACAGAGAGAGAGAGTTGTTTACACGTTGAAATTTACACATTGAAACTAACAGAAAGTTAGTTAAGAACATCATCCTTTGTGGAGTATAAATTTAAAAGTGTACAGGCAAGGTGAAAACGGCAATTATTCCGCAAAACTAGGTTTGAATCTACATTAAGTATGAATTTTTTATGTATTGGGGGTGTTTCAGTGTTAATGCCAGATGCATTTTATGTAGTTCAAAAACATTGTAATTAATTCAAGTTAAAGTATATACTGTTTTGTGTTTGCACGTGAAACATCTTTAGTACTGACATCTGAAATGAAAATGAACTTTTAGTTTCTATGCTATGCATATTCCAAGAACAAATGATGAAACATGCTCTTCAGGATTCATTTCGCAGGGTCGCCGCAGCGTTAGCCACATTCATGTTTGTGTCATAAGAACAGTATTTTCATGAGAAAACGGTAGGCTTGGAATCAACATAACATGATATAATAACTCGCTTTATTATATTTTATAAACTGTTATGCAATGAGTGACCACAAAACTATCCCACTTATCAGTGCGGCAAAATTAGTTTTCAGCATATTGACAAGGATACGTTACTTAGATGAGAAATCAAATGTGGTGAGTGAAATATTTGTCTGACTATATAATTTCCATGTCTAAAAGTAAATGCTATTTTCATATAATAGTATATTTCACTAAATCAAAACATAATTATTTTTCGTGTTGCAAGTTTAACTTATGTCGAGACACACATAAAATAAGATGAAATGATCACATGAATGTGTAAATTCGATGAAACATATGCCATGAATAAGCAGCGTTATTAAAATGTCTAATATTAATGTCCGTTTTGTTTCCAGTCCCAAACCATTTTGACAGTAAAAATAAATAAATAACATGAAGCACTGAAATGCTGTATGTATTCATTTTCATGTCCATCTTCATAGACCCAGATCTGCCAGTTCATAATGTGAGGGAATATGCGATTGTTTGCAGATTGTTTGGCTCAATCAGTAGAACAAACATTACACACCTTGATGTGCAAGTGAATTGTAAGATGACATATCAGGGTATAAGTTATTTGTATTTGGACACAACTTGCAGCAACATATATGTGTTAATAAAATATTGGGGCTAGAAGAAAAGAAGAGAAGCAACGAATGACCAAATCGTATAACGTTCTCACCTTTCCATATCATTGCCATCTCACCTCTGCGTGGGAACAATTATTTGACTCAGTTAATATAAATATATGAGCAAGCTTGCCAGTAGTATCTCATGGGTTGTTGGTTCTACATAGGGTTTCTACTGGGTTCTTCGCAGCCAGTTATACAGGCTGCCTTATATTTCCTATTTTGTGCTAAAACATGACATTATGCCCATAAGAAGAAGAAGAATATCAACAACAAAACAATATACCAACGGTGAAGATAAAATTATACAAATCTCATCTAGAACATAGTCGGTTCTCTCAAATTACGTTTCATAATACTGGACTTTTTTCGATTCAACAGAAAATTAAGGGAACAATTTATCCAACACTAAATTAAAAATTGATAATCTTTTATAATGTCTTGTTATGTGTGTATATATATATATATACATATGATGTCTTCATAATGTTGTCAGTCTGCACCGTAACATGCTTACCTAGCATGGATATACAAATACAGGTGATTCATTTGGAAATCCTAAATGCAACATAATGTATTCATTTTGGATTAATTTATAATGTATTTGATATATTCAGACATTCATTCCTTGGAAGAAAAATAAATATTTTAGGATGAAGTGAATTTTTGGGGGTTGTGTTTAGTGTCGACTGAATATTCATTGAAGTAAATCTGTATATTGTAATGATTTAATACATGTTTTGCAACTGTTACAAGCTTACTCTACGTTGCCTTTCTATGGTTGCTACTTTATCTTTAGATTAATGTGTGTGATTAACGTTGCTGTCAACAAATATTTTAATTATTGATGACTTACAAATTTGTCAATATAACAAGTTAGCCTAAATTGCCAACCAAATCACTCATTAAAGCCCCATTTTGCATAGAAAAGTATGGCTTGTATCACTTGACAGTCCCGATAAATACTCATTCGATTTATGTCTAGAGCTGTACATGGTTTACATCTTCTAGGAAGAAAACATGTAATATACATTTTTTTAGCAACTCTATAATTATGGTAGTTTATTTTCCCCGTAATGCACATTTAATTTTGTTCAGTCTTCCGTTTTATGTTATTATCTTGCCTTCCTTAAGGTATAGCAGAGCATGATTGTTACTTTGTTTTTGAGTAATCTTAATGTTGATATCACCAACATTTACACGAGTTTGTCTGCCTTATTAACCTTCAGAATTAAGAAATTCGACAGATTTTCAGTAAAAAATAAATTTCTTGTGAAATCCGAAGAGTATATGTCAATCCGTCTCGTTAACTTTATCCTTGATTTTTTTCTACGGGGACGGATAATTATTTTTTTGCGATGAAAATTCTCAGGATTTCACAAATAAATTAATATTTGCCGTTTCATTCATTAAATCCAGCAAGTGGCCCAATTATTGGTCTGTTAGTTTGAAATGTATTATTGATAACACACAATTATGAGATCGTAGATAGACCAGATTGATCGGTTATTGTACAATCAGAAATCCGGGTGATTCTTTCGGTGTGAATGAATAAAGAATAAATCCTTGCTGCGCTTGATTTGATATTGTTATGTCGGTGTTGTAGCTCCCATCAATTACATCACACACAAGATTGACCGCGACCACATAAGTTATATTTACGATTTCCGTGGATACATGTCGTCCTTGCCCTTGTGGATTGTTATTGTGGTAGTGCTTTTGTACCGTGCAAGTATATCAACGAAGAACTCATCGATGATTTTGGTGGTGAATTTTTTCAGTTCGTCTGCGCTATACCCGGATATTTTATAATTTGGCAATTCAGATTCCTTTATTGTGTATGCAGTTAAAATCGTTGTTTAATGCGAATCATGTCGTCGGTGTAATCAATTGCTGCCTGAATTACTCGTTGGTTAATATAGTCCATGTCGGATACAAGCTGATTTAATATTTCAATGTGTTTAATGATTTCACTTTGTGAACTTGTTATATCAAAAGCATGTTCTTGGAAACTTTGCCGTAGTTTTTCTTGTCGTGTTGTATGTTCTTGATTAATGATTTTAAAATGTTCAATAATTTCATCTAGGCGAAAAACAAAAGCTTTATTTCCTCCTCTGTGATCTTGCTCATAAATAACATACCATTTTTCGCGGTCTTTATCACTGAAGTAAAACTTACTACCCAAAGTTACGCCTGTTATATTAAGCAAATGTAGTTTGTATGACAGGTTAACATCGTGGTATGATTACTTGTCCGTGGTATAATCAGACTGTTTGGGTTCAGGTGGTATTGGTATTGTCGGCGGTGGAATTTCAGGCCATCCTAACACAGTTCTGATCGAACTCTCATAGATATCCACGGCATAGTCGGGAGAGTTTATCTCAATCGCAAATGACAGCGTTGGTTCATGAGCGGTTATTGCTATTTTGGATTCCTTCCCGGTGGTTTTTTCAACGTTGTAATTCCTCTTTCATTTCATCGAGGTGATAACATCCGATTGGTATTCCAACAACGTTTCAGTCGGGTTTACCATCATGTTTACTTTTATTTCCAAACACAAAACGAATTATTCGCTGGTAATACACCAAATGATTTTGATCTGATATTTGGATAGCTGTGATATCCTCGTAATTGTGCTAGCGCAATTTCGCTCACCGCAATTGCTGTTGGAAAATTAATACTGAATTCATGCTTAGTTGAGCTTACTGTTATCATTGTGGTCCTTGCCGGAATTGTAACTTCGGCTATCTGCTGCAGTAAATATGTCATTATTCATGTTCGTTGTTTTCAAATGGTGGACTTCATCGCATGTATTAACCATTAGCGCGAATTCGGAATCTGATATCTTTTCATCGTTGAGGCTTGATGATATCAGCGACGCTAATTTTGAGTATGTTGCTGCTGCTGTATTTAATCGTGTAACCGCGTCGTGTAATTTCGTGCTCGTGCACCTGGATATCTTTTTCGCGATAATATTAAAAGTACCTGCGATTGCCGCTGATGATGAAACATATTGCTATTGCTACTGCAGTTGTTACTGGCGTTAACGCTAATAATAATACTCCGGTGGATGCAACTAACGCGGGTATTGAATAAACTAACACATCCAGCGCGATTACACGCCGCTTGTATTTTTTACTTTTATTGTGCACGTGTTGACTGCCATTCACGTACTTGATCGTATCTATATTGCTGAACATCAAGTAGTATTGTACGCAGTGACCATTTGAGGTGTTTCTGCTACAAGTACCAAACACCACCGGTAAGATGTTGCGGTTAATTTCTTATCGGCTGTTTCCAGTATAAATATGTATTCGGGTTCCGCTATTTAATATGATAGTCACAGCTCCAGAAAACTTGTCGGTGAATTGCCTTCAAGGATATGTTGTAAATATCTCAAACTTTGCAGCAATGAATACAGACAAGCTGCACACAACAGTGACTGTTGCGGTATGTTTGATATTATTGTTCTGCGCTGACCATGTTGCGAATCAAGATCATACTGTGTATACGATATTGACACCATGCCCGGGAGTTACTCCGGGTGGGATTTTAATCAGACTAATTTTGTTAACAATGTTAGCAATTCCACTTACAACATCTTCTAGTGGTTCTTTTTTTGGTTGTGTCAATGTTAATTTTGATATCATAAAGTTTCATATAAGTGGGAGGCATAGTGCCAAAGAATTCCTCTGCGGTTTCATTAATTTTTCTAGAGTGGACAAAGTCTATAGCGTCAACATGTTAAGAAATTGAACAATGAGACAAAGCATATAATACAGACATTTTTTGAGGCTGCAACCGCCATAAACAGAAATACAGCAAATAGAGCTTGCTGTATTTCTGGCAGTCACAAAAAGGAGGGTGGGGCAACGAACAAAAATGTGCAGCATCAAAGAAAAGATAAATGTTGATCAAAAATAAACCGATGAATTCTGTATCGCCAGGGCAGTAGAGCACCCTCATACTGCCCGGTAGTTGGATATATCCAGCATGTATGGAGGATTGAGAAGAAACTTTAAAACGGAGGCGCGTACTTCCTGGAATGCGCTGTTGTTCTTCCGGAGCTGTTAGAGTACCCCCGTACGCTCCTACCGGTCGAAAAGGCAGGTAGACACAGATTAGTCCGGGTCGAGTGAATGATATCCCAGCAAAGCACGGTCGATGCCCATGGTTCTAAGTCTGTGAAATTCACGAGACCTGAAAGATGAATTAGCACAAGACGGAATGGCGATCTTAGAAAAAGTGATTAAAGGGTTACAAAGCTGAGACCATTTTGCCTAAACTTTTGCATTTCTTAAATGCATCTGAAAGGGCAATATTTATATTTTAAACTGATAGAGAGACCACTGTCAAATTGTCAGATGTGAACTCTTTATATAGCGTCCAAGTCCGCTTACCAAGTATATGTTATGCGCTGACCAAGATATTTAATTTAAGGCAAGAGTACAAATTTGCGAATGAAATACATGATTTTTTTGTCATTAGAGGATGGTTTGTCTATTGTTTCAACTAAGGCTTGATTGTCAGTGTGGAAATAGATACATTTATTGGATAAGTGTTCTCCCTAGACAACAACTGCCAGAACGATGGGGTAGAATTCTAGAAGCGTTATATTCTGATATGCCCATGTCGATCACAGATGCCATAAAAATAGTGTGTGACCAGGATGGCACTGTATCCGACTGAGGCAGGATCATCTGTGTACAAGTCCAACGTGTCGGAGGTCAGCCAAATGTCAGGCAATAATAATAATAATAATATACCGTTAAAACCAGTTAAAAGGTTTGCCAGGCCCTTAAATCTTCCTTTACCTCTTTTGTTAATCTAATGTGGTTTAGCGATGTCAATTGTCAAGTTGATGAGTCGCCCGAGAAAAGCTTGTCCCGGCAAAACAAATGCGCAAGAAAAATCGAGAGTACATATGATGGATTAGAACTTCATGAGATTAATTTTATTTTAAGCAAGATATAAATGTACGAGTTTATTACATTTTTCTAATCTGTCCGTGGGAAGGCGAACCTCCATTCTCACGGAATCCAATTCGTATCAGACTTACGTCATGGTTGTTGACGGGGGAAATGTTTTATCCGCAGCCATAGTAACGCCAGTGTGGCACATACAGTCAGGAAGAGATCGATCTTCTGATGGCATTGGACACGAGTTGCATATAGTATCAAAACTTATCTAAAACATATGTCATGTATGTTATAGATAACTTTGTGTTCGCATTGAAGATAAATGAAAAAGGTCTCAAATATCTTGCAATTGGAACTTTAACCCATTGGTAAGCATTTGTCAAAACAATACATGTTCCACCACAAAAGCCAAAACAATCATATAGCATGGGACAAATATGAAGAATATGGAAGCATTTTATATGTCTGTTTTTGCCATAAAACACTCCTACCCAGCTGGTTTATACATGTAGCGAGAATCCACTGTCCTACTGTAATGTGGACGTTTCTAATTTTTGGAACAATGCTACGTTCAGGGCCATTACTGTGCGTATCTAACTGAAATTTGAAACTATCATCCAGCGAGTTATTCATGAGGGTAGAAAGACCTATGTATGAGTCCGCCCATTTGTTTGCCTTAACTTTATCAGGGATTAGATTTGATGGTGTGAACGACGAGCTTACAAATTTTGATTGTGAATGCCCCCCGGAGGCAGAAACGATTTGGACAACGTTGCCTGTATCCATCGGTGTACCTGTAAGTGAAGCCTTGGTTTCCACTATGGTGCGGGAGACCATGGATGCTGCTGATTTGTTGTCTGTTGCTACGGAGGGTCCAAGTTGAGACCCAGTTTGTGGACCATTTTCCGTGGTCGGCCTGCGCATAGCTACCAGCTGATCATATTTGTCATGGATCTCCTGTGTCACTTAGGTGGTAAGTCTGTCGGAGACCTCTTGAGTTATAACATTAAGAAGATTGGGGTCCAGCCAAGCCCCTTCCCTGGTTGATCCAGGATGAAGGTTGGCGGCCGTTGGCGTTGACAATGGTGCCTTCTTTATGGGCCTATTCACCGCCTCTTGGATTTTGTACCTTGATTGTCTGGCTCTATTCACTGTCATTTGCAACGCAGCCCTCTATGTAAGGGGCATGCTGTAACGAATGCCAGAAAAAGTTATTTACATACATTTTCGTGTATTACCACGTAACAATCGTTGCAAATGAATAACCTTTATTGTAATGTTATGAATACCACTGTTCACTGTAGTAAGAAGAGGCACAAACGTGGTAATAATAAGAATGAAAAAATGAAGAAAAGAACAAAATGTGAACGTTATGAAAATTATGGATCATTGTTTTAAGGTGCGGAATGCAACATCACCAGTATCAACAGAACAATTACAGGTCAGTGGGCCTAAACGAGCTTGGAAACACAATACCCATTAAAATGGAGGAGCGAAGTGGTGAAAGAAGAAAGCATGAATGACTAATCAAGTGTCAAGTAGTGAGGTGTGGGACAAAATTACGCCAAGCATGAAACCCGCAGCAACCGTAAAATGTAAGGAATCAACTGGTAAGCACACATGCCACTGATACGGAATCAAATGGTAATCATACAATCCAGTGTTACGGAACCAACTGGTAAACACACAGGCCAGTAATACGGAATCATCTGGTAATCACACAATCCAGTGGTACGGAACTAACTGGTAAACACCCAGGCCAGTGATATGGAATCAACTGGTAATCAAAAAATCGAGTGGTACGGAACGAACTGGCAATCACAAAATCCAGTGGTACGGAACGAACTGGTAAACACCCAGGCCAGTGATACGGAATCAACTGCTAATCATATAATCCAGTGGTACGGAACCAACTGGTAAATAAACAGGCCAGTGATACGAATCAACTGTGAAACAGAATGCTAACATAAAATCCAGCGGTACGGAACAGCTGGCTGCCATCCAATCTAATGGTACGGAACCAATTAATAGAAAAGGGTCCAACTAAATACTGCTAAGCCCGAGAAAGCCACAAAAGACCTAACAAAATCAAGTAAGGTCAAATCAAGAAAGTGCACTTACATTGTCAATCCGAGTATTGAACAAACTAAACAAACCAAAAAACCACTTGCCAACATAATTATGCACAACAAAAGGACCGAAAATTGAGCGACAAAGTTCGAACAATCCTAAAGTATTAAAGTATGACACCATCATGTTGGAAATGTTTGTTATTATTCCACAAACGGCTCCTCCGACCGACCAATGACAAAAAATGCAATCTTCCAATATGTTACAACCTTTCGGCCATAATCGACACATCATAACAAAGGTACACAAAGACAGAAAAAAGCGTATCACAGGGCTCATACAGAATTTAAGAATGACGAATTCAAAGACTTTCCCCAACTTTCAAATACCACAAACATATAGTTCCAAGACCTAGGTTGGCTAACATTTTTTGTATACAAGTTATGTTATACGAGAAAGCAAAGAATGCAAAATAATATAATATTGTTTAATGACGAAATGAAACTGAACGGGTCTTCAAAAGAAAGAAACCAGAAAAAACTAGACTACATCTAATTCTAACAACAATGGACAATTTTATTTGTGATTATGGAAAGAAATTAAAATGCTTGGGTTTATTTAATTTTCAAATGCTTTTAAAGACCCCAGAGTAATCAGCTGGATTTTCCCATACTTTCAAGTCCTTGAAAGTGGTACCTCAATTTTCCCAAACTGTCAAAAACATTCAAAGACAGTATGAACCCTGGTATTAGGAAGGTGCACATATGCTGCAATATCAGACCGATGAATAAATCAACCAAACCGACAAGCTAAGGATATACCGCGAATTTGGAGATAAATTAATTTGGATATATGAACTTAAGTGCAAGATTTTGGCACACTAATGCTATACCATTTGAGCTACTGAAGCTTGTAACAAACGTGGAGTTCTTTGCAATTCCTCTTAGGCTATTATCTTTGTGAAAGGAATTTATGCACGATGGGAAGTATATCTACGTTTAACTTTATGGTTCTCTGGTTTAATGTTGCGTACGACAGACAGATCGAGCCGGATAACTGCGTCGACTATTCTGCCCCCAACCCCATGCATATCACTTTTAGAATAGCGCCGAATATTAAAATCGGGACGCAATATATCGTCTATTTCTGACTTCAAATGATACTGCAATCTTTTACATATGGAATCACCCAGTATGAGTGTGACTTAATGTATAATAACAGAAACGTTAGCAGAATTTATGGAACGGAAACAAGTTAATGTAAGTAAATACTTAACTTCCAGGACGATTCGAGGCGGTCCAAATTCCACGAAATGAGGAAGATAACAAAGTGAGCCGATAACAACGGAGATAAAATTTCTACAGATAAAAGGAAACACGTCCGCACCCCATACGGAAATTGGCTCAACTGAAGCCGCATTCCCTATTAAAGAGAATCCCTCTGTCCACAGCCGGATCGAGAGTATTGTGATTGGCTGGGCAGAACGCGTCATTGAAAGCTTTGAATATATTGGCCCTTGACAGCGCGTTACATGACAAATCTGGCGGGAAAGTGTAGACTCAATCACACATCCCATAAATGTCCTTACGCGAGCGTAAATCGTTATATGTGTTTGTGTGAGTGGGTGTGGGCGGATGTGATTTGTGTAAACGACATTACAATAATCATTTCTTTTTCGTAATATTTCTTCATAAGTAGACAAAAGCAAGGATATGGAAAAATTAGTAAATTGATGTACTTTGGTTGATTATATTGCATTTGAAATAAAAGGTGATCGCATTATGACGATGATAAGGGTGATATATTGTCTGCAAAACCTTTCGCATATGTACGTTGTTAACATGATATAATCTCTTATTTTCAATGCTGGCAAGCCCGTTACCTTACTGACACGTTTTATGTCACATATGCACAAGTGTTCTTCCTTCTTGGAATTCAGATGTGAGTTACAATATGGCATTGTTTTTTAAAGTAGTCGGAACCTTTGCAAAACCAGTATTGTGATACAGTGGGCTTATGAATATAAATCTTGCTACAAATATTGCTAGATAGTTTTAAGAAAGACTTCCATATATCTTCGGATGGTTTGAATCAAAGATCCACATACTTAAGTCTAAAATCAAAATGTAGTAGTTTGTGGATGAATTCAAAATTTCCCAAACTTGTATAAAATAAGTTTTGTCATAGGTGATTGACAATATTCTAACATGCTCAGTTGTTAAATTCGATAGCAAAATATTAGCAACATTCTGATTTATTAGAAAAGCAGTCGTATTTAAGTATACTGGGTTTTAGACATCGCGTTGTTTACAACCATATACAGACAATGTGCAACGTTCATGGATATATCTCTTTTGATATGAATATGCATAACTTATTAACATCGATTACATTATACTCTTTGGCAGAATTGTTCTGGTGTTACGCTCTCTAGAATTATATATATATATATATATATATATATATATATATATATATATATATATATATATATATATATATATAAAGCAATTGTTTGGGGTGGGGTGGATTAACGGCCGTTTTAACACATTA
Source organism: Sinohyriopsis cumingii (assembly GCA_028554795.2). Taxonomy (NCBI): domain Eukaryota; kingdom Metazoa; phylum Mollusca; class Bivalvia; order Unionida; family Unionidae; genus Sinohyriopsis; species Sinohyriopsis cumingii. The sequence continues at coordinate 75,373,365 of CM068837.1, forward strand.
TTGAATATTGCCTATAAAATGACTTGAGAATGTAGCCTACATGCCATTCCATGAACGCACATCCTGCGAATCAGACTTTCTACGAACTGAACTCCATATCCCCTACCCTCCACAAGTACTACCATCACCAGTACAATTAATACATTTCAATATATTATACAAGCGGAAACATTTGTCTAAATTTGATTTCATATCCAATCCAATTTTAACAGAAAAAGTACTAACAACATTAATATATACAGATACAGTCCTCTGGAACAAATAATTTTACTGAGACATTCCTTAACTATGTGGTGAAAATTTGCTTCCAAACATAGATGTAAATAAAAGGGATACGTTTTTCATTATGCATTCTCGACTTGAAAGCTTGCATTTTTTTTCCAGTGCATTTGTTTTCGCTCTCTCGAAGAAAATCAATAGAGTATGTTAAGCAAACTCACTGACAGTTAAACAACATTAGACTTAACTGCACGGGATGAGACATCTAAGTGAAACGATGACATATACTACAGACAACCATGTGAGGTAACATGACAGTGGTTGAGATATGCATGCGACGTTATACTGCTAGTGTCTATAATTCCATGTGGGATGGTATGAAAGGTGCTCCTGACATCCGTTTGAGATGATATGAAATGTTGTCCAGACATCCACGTGGGCTGATATGAATGTGAGACGAGAATGTGGTCAATATATCCGTGTGAGATTATATATAACAAGTGGTATAGACATGAAGTCACTGATAATATAATACTAGTTTGTTCAGAAAAAGTAACCCCAAGGTGACTATATGAGTTATTCTCCAAGTGGCTTTACCCATGTAACTTAATTAAATCAACCTCATCTCTTTCAAATCCTTAAAATCTTTAATTTTCATGTGAATGAACAAATCTACCAGGCACTATATAACAAATCATTTTACGTAGCTCGTAAAGCAAATTATTTTAATTAAATTGCAATTTTGAATATGAAATACATTTATCTCACGAGATCGTATAATGCTAGTGTTGATAACATGTCGTATTGTTGATAAAACACTAGCAATAGCATGTTATGACGTCAGATATGGACTGAATATATAATTTGCTGAGAGCAATATGCATCCAAATATTACAGCATATTTTGCAGGTGGCTGATGAACAAAAACCCTTAATAACTGCATATATAGTTTCACACTAGAATACACGTGCTTCATTTACTTGAAAAGTATTGAAACTCTGTCAGTAGTTTATATCCTGTAATTTGAAATCTCTGTAATGTACAAATGCTTTTAAATCAAATATAACCGCTTAATAAATTATATGGTCTTAATATAGTAACGTAGCTTATATTCAAATTTAAAGTGGGTTCATTAGCAATGGCAGATGTGTGTATGTTCAAAATACAATGAAGTGACTGCATGATCTAGTATTCATTAATGTGAACTATTGCTTAACATTTTTGATGTTAAGATAATGAAGAGAAAAACGTGTAGTCAGTCATTTACATATAATGGGTACTATTCAGAACAGTTATATCCAGATGGAGACCGTAACAAAAAAGCAGACCTACCGACAAAAAAAGAGAGATAGTGAGTGTGAGTGATATGTAGTTTTAACGTAGATTTAAACAAATTTCAGTCATATGGCTACGATGTATATAGTGTGGCAGTTTATAGTGATGCATATGTTAGGGATTTCATGCCGTATACACGTATAATGATAACCTACCTAAACACATTAACCTGACACCAGAACGACAAGTCCAACAATTAACATATTAATGCTGAGCGCCTTGTGAGACAGCTGGTTATACCATTTGTTATAAGTCTTTGCTATAACTCAGCCGGAATTCGGACCCGTGACCTTCGCGGCGGATGTTCTAACAAGTATAACCACTAGCCCACCTGAGTGGTATATATATATATATATATATATATATATATATATATATATATATATATATATATATATATATATATATATATATATATATATATATATATATATAGGGATACACAAAAATAGAGATACATTTTTCATTGTCTTTTTCCACAAAGTTGTATCCGGTTACGTTGCATCATAAGGGTATATTTTGGAAATTTATATCTGTCTCACACCCTGGATGAATCCGCCCATGCCTGCCATATTTAACATGAAACGTGATACGAAGTTTCAGATCTTAGAAAAGAAAGTACATCTCGAAACAGAACAATAATTTCTTACATATGGTATTCATCTCAAACCTAGTTCTGGAGCAGTGTGAGATCAGTGGGGAAATTGTTGGAGTATTGATCACAATGATGCAGATTTGATTCACACCTTTGATGAACCCAGATCGTCTGCAGTGTTACGTTTAAAGTGTCGATAATTAACTGTCCATTCCTAAGTTGGATACAGATACTCAAGTGCTCATGTTCCGTAAATAATAACAATAATAATAATAATAATAATAATAATAATAATAATAATAATAATAATAATAATGATAATAATAATAATAATAATAATAATAATAATAATAATAAGCGCATTGCTGTTCCGCTATCTGAGTTGAATTTGATTTCAAATTAGCAGTAACTGATATCGAAAAAGCACGTAAACCAGTCAAAAATAAATATAATAGAATAGACTGTCGTTCTTTATCTTGTCATAACCATTTTTGAGAATATGGAATAATGTAAATAATCATTTTTTTATATCGAAGCTCATCTAGTCGAATAAAATATATGTATAATTAAACATGTTGATGCGCCTATTAGTTTTGTTGATCAAGCGATTTTGAAAGTTAAAACTTGATCACTTATTGTTTGATCAATTAATTTAATAGTTTTAATACGCATAACTGCCGAATAGGTATAACAATTGAATTCAATTAATTAAAGCATGTGGTATATGTGCAATATAAAATTTAAATAGAGAAATTACTAACATGTAAAACAGAAAATCTGGACAAGTCATCAAGTTTGCTTATGCAGCACTCTCAACATTATATATATATAGGCAATTATGGACTCTAAGAGGACCTCACCGTTGTGCTGCTAGAAGAAACCAATGCTGCTGATTTATTTCTTAGATAAGACAACTTTTTATACATAAAGGATACACAAGAAAAGTAATAAGTGTTATTAAATATGCCCCTTTTTGTTCACACATTGCATATAGTTATTTCGTACCAAGTTCAATTTAAAAATACTTGTCCATATTTGCTTTGTTTTATAAAAACTTAAGCTTTTCATCACTTTGAAAGTATTCATTTTCGTATTTGCATTGTTTTTGAATATTTTTGTTCTCATTTCCAAAATAAATGTGAACATTTTGATATTGTTAGTCATTGAGAAATTTTGACTGTTTCGACGGCGATTATTATCTTGTCAAAAGTCATGTTAGAACAAAATAAAAAGATATATAATTGTCATAAACTGTATGTATTGCCTAATATCCTTAAGTTATTGTCATTCATCCTATTTGACAAACACGTTGAAAGGGTAACTTTAAATTCCTAGCCACCATTAATACATATGAGAAGGCTCGAATATGAACCTCAAACACCTCATAAAGCAAAATTTGAGTTTGACTTTAGAAAAAAGCTACAAAACTGAATATTCAAAAATATAAAACTTTGAAAAAATGATGACTATATCCCCCATGACCATAACATACATGATTTTCTCCCACAAGGTAATTTTTTATGCTAGACTGGCAGTTGGGACAGAGCAATAATTATATAAATTAAAAAAAAATATGACAATGTATTAATACATTGCATTTAAACTTGAGCACATTTTAATAACTAGAATGCTAACAATGTAAATAAGTTTATAATTACTTTTGTCAGGAACGTTAACAGTTTTAAAGCCTAAAAAAAACTTAGAAAATTCCTCACAATTTAAAATTTAATTTCACTTCTAAACCGCTAATAAGTGGAATTGTTGTGCCCTGCTTATGAATTTATTGTCATTGAAAATGTTTTACACAGGATGTCTCTTCATATTTTTTGCAGAGCAAAAACATTACTTAAAGTTAGAATAATGGAACAACATGTCGTTAGGGGTACAAATAACGCAGTAAGGAATCTTGAAAATGTTAATTTTGGTTTTGTCAAGCACAATTTAAAACTTCTTTAATTCTTTACGTGTCATTGAATCTCAAAAGCAAAATGGTCTTCTATGTTGTCGTTTTGCATAGATGTTTCACGTGTGATGAAGATTGTAGACAAATATTATTTGTCTCTGACCTCTGCTGCCTAAATTATATTCCACTCCCATTACAGATATTTAAGAAATATTTTTCATATGTTGTTGGTCACTGATCGAAGCTGGTTAAAGTATACCTCTCTCCCATTGCTGATAGCTATGAAACTTTTTTTTTATTGTTACTCCTGAATGCAGTTGGGTTTACCCTGAAGGGAATGGTTTCTTTTTCGGTATTTTAACATCAAGGATATTTGCATTATTTTTCTCTTCAAGATTTAATTTTGTATATGTTATATCGATCACCTATTACTATATATTTATTAATGATGCTTATTGAAAGGCAACAAACAGTTTTATGCAACACTTGCCACAAAGAATACCAGTTTTGACAGCATTGCTATTTTAAATTATTCCTTTTTTTGAATTTTTAAAATATTGTACAAAACTGTAATAACATTGTACAGATCATTATGAACTGACAACATATTTTTGAACAAATCCAAGTATCATGGCAGTTTATTATAAACATCAATTATATTTGATTTAAATAAATAATCAAAAACATACTGACCAAAATATAAAAAATCTTTATCAAATTGATTTAGGGTGCGCAATGATCAGATTTGTTCACAACCATCAAACATTTACTCCTACTGAATATTTATTGAGTGATTCATTGGTAGACCCACTACGTACTTCCGAATGCAAATCTAAGCGTTCAACTTGTATGTGAAATTGTATTGTGAAAATGTCAAACTTCTGAATTTTTGCTTTCACCAAGTTCATTTGAATGCTTAATTTGTCCTGAAAATAAGATGACAGAAAACGTACGTTTCCATTCACACACACGCGCACACTCTTGCACACACACACACAAGAGGGCTGGAAAATCATTTTGTTTGCTGTATGGCATTCAAGCAAGTAAGGTGTGGTATAAATTAAACTGTACCAGCTATGTACTGTCATATTTCGACTACAAAATCAAAATATGAAGCTCTAAAAAGAACAATATAGTTTGCTTTTCTTTTAAAAACACAATTATGAAACGTTAAGAAAAACAAAATATCTCTATCAGTAGTACAAATATGTCAATATCAATTTGCATATCGTTATATTACCCATACAGGTATTACATTATTTTGTTTTGTTGTGATCGAAGCATTGAACTCCACTATTACATATCTACATAATGCTTTTCTTGCTTTTGAGAATGTTGAGTGTTTATTGATTGATATTGTACATTGTTTAGAATTAGAGATTGATGTAAAATTGGTATATTGTTGATAGGCATTTCAAGCTACTAAACAAGCTGCAAACTATTACACTCAGTGTTTTGCCACGAAAACATGTCAGCGCATATAATCTAGTCTGTTTCAGATTAAAATGGTTGTTTTCATCAGTGCTGTTTCTCTACTTTCTTCATGATTATTGCATTTCTATCCAGAATAACTCGGATGAAAACAATCGTGTTGTCTTTTTATGACATTATTCATTATTACAGGTCTAATCGTAGGCAATTAATTATATAAAATGTATTTAAATGTATGTTCTTACTAATGAAATAACAATTAACATAACTTGGATAGGGCAATTGCTTCCTTGATTGATATTTCCTTTGCTATTATGTTCTGCATCTGTTCTTTTAACTGAATCAAAATCACAATGACATTTGTTGTTAAAGTATTGATGCCAGTTTAAACTGAAGATAATGTTTGATGCCTGACTGTTTTTTAGAACAGTAAAGCTGTGATTATTCAGGCTTTTTAGTGTTTATCATAATCTGATTTATTAGTGGAAGTGTCAATAGGGTATAATGAAGCAATTATGTCGTACCCTAAAGGCAGTCTGACACTTGTTAGACATATATGTATAATCTCCTGTTATTGTTTTTAGAAAATGTGTTTACATTATTATATTTTACAGCTGTGAAATTCAAAAGATTTCATTTGAGAATTTGAATGTCAGAACGACTATGTATGGTGTCCATTAAATCATGTTCCATATGTGGCAGATAAAAAGTTTTCCTAGGATACACACAGACACATATTCACACACACACAGACACACAGACACACACACACACACACATACATATATATATATATATATATATAACAGAGAGAGAGAGTTGTTTACACGTTGAAATTTACACATTGAAACTAACAGAAAGTTAGTTAAGAACATCATCCTTTGTGGAGTATAAATTTAAAAGTGTACAGGCAAGGTGAAAACGGCAATTATTCCGCAAAACTAGGTTTGAATCTACATTAAGTATGAATTTTTTATGTATTGGGGGTGTTTCAGTGTTAATGCCAGATGCATTTTATGTAGTTCAAAAACATTGTAATTAATTCAAGTTAAAGTATATACTGTTTTGTGTTTGCACGTGAAACATCTTTAGTACTGACATCTGAAATGAAAATGAACTTTTAGTTTCTATGCTATGCATATTCCAAGAACAAATGATGAAACATGCTCTTCAGGATTCATTTCGCAGGGTCGCCGCAGCGTTAGCCACATTCATGTTTGTGTCATAAGAACAGTATTTTCATGAGAAAACGGTAGGCTTGGAATCAACATAACATGATATAATAACTCGCTTTATTATATTTTATAAACTGTTATGCAATGAGTGACCACAAAACTATCCCACTTATCAGTGCGGCAAAATTAGTTTTCAGCATATTGACAAGGATACGTTACTTAGATGAGAAATCAAATGTGGTGAGTGAAATATTTGTCTGACTATATAATTTCCATGTCTAAAAGTAAATGCTATTTTCATATAATAGTATATTTCACTAAATCAAAACATAATTATTTTTCGTGTTGCAAGTTTAACTTATGTCGAGACACACATAAAATAAGATGAAATGATCACATGAATGTGTAAATTCGATGAAACATATGCCATGAATAAGCAGCGTTATTAAAATGTCTAATATTAATGTCCGTTTTGTTTCCAGTCCCAAACCATTTTGACAGTAAAAATAAATAAATAACATGAAGCACTGAAATGCTGTATGTATTCATTTTCATGTCCATCTTCATAGACCCAGATCTGCCAGTTCATAATGTGAGGGAATATGCGATTGTTTGCAGATTGTTTGGCTCAATCAGTAGAACAAACATTACACACCTTGATGTGCAAGTGAATTGTAAGATGACATATCAGGGTATAAGTTATTTGTATTTGGACACAACTTGCAGCAACATATATGTGTTAATAAAATATTGGGGCTAGAAGAAAAGAAGAGAAGCAACGAATGACCAAATCGTATAACGTTCTCACCTTTCCATATCATTGCCATCTCACCTCTGCGTGGGAACAATTATTTGACTCAGTTAATATAAATATATGAGCAAGCTTGCCAGTAGTATCTCATGGGTTGTTGGTTCTACATAGGGTTTCTACTGGGTTCTTCGCAGCCAGTTATACAGGCTGCCTTATATTTCCTATTTTGTGCTAAAACATGACATTATGCCCATAAGAAGAAGAAGAATATCAACAACAAAACAATATACCAACGGTGAAGATAAAATTATACAAATCTCATCTAGAACATAGTCGGTTCTCTCAAATTACGTTTCATAATACTGGACTTTTTTCGATTCAACAGAAAATTAAGGGAACAATTTATCCAACACTAAATTAAAAATTGATAATCTTTTATAATGTCTTGTTATGTGTGTATATATATATATATACATATGATGTCTTCATAATGTTGTCAGTCTGCACCGTAACATGCTTACCTAGCATGGATATACAAATACAGGTGATTCATTTGGAAATCCTAAATGCAACATAATGTATTCATTTTGGATTAATTTATAATGTATTTGATATATTCAGACATTCATTCCTTGGAAGAAAAATAAATATTTTAGGATGAAGTGAATTTTTGGGGGTTGTGTTTAGTGTCGACTGAATATTCATTGAAGTAAATCTGTATATTGTAATGATTTAATACATGTTTTGCAACTGTTACAAGCTTACTCTACGTTGCCTTTCTATGGTTGCTACTTTATCTTTAGATTAATGTGTGTGATTAACGTTGCTGTCAACAAATATTTTAATTATTGATGACTTACAAATTTGTCAATATAACAAGTTAGCCTAAATTGCCAACCAAATCACTCATTAAAGCCCCATTTTGCATAGAAAAGTATGGCTTGTATCACTTGACAGTCCCGATAAATACTCATTCGATTTATGTCTAGAGCTGTACATGGTTTACATCTTCTAGGAAGAAAACATGTAATATACATTTTTTTAGCAACTCTATAATTATGGTAGTTTATTTTCCCCGTAATGCACATTTAATTTTGTTCAGTCTTCCGTTTTATGTTATTATCTTGCCTTCCTTAAGGTATAGCAGAGCATGATTGTTACTTTGTTTTTGAGTAATCTTAATGTTGATATCACCAACATTTACACGAGTTTGTCTGCCTTATTAACCTTCAGAATTAAGAAATTCGACAGATTTTCAGTAAAAAATAAATTTCTTGTGAAATCCGAAGAGTATATGTCAATCCGTCTCGTTAACTTTATCCTTGATTTTTTTCTACGGGGACGGATAATTATTTTTTTGCGATGAAAATTCTCAGGATTTCACAAATAAATTAATATTTGCCGTTTCATTCATTAAATCCAGCAAGTGGCCCAATTATTGGTCTGTTAGTTTGAAATGTATTATTGATAACACACAATTATGAGATCGTAGATAGACCAGATTGATCGGTTATTGTACAATCAGAAATCCGGGTGATTCTTTCGGTGTGAATGAATAAAGAATAAATCCTTGCTGCGCTTGATTTGATATTGTTATGTCGGTGTTGTAGCTCCCATCAATTACATCACACACAAGATTGACCGCGACCACATAAGTTATATTTACGATTTCCGTGGATACATGTCGTCCTTGCCCTTGTGGATTGTTATTGTGGTAGTGCTTTTGTACCGTGCAAGTATATCAACGAAGAACTCATCGATGATTTTGGTGGTGAATTTTTTCAGTTCGTCTGCGCTATACCCGGATATTTTATAATTTGGCAATTCAGATTCCTTTATTGTGTATGCAGTTAAAATCGTTGTTTAATGCGAATCATGTCGTCGGTGTAATCAATTGCTGCCTGAATTACTCGTTGGTTAATATAGTCCATGTCGGATACAAGCTGATTTAATATTTCAATGTGTTTAATGATTTCACTTTGTGAACTTGTTATATCAAAAGCATGTTCTTGGAAACTTTGCCGTAGTTTTTCTTGTCGTGTTGTATGTTCTTGATTAATGATTTTAAAATGTTCAATAATTTCATCTAGGCGAAAAACAAAAGCTTTATTTCCTCCTCTGTGATCTTGCTCATAAATAACATACCATTTTTCGCGGTCTTTATCACTGAAGTAAAACTTACTACCCAAAGTTACGCCTGTTATATTAAGCAAATGTAGTTTGTATGACAGGTTAACATCGTGGTATGATTACTTGTCCGTGGTATAATCAGACTGTTTGGGTTCAGGTGGTATTGGTATTGTCGGCGGTGGAATTTCAGGCCATCCTAACACAGTTCTGATCGAACTCTCATAGATATCCACGGCATAGTCGGGAGAGTTTATCTCAATCGCAAATGACAGCGTTGGTTCATGAGCGGTTATTGCTATTTTGGATTCCTTCCCGGTGGTTTTTTCAACGTTGTAATTCCTCTTTCATTTCATCGAGGTGATAACATCCGATTGGTATTCCAACAACGTTTCAGTCGGGTTTACCATCATGTTTACTTTTATTTCCAAACACAAAACGAATTATTCGCTGGTAATACACCAAATGATTTTGATCTGATATTTGGATAGCTGTGATATCCTCGTAATTGTGCTAGCGCAATTTCGCTCACCGCAATTGCTGTTGGAAAATTAATACTGAATTCATGCTTAGTTGAGCTTACTGTTATCATTGTGGTCCTTGCCGGAATTGTAACTTCGGCTATCTGCTGCAGTAAATATGTCATTATTCATGTTCGTTGTTTTCAAATGGTGGACTTCATCGCATGTATTAACCATTAGCGCGAATTCGGAATCTGATATCTTTTCATCGTTGAGGCTTGATGATATCAGCGACGCTAATTTTGAGTATGTTGCTGCTGCTGTATTTAATCGTGTAATTTCGTGCTCGTGCACCTGGATATCTTTTTCGCGATAATATTAAAAGTACCTGCGATTGCCGCTGATGATGAAACATATTGCTATTGCTACTGCAGTTGTTACTGGCGTTAACGCTAATAATAATACTCCGGTGGATGCAACTAACGCGGGTATTGAATAAACTAACACATCCAGCGCGATTACACGCCGCTTGTATTTTTTACTTTTATTGTGCACGTGTTGACTGCCATTCACGTACTTGATCGTATCTATATTGCTGAACATCAAGTAGTATTGTACGCAGTGACCATTTGAGGTGTTTCTGCTACAAGTACCAAACACCACCGGTAAGATGTTGCGGTTAATTTCTTATCGGCTGTTTCCAGTATAAATATGTATTCGGGTTCCGCTATTTAATATGATAGTCACAGCTCCAGAAAACTTGTCGGTGAATTGCCTTCAAGGATATGTTGTAAATATCTCAAACTTTGCAGCAATGAATACAGACAAGCTGCACACAACAGTGACTGTTGCGGTATGTTTGATATTATTGTTCTGCGCTGACCATGTTGCGAATCAAGATCATACTGTGTATACGATATTGACACCATGCCCGGGAGTTACTCCGGGTGGGATTTTAATCAGACTAATTTTGTTAACAATGTTAGCAATTCCACTTACAACATCTTCTAGTGGTTCTTTTTTTGGTTGTGTCAATGTTAATTTTGATATCATAAAGTTTCATATAAGTGGGAGGCATAGTGCCAAAGAATTCCTCTGCGGTTTCATTAATTTTTCTAGAGTTTATACGGTGATTTGTAAACGCGTTTACGTGAACATCATACTCGGCCCGCAATGTAGATAATTTACCATCAACGGTGTTGTAGTTAACCTCAACATATTGTTTTCTTGCGGCGTCTTCGTCGGATGTTGGATCCGCTAACACCACTTTTTTATTTCGTTTCATTTTGAGTTCACCTGGCATTGTGTCGCCGGTATTTTTAAATGATTAGCAACACATGCTGCGATTTTATATGTGAAGCTGACAATTTATATATTTGAATATCTGATTCTACCACCGTCAGTAAACACATGTATGCTATCTGTCACCACACCGAGTACTCGTCGAACTATGTCTTTCCATTTGATATTGCTGGTTTTTGGCTTGCCATGCCGGTCCTGAAAAATAACAACCTCATCTGGTTCTACCCCGGATAAGTTTAAAAGAGTATTGATTTCATTTTTAGTTTGCATATTTTGATAAATCTACATCGTCGCGTTTTGATAAGAGTTCTTCCGTAAATATCATTCATTATTAGTTAGGGATTGTTTCAGATGTTAAATTTATCCGCGGTATACTCGTGCATGACTTTTTGAAGTGGTTTGGTTGATTTCGATAACCCGTCAAGTACATTAATTACTTCACGGCCACATATCAGATGATCAGTGTTCGTGTTGGTAGCGTTGAACACCATACTATAATGGGAGTACTTTGTACGTATTTTATAAATTCAACTGGTGCTAACCCATAGTAATCGAAATAAATAATTCCACGTTGATGTATCGCGTAAGCAACCCAATGAGTTCCTGGACCATTTATGTTATCGAGATTAATAATTCCAGTTTATGGATTATTTGGTTGACGCGGTAACTGATCTCGCATAAAACACCTCTGATTTTGTTATATTTTAAGTTGTTTAGCAGCATCGAGTATATACAAAGTTGACATCGGCGTGAGACTCGATATGTCTGTTCTCAACGGCGTTTGGGGTACCATGAGGGTGGAGTTGCAGGTAGTCTTACACCCTTTCAGTACCATGAGGGCGGAGTTCCTGGAAGTCTTAGACTCGCTCCCTTTTATTGTACCCTCGTCCAGTTGATTTCTTTAATGCCATTCTAGCAGCGGTTCCAACAGCCCCTAACGCAGCTGCTTTTGTGACAGCTGGAGCAGCAGCATATATCAGCGCTGGTATTGCTGAGAGAAGTGGAAATATACCACCCATTTTAATGATGGCACTTAGTGCGAAATCAAGTTGAACTCCGGTTTTTGCTTGCTGCACTTTATTGAAATGTTTTGTTGAGTTTTAGTCAACGATAACTTGTTTGGACCACCACTCTCGCCGTAATGTCATTTTTCTTCCGCATGCGCTCGCGTTTTTTATTGCAATTTTTTCAACTGACCGGGAGTCAGATTGACAATAACGTGACTGTATGACATTTTTATAATTAACGCGGTTGGTCTAATTGTCTACATGTAATACCGGTGCATCAATAACTCTCATTCGCCCACCAACACCTTCAAGTAACATTGAGTTATCGCCGAGTATAACAGCAATTGCCGAATAAGGGGTGGACCAGCTATGTCAGGAGGACGGGCTGTTACATTAGCTCGAAAATGTATAGCAACGACATATTGTTTAACTAAATCAAGATGCTCTAGTGAAAAGTAATAGATAGGATAATTTGTCATAAAATCCAATTGTGATATTTGCAAGCCAATATCTATATTTAGATCACGCACATCCTATTTTGTCAAACGATGATATACACGTGCAACATGATTATTAACAAAATCTAACAGTATATTCTCACATGGTTCTTGATGTCCGTTTAGTCTAAAGGAAACTTCAGAAACTCAGAGTTTATCAAATATCATATGACTACATGTTTGTGAGTTTCTGAAAATATGTAATGGTGTATAAACTCCTTGCCGCGATGACATATGCCATGTAAATAAACCATTGATATTACTTTGAGCACTATATGTTGTTAATGTAAGCCACGATAACAACGATTTACCACCTTGATCCATACAAGAACGTAATCGCTGTTTTTCAGCAATTGCCGGTGTTAGTATTAACTTACCAGCATCACCCGCATATTGACATAAATTATCATCGTTATCAGCTGTTTAAAAAGTACAACTGTATGTTTTGCTCCAAAAATTACTTTTCTAACATCTCTACAAAATCAAAATGTATGGGACAGTGAAATTGCGCATGGAAACTTATACGACTACCATTCAACATTAATGTACCCGTTGCAAATCCTAAATTAAATTATGTGTTAGCACCATGAATCACCGGACATGCATCGGTGTCAGTGTTGTCGGCATTATTTATTGGCCGTCTTATACTGTACTGATCACTATTAGGAAAATCAGAAGTGTCTTTAGAAAACATTCTTGACGTACCAGCTTATCTTGTACACTCATCAGACTATCTTGCCAAACCTATTATTGTTGTAGCAACATCGACATTACTTTTAATTGATTCAATTTGTATTCCTTCAATCATATACGTGGCGCTTTCAAACAAGGCCATACTTTCTTTATTAACAAAACCGACTTTAACATCACGTCCGTATTCTGTATCATCCGTTTTCATAATGTCACCTCCTACTTCAATAAATGTTTCAGCGGGTAAGAACTATATGCTTGTATCTTGAACTCGTAATTCAATTCGTCCACGTTGATGTGGCGATGCTGCTTCATACGAATAATACTGAAAATCACGCACTGATTCATTTTTAAGAAACGGCTAGTCTATGTCAAACGCATTGTCGGATTCACTCTTAAACATTTTATTATAATTTGTTATCCTTTAAAACGAAGACAACTTCCTGATATCAGACTTGTATTTATTTGTTCAGTCCCTTGATTCATCAGCGCTGCTAGTTTTTGATTTGCGGTTTGATTTATTACTTTAATGACATTTGCGGGCATAACTTCAGTACTGGGTAATTTCACTGGAGGTGGTTTGACCGCTTTTGCTCTGCGTATTAATCGTGCTAGTCGGTCCTTGATTGCCAAGAATGCTTTACTGGCAACGTTACCAATATCACCAGGAGCTTTATCGCGAGTAATATCCATGGGTTTCATTGATAATTGTTTTGCAATTGGCATTGCTTTGGTGGCTATCCTCGTGAAGAAACCCCGACCAACATCACCAAGTCCATTTCCGTAAGTCATCCTATATACTGGTAATCGTGAATTTACCACCCTGACCATGATTGGTCTACGATGAGGATTGTGTACGATCATTTTTATTTAATTATTTATTTATCTAATCACTGTGACAATTAGTCACTATGATAATCATCAACGAGCTCATCAATAATCTCTCGGTAAATACCAGTATGCATGATACCGCCTTGAAATAATCGTCGACATATATCAGCTGCTTCATTAATTATTTCTGGTGAGTTATTTCCAGCTCGGTTTCCTCCTATGAGAACTTCTAACCGTTGCACGTCATCGAGGATACAGTTAGAAAAAACAGGACCACTTCCCAAACCACTTCCGGTTGCTTCTTCTTCTGTTGTTTCCGTGCTTTTCTTAAATAGCATTAAGGGTGATCTTTCACTCCTTGATTTTTGTAAATAGCTCTTCAGACATTTTAATTTCCTTTCATCAACTTTTGCTGGGGTGAAGAAGACTGTTCTTGTTAGATTTGTTGCTGCGGTGGAGAAGACTGTTGTTGTTCTATTTATTGCTGCGGTGGATAAGATTTTTGTTGTTCTATTTGTTTCAGTGTCTCTTTATAAAGTCTCTTCAAAAATAATTCTGTATTCTAAAGTATCATGTCTGGCTTGTTGTTTTTTTTTTTTGTTGTTGTTTTTATGTATGCGATATATCCATTTAATAAGATTATCATCATTTACATTTTCAGAACTAGATTTATTAAATATACTAATTAATATTTTTTCAGGCAATTTTTCTCTTTTGGTATTTATAATATCTTCGCCAAAACCCTGCCTAAATCTTGGAATCAGTTCAATATTGTCTCTTATTGGTTTAGATGCAAGTTCTTGTTCAACGTCGTCAACGTCAATATAAATGTTTGGAATACCTTCAAGTATTTCTTCGCCGACGGGTGGAGGTTGAGCTGCAGCTATATCAATTGGAAGTTCTCGTAAAATCTGTTTATCTTTTTTAGTTCTCGCTGCTAGTTGTTCCAGTCTGCTCAGCGGTTTGTTTAAATACTGGAAGAAAACCCTTGTACCTCTCACTCTCATCCTTAATATCTTCCCATATAGCTTTTTCAGTAACCGCTGTAATGGGTTTAAATAACTGTTCTGTACGCGTAGCAAATTCCGCTTGTGCTTCTTGACGTTCTTTGAGTTTTTGTCTTACAGAATCACGAACATGAATACACATTTTGATTGCTTCTAGTCGCTCTCGAGCTAATCTAGTGGTATATGCTTCTCCGATGTTTGCCATTATTGATATAAAAATGATTTAATTTATAGCAGGATAGATGGCGCTGTCACCAACTTGGCACCGACTTGATCGCGTATTTTCCTGAGATTGTTTGCGATAAGCGATAGGCTGGGTCGTCGACAGGGTTGTCTCATACTGGATACTGAGGCAATCACGATTTCTTTTTTATCGATTTTTTCAGAAGGGCTTATTTTTGCGAAACGGAGAGTGAGCCAATTATGTTAAGCTGGAGTATATTTCAGTATGTACAAATCTAATGGCTTTACTATTTCATGTCCCAAAGGTTTACTGTATATATTCATTTTTCTGATTTCTAAATAATATTTTCACAGTCAAAATAGTTCAATAACATTCGTAGATTGAATGATACCAAGTGGTCTAAAATAACATTACATTTTCAGGCAAGATAAATTGTAAGCAAAAATGTTATGAAAATGGGAAATTGCAAGTACTATTTAAATTGATGTTTTCTTGTCTTTACCTGACTCAGAAGTTTAACGTGAGACGTGAAAGTATCTTCATGGATACAAATGTAGGGGCAACAGATGCAAAATAGCAGAGAGCGAATTCAAAGGAAGAAACATGGATGTTTCAGTTACCTTGCTAACCAGGAAGAAAAGCTATGTGTAAGAAATACTAATACTGCTCCGTAATTGTCCAGAGTATAACCCAATATTTTGATTGCAGTTCAATTCTTTTTCGCATTATTACCAACAATTTAAAATGCGAATCAATGCAATTAAATACAATTATTCGCGGATTTCAATGGATATAATTCGCCACAAACAAATTTAAAAAAGTAAGATATATAGTGTCAATTATTGGTAATTAGCAATTTTTCTTCAATCAGCTTCCTTGAAACTTAAATTATATCAAGTTTCAAGTTAGAATATTGTATTATTATTTTACTTTCCCGAATGTTAAAGCTGATTCCACCCTCAATTAGAGATTGTGACACATATTTTGCTAACCATTATTTGTAGCACTATGCATATAGCCCGTTATCTTATACCTTTTCCTGACGATTTAGCATGACCATTTTCAGTATTATTATTGCCTGAGTAGTGCGTTTGCGTCATTGTTACTTTCCGTTTCTTCTGACTGACTTTTTATTTGTAAGGCATATATCCCAAATTCGGTATGATTACTTATTCACAGTCCGTGTCCTAGACAGCGTCCTCATTTGCCTGCTTGAATTAAGAAAAATCATCATATCCTTAAACGGCTTTATCTAATATGATTTTGTCAAAATCATACATGCTGTAACAGTACTATTCCATTGTCAAGTTATTGCTCATATATTATATATGGAATCATCCATCATCAAGTGCCATTAAAATTGCTAGGTACCTTATTTGGCCTGTGATCATCTACTTTGGGTCGTTGTTCAGTTCATATCTACGTCAGTCCTATTACATTCGTGAATCCCAAAATGTAATGTACCCGTGGTGATTATAAATCAAAGATTAACAATCCCTGGAAGCACGAGTTTGTATCAGAACATTTGTCAATAAGACATAAAGCAAAACAATGAAAAGACTTATTTACAAACACAGTACTGTATGATTACATTTAGATTTGCCATTGACTTATTTACACATACATTGCTGTATGATCACCTTTAGATTTTCCATTGACTTATTTACACACACAGTACTGTATGATTACATTTAGATTTGCCATTGACTTATTTACACATACAATGCTGTATGATCACCTTTAGATGTTCCATGGTCTTATTTACACACATAGTACTGTAGGATTAAATTGAGATTTCCCACTGACTTATTTACACATACAATGCTGTATGATTACATTTAGATTTTCATTGGACTTACTTACATATGCAATACCGTATGTTTAAATTTAGATTTTCCATTGACGTATTTACCCATACAATACTGTATGATTGCTTTTATATTTTGTATTGACTTATTTGTACATACAATACTGTAGGATTGCATTTAGATTTTTAATTGACTTATTTACACGTACTATATATAGTATGTATTATTACATTCAAAAGGTTCATTTAACGCAAGTGTCAGTCTTATGGAGACCGGTCAAACGTACTACTATGAACAAGAAAATACCATGTTTCTTCACACACACAGATATATATATATATATATATACATATATATATATATATATATATATATATATATATATATATATATATATATATATATATATATATATATATATATATATATATATATATATATATATCGATATATCTTTTATGATAAAAAAAAGTTTTGTATCCATATTAAAGAGATTTATCCATAGGCTTTTACGAAAAAGGTTTATCCATCAGCTTTTACGAGAATGAAGATCATTTAGGAAAATATAGTTATATCCACCAGTTTTTATGAGATGGATTCAAGCTGTTCCATGATATTCGTCAAACTCGATGGGAGCTTAATCCGTCAAAGAGAAAACGGGATAAAATTCCACCTATTGAGATTCTTGCATTGCCATCATGGTGGGTGGCATGGCAAACAGACCCAGTTCAACTTGGAACAGGCGCAATACTCTCGGTGTATCATGTTTTCTGTTTCTCAATAATTTGATAATCAAAAACGTCTAAGTCTCGAACGGTTCTTTTTTTCTTTGTCTTTTTAGCTTTAAAAGTGCTCCCAAGAAGACTTCTTTAGGGACTTGTTTGTCGATGATAACATTTTGGAGAACTTCTTTATCGTGTGTCAAACTTTCAAAGCGTGCAATCCTAGTGTCACCATCGGTTTCAACACCGGGGCCACCGAACGAAAGGCTGATTTCAACATATCTCCAAAACCGTGTCCTCGCTGTCGAGCAACGCTTCGGTACACTGGATACATGAACCGTTTTCGAAAACGGAATTTGACCGTGACTTTCCCTTTGGTGAATGGAATATTTAGTCCCAGATCTCCTTTAAAAAAAATGTTGACAGTGTCCAAATAAGACTTGCTAACAGGCAAATAGTGAGGATGTACAAATTCGGGGTGAACGTGATCAGTGTTTCCACCTTCCTCGTCAGCGTTCGTGACAGAATCCACTTTGAAAGGAATGACACTCATTAACGGTACGGAGATGTGTCCCACTACGTTATACTCCACCACATCGGAGTAAACAAAGATCAAATTCATTCCTTGGTTCAGTTCTACCGGGGAAAGAAAAAACTTGGCAAAATAATCGCTGTCGGAAATGACTGGTAATTCGTTTTTCCTGATCGTTTTCATTATCATCTCCATGTCCCCGCCCAACATGTCAAACAATTCAGGGCAAAAAAAAAGGACAACACTTTGAACCCCTCAGGAAATTTCATTAGGAAGCGACGAGCTACTTTGTGGTACTCCAGGGTGACACTGTTTTTGACACTCACCAAAGCTTTAAGAAACACGGCATTAAACAGGGATGTAATGGTGCTCACCAAATGTTAACCACGAAAATAATAGCCTGGGGGAATAATCAAGTGATAGGTCGACTTTTGAATTTCTGAGTTATGTGTTTTCTTATCATATTTTACATGGGTATTCAAGTACTTTGACTTCTTTGACACGTCGTTTGCCTACTTTACGGGTTCTGTGTTCGAGAATGCGTTCGATGTCGTACACGTCTTCTTCTTTTTTGGTGACACGTTGTAACTCGGGTAAGTAAAACGTTCCTTTTACCACTTCTCCGTTCATGTCTTCCAATTTATAGACGCAGGATGACGGACATGCACTCATTCAGTGACACGAACCAATTAGGTAGTCCAGTTAGGTAAGTAATCTTTGTCGAAAGTGCGTTTGGCTTTGCCAATGCGCACCCAATCTCCTACGGCTAGCTCTCCACTTTTCTTGGGGACAGCCCCCATCGGGCACGTATCAAACAGGTGATCAGATGCCAGCACTTCTTTGTCGGGAGTTGCCTCTTGCGGGACACGTCCAATGCTTCGATGGTAAGATTGATTGTACGCTTGCAACAGGTGCAGTAATCAGTCGATGTACTTCAGAGTGTGGTGATGCGTAAAATATTTCCACATGCGTTATGTTAAGGTACGTTAAAAAAAGTTCCACGATGCTAACTTTGGTTTCAGGATTCTCGGTGGTAAAAAAATAAATGTCACGTTTCTTTAATTCTTTTTAGAAAGCATGGTTCAGAAATTCGGTACCTTTGTCCATATGCCATCGAAGAGGGCGACGACCACATTGTTTCAGCACATGTTGCACTAACTCCTTGCTCGATTTGGAAGTCAATGGCACGACCCATGCAAATTTGGAAAAGACGTCGATGACACAAAACAAATATTTGTAGCCACGATTGCAAGTGGCCAAATGAGAAACATCAGTTAAATCGGCTTGCCATTGATGATCGACGCCTTCCACTTGGGTGAGACTTCTGGAAAACTTGCGTCGAATGGGTTTGTTTAAAGTATTGTAGCTTGTTCTTGTAACCATATTTGTACTTGAGGTAAACGGAGAATTTTCACAATTTTGAATTCATCCGTAACCTGCAGGATGGGATGGATCATATTAAATGATGGCTAACACCTTTTCTATTTGTTTTGTTAATAAGGCACCCACTCTTTGATGATGGGGTATTTTCTTGGTTTGTAATGCTTAACGTGTGCGACCAGCGATATGTGTCGAGGAGGTGAATGTCTGAGCAGGGGATATCGGTTATTGTTTCACTTCTGTCTTCACCTTCTCTTTCTTTTCTGATGAATAAGGGGTAGTTATCATCTTTTTAATCCATCAAATTATGGAGGTAGGTGGTGTTGCTAACTTGCATACTTTTTCTAGTGGAGTTTGAAACCCTTCTTCTTCTTCTTCTTCTCCTTTTTCTGTCTTGGTCACTGGCAGTAGTAGTGGTGGTGCTGCACTTTTCATCAAGTTTGAGTGACATTGTCGTACGACTGAGTGAGCCAAGGCGTTCCTAACTGTTTGGCTAAGACTTACACTTGCAATTTATCTCGAGGGCTTTTAAACAAGACCACTTAATAAGCATTTAGACTGGTGGTGCGATGGGCTTTACTTTGATGAAACAAATTTTGAGTAATGTAAATGACACTGATATTACGATGATGCCTTTTGCGCGTAAACCAAAGTTTAATTTCTTCTTTTTCTTCTCCTAACATGTCGTCGAAAATGACTAAATAGGTTTGGCAGGAGTCAGACACGATTCCGTAGTCTTCGTTAGGAATGCCTTCCACAAACACGATGGAATCGCCTTGACTTTCTCGCAAGAAGCTGTACGCCGATTGCCACTCTTTGTAACACCACACGATGCGTTGAGGTGGGCGATCGATCAAATGATGTTTATGTTCGATCAAACGTTTGACAAATTCGGTTTTGCCTGAACCGCTAGGTCCAGCAATGAGCACGTTAAAGGGATGGCGAAGATACAAAGCCTCCCAACTGGCATGATCTAAGTGTTCGTCGATGACTTTGAAAGTGGAGGAAGAGGGAGCAGAGACATCAGAGGTAGCCATAGTGTCAGGAATGTCACTTGTGACACGAAAACAGCGAAGACAAGAGTTTTTTTTATACTTTTTCAAGACACGTTCATTGATGTTTTAAAAATGAACACTAAATAAAAAAAATACATAAAAGCCAAAGGCTTAAATATAACGATACAATGCTGATGAAAAAGATCAACGCGGAATATAAACAAGTTTCTGTACAACATGTTTTTGGTTAATTTTCTGACAAGTTCAGCAGGGGGTAAGGTCACACAAGGGTTCTACTGAAAGGGTCTTTCAGGAATGTCCATGACAGTCGTGACGGGTTCTTCTGGTACTGTCACTAACACAAGTTGAAAAGTGACTTTTTTCTTTGGACGTTGAAAGGAAGGAACTCTCGAGCATACTGGGCCACTTTTTGGGTCCAAACCTCAAAACTCCATTTTTCTAGTCACGTAAATCTGTCCAATCGTGGTGTAATCACAAGCTACACACACACATCGTCATACACGTCTTCGGTAGCTAAAATTTGACGAATCTTTTTTTTTTTCCCGTAGAGGACGAGAAGTGTCCAAATGAAAACGCAAGGCTTTGAGCAAAATGAGTCTCTCGTGAAGCTTTAAGGCCATTCGGGTGGTAAGTACTCTTCGTAAAGAGTTATCAAGGAATCGGCTGGCAAACGAAATCTCAGAAAACAAGTCACTAAGACACACACCACTTGTCGACCAAAATTCAACGGAAACAGTTATTGTAATAATTGATGATAATGATCCACGGTTTTAATATTGTAATTGAGTTCCTTCCATGGAATCTGTTCAATCACTTGCGATACAAGTCGTGGCATGACATCCTGTGTTTATACTCTCTTTTTTTTCGGAAGCAATAAATGTACTTTCTAGCCAGAGATAATTTTGCTCCAGTAGGAAATTTAAATGTTGCATAATGTAACCCACAGTTCAGAGTTCGATTAGAAGTTTCCTTTTCCACAAAGTAGATTCACGTAAAATATATTGGTAATCCTTTAACTCTTCTTCCTCAATTCGTTACACTAGGTGAATCTCGAAGTAACCAAAATCATGAACATGTAGATCATCTGTGACCTGGAAGTTTTGAACAAGGTCTGACCGCTGAAACAATGTCTTACGAATCAGTTCTCTTATAGCATTCAGGTAACAGTGGTTTAAACACCGGTGACGTAACGGATACAATTGTTCTTCACGTTTGACTTGTATTTTGACCAGTTCTCGGTAAATGCGTTCTCTCAATTCCACAGGCAAACCAAGAATGTTCTCTTGTAAATTATCCATGAATAGGTCATACTAAAATATATTTTTTTTTTGTCGGAGACAATAAGCTTACTGCCTGGTCAGAGATGGTTTTACTCCAGTAGCAAATCTAAATCGTTTAGTCACTAACTTACACTTTACAGTTCGTTCAGCAGTTTCCTCTTCCACTAAGGTTACATTCTATACAAGATGTTGGTATTCCTTTAACTCTTCTTCCTTTGAAATGTGTTGCAGTAAGTCTACCTGGTAGCAAATATAATCATCAATAACACACCAATTATTTGAACCAAAAGGTAGTTGATGAAGGTCTATCCAATGAAACACTTTCTCGTGAATCAGTCCATTTATAGCAGTCAGGTACCAGTGCTTCAAACACCAGTCACGTGACGGATGTAATTGTTCTTTACGTTTGACTTGTATTTTGTCCAGTTCTCGGTAAATGCGTTCTCTCAATTCCACAGGCAAACCACGAATATTCTCTTGTAAAGCATGCATTCAGGGATAACTGATATCGTCCTACTAAAGGGAAATAGTGACAGCTGGGAGACCATCGAGCATGTTCCAGGTAGGCCGAATCTTGTGGTTCCCAGTGGTGAAGTGACACACCGCAACTGAACCTCTTGACATTATCCCATCGCCCAAGTATAATAATCCGGTTCTGGCTAATTCTTCAGGGGTTGGTTCTCCCAGATACGTAGACCATTTTCCTTTGAACGATTGAAAACGATTTTCAAAGTTGCAGTATTGAGACAAACGCATAAGGAACGAATATTCATTATACACAGGTTCGTTTCGATGAGGGTAGGGTGACATCGACAGAAGTTTGCTCCGGGCTGGATGCCATCCATAGGGTGGTAGACGTGAATGTTGACATCCACATTTACCATGAAACTAAGTAAAGTGTCAAAGAGGACGAGTGTCATCGCTCTCGCATCCATCAGGTTTGACACGTACAGCATCACTTTACATGATACGGGTAGTGACACTAAAGTTCCCATGGTGCTTTACTGCCTCACTGAGGTCACAGCGTACAGCATTGCTCACATCGCAAGGCTCAGCATCGCATTCCACTTCAGAGGCCCCATACTTGAATTGTGCCTGTCTGAACTTATTTTGTGTTTCTCTGAAAGTATGCACC
The DNA here is from genome assembly GCA_028554795.2 of Sinohyriopsis cumingii. NCBI lineage: Eukaryota > Metazoa > Mollusca > Bivalvia > Unionida > Unionidae > Sinohyriopsis > Sinohyriopsis cumingii. Next base: position 75,396,753 of record CM068837.1, read on the forward strand.
TTGTTCGCTTGGTCTTGGTTGTCACAATAAACTATCGAGCTTGTCTATGGTCCCTTTTTAAACTAGTCGCAATGAAGTCTCGAGGTTGTACATCTTTCCATTTTATGTCTAGTTTTGGAAGGTACTGTCTTTAAAGTACCGTCGTAATTGTGCCGTAGAGTAATGGGTGGAAAGGTCATATAAAGGTAAGGACTGTGCGGAGACCATCGAGTATGTTCCAGAATAGCTGAATCTGTATAGATACATATATCCATTCGTAATTTCAGGCCACAACTGAAACAATGTACTTCGTATCCCAATCCAGTCTCAGGTCCCAAGTAGACAACTCCTGTTCTAGCTAAAACATTCGAAGTAGGTAATCCTTCCCTTTCCGTAGACAATTTTTGAAACGTTTCCAATCAACGGACACAATACCAATATTCATGCAAGAAGACAGGAAAATAGGAGGGTTTGAACTTGGATTTATCATTGGATTTCTCACTCGATTCTTGCTGTGGCGAATTCATCATTTTGGTGGGTGGCTATCCTCTTACAACCAATGTTTTATACCGACATGTCCATACGGTAAAGAGAAGTGGTTGGGAAGTCACACTCGCTTCTGGAACACGATTTGATAGACTTTTTCAAAGGGTCGACTGACGATTTGGTAAGTGGGTATACGTACAATCGTATGCGGTTCACGAGTGGTCACTTTAAAGTTTTCATCCTCTACAGGATGCAAGACTTCTTTCAATACCCCAAAGTTCACCACTTCACTGGTACAATAATTCAGAGTCAATCCTTTCACTTTACACTCCCTGTGCACTTCTTCTTGTTTGTACCAGTATTCGTAGCCATACTTATTACGACCGCCACTCGCGAAACTTAGAATCTTGTCGTCGGAGTGCTCGTCTGTCCAGGCTCCTAAACGGTCTCCTTCGATGTCAGGGTGATGTTGACCCTGGCACTCTATGCAAATGCAACTGTCCGTGTCAAAGTACAGGACGCGTTCCCTTCACAGTTCTAAAGCTTCGTACACTTTTAAGCGAGCATGAGCTGTCACGTAAGCCACAATGATGACATTTCCAAATGCGTCGGATTCTACAAAATCCAAATCGTCTTCGTAATTGACCAAGAACAAATCCTCGCGAACGACATCTACGTGTTTCATGTATTAGTTTTTGTTTTGAATAATCTGGAAGTAAATGGAAGGCTCTGTCAAATATTCCGTCTTGGATAAACATCAGCATGCCTTGACAATGGTGAGGTAACACGGGATGGTACAAGTCCGTGGGAGGCAAACCTTTACATTTAATCAAGCCTTCGTATTGTCGAATGTGGGTCACGTCCATGTGTTCCGTCAGCAATTGTGGGTGTCCTGCAGGAAAGCGACTATAATTGCACACGTATGGATACAGGGAACACACGTCCAAATATCTGATTTCTTCTCCTTTCTCTTCGTCGGCTTGGTACAAGAAAGAGGTAGCATTAGTCCTTCCTCCGTACAAACTATCCCTCGGGTTCAGGGGGTCCACCCACTGGTAACTGTCCACAATGCGTTTAAACTCGGGATTCATTTTCAAACAGTGATCATACTCGTGTTCCCACATTTCCACCATGTGGTATCCTTGCTGTTCTAACTTCAAGCGTCGCTGACAAGTGTCCTGGTACAAGCCTTCCATGGTTCGTGGTAAAAACTGATTTTTAGTGTAACGATCTGGGTAGCAGACGGGACATCCGAAAAATAAACAACCGTTCAACTCGTACATGATCATGAAGTTTTGTAAGTCCCAGCCATCTACCGAATGCGTTATGATGGCCTTTTATCCCCCTCCGTTGCGGGCATGTTGAATCCATTTGTCTTCCTTATCGCACAAGTAATGCAACCAACGTAGGGCTTTGACCGAATACTGACGTTTGACAAAGTTGGTCGTTTTAGGGCGAATGGCATCCAGAGTGTTTTCAGGCATGAAACGTTGCCGGTACACTAAGGAACACGCTTTGGCAATGGTGCAACCATCTTTCAAATGATCAACCCATCTGTGTTCCATTAACACTTCTCGAAATTGTCCAAATCAACAACGTTAAATGTCCCCGTCGGAACGACAATACCTTGACATTTATTCCTGAAAGTAAAAAGGGTCCGAGGCATGGGCCTGGTACCAAGCGTAGAAAGCTTCTCGTTCGGTAGGCATGTTGTCGGGGTCGTAGTCTTTAGTCTCAGGCAAATGGGGTAGAACATAATGTTGATTGGCTTCGGTATTGACAAAGTGAGGAAAGTACCCTTTAGCCATTTATGTCATTTAAAACGATTTAGACAGTCGACTCAAAGTGATGGTCCAGTAACTCATCGAATCTTTAAACTGCACTTGTCCCACCTGCATGAAAATGATTTTGGCTTCGTTCAAAAGTGACCTTGTTCCGTATAGTATCTCAAAATAAGCTGTCCATCGTATCCTCATAAATTGTGAGCCATGACGTTCGATGTCCTCTTGTCTCCACGTCTTGTCAATTGGGTATAAGACCCATTGGGCGAATTCGGCTAACGTGTTCGGTCCCCGAAATAAATTGTCTAGCCCTCATGGAATCTTACTTCAGTGCGGGCAATGACTAAAGACGGGCCCTTGAATGCTTTTCTCACAAGCTGGATGAGCCACGCAGAAATTAGGAATGTAAGGCCATTCTCTTGCATGCATTCGAAATCGAGAAAAGATGAAATTGCCTTTCTTCTTGTGGTCTTCATTTTATCTTGTTGGGTTTGGTATTTTTGCATGTATCATTGGTGTTCCAAGTCAACGATTTGGTGAAAAATGTGACATTGTTTGTTTCCTGGACATATGTTTGCCTTGACATGATTGGTACGTATGTCTTGTCCACACGTAGGACACAATCGCAGCAATTGACAAGCACATTTCTGCTGTGAACCTTGTGTCTTCAAATGTTGTTGGTAACAGGCTGACAAATGAACGCTGGCAAGTAGGGCAATGTACCCGTTCTTGTTCTTCGTCCAGACAGGGTTGAGAGCCCAAACATCCTGAGCATTTCGATCCACAAAGCTTGCGTTGCTCTCGATAGTTATAGCCATATTCACATTTCTCACAATAATAACCATATCCCAGGAATGAGATAATATTGGTAATGGTATCGAAATGATCATCTTGATAATAGAGGTGAATGTATTTTCCACCTTTAAAATCTTGGCCTCGAAACAACAGAGGCCCGTGCACTTCTTGAGGGTGCACTTTCATGGTTTAGCGTGGAGCTAGGGTATTTTTGCATTTCAGGAATACCACAGGGTGTGCCTTAGGACAATCCGGCTTGTTGTAGTAGGAGTTCTGCTTCACTTCGTTGTTTGGCTCGATTCGAATGTTGAATAATTTCCCAGGCTCTTTTCCATTCTGTCGTGTCGTTTTTTGTTGGCATAGGTTCATCCCACCACGATAGCCCGTGCTAAACACATATAGTCTTGAGGGTTGTTAATTCGGACAAGACCTGTTTGGTGTTACGAAGGTCATCCAGCAATGACACCTTTTTGCGTCCGGCCCCTTTGGGAGGAGAAACGTGGGTCATGAACAGTGCGGCTTTTCCATCAGTGATATCAATTGGTCGCTGATTGTTGGATGTGTTGAATCATGTCCATGACTTTGGAAGGGGTCAATTCTGCTGAACTGCTAAACTTGATCCAAACAGGCTATTTCAAGCCCTCGTGTTGTATGGAAAGTCTCAGGCGATCGTCTCAAGAATTTCACAAATATAGTACATGCAGCAAAATCAGCCCACTACACTACTAAGATCATGAAAACTTTCAGCTGCACAGAATTATTTGAGATTACTAACAAGCTAATGTCAAGGAACAAATCAACACCACTTCAACTACCTTCTCTCCAGTCGAACTTCCGAACATGTTTGCAAATTTCTTCCGTGACAAAGTACAAACCATTAGAGATAAGCTTGACACCACAATTTCAATTGACTCGTCGTCACCATAGCGTTGGGATACACAAATTTTGCGGCAACCATTAGCAGCATTTGAACCTGTCGCTATGGATTTTGTACGCACAATCGTGTTGAAGAGTGCACCAAAGTCATGTGAACTTGATCCAATTCCAACACCACTGTTGCTTGAATGCTAAGATCCAGTATTGCCTTCACTAACTGATGTTATTAATACCTCTCTCTCACCTGGGTAATTCCCATCATTTTTCAAAACTGCCATTGTAAAGCCTCTGCTGAAGAAACCAACACTAGACTATAACGATTTAAAGAACTACTACCCAGTTTCTAATATCCCATTCATTTCAAAAATCTTAGAAAAGGTTGTTCTATCCTTGCAACAGTAACGAAACAACTCTTCTAAAAGTAGTTAATGACATTCTCTCTGCGTTGGATAGCAGAAAGATTACAGTCCTCACCCTCCTTGGTTTGTCTGCAGCATTTGACATATATAGACCATGATATATTACTTCACCGTCTCCAGCATGTATTTGGCATTCATGATATAGCCTTTATGTGGTTCAAGTCCTACTTGGTCAACAGGACACAAATTGTATCTGCAAACGGAATACACTCCAGTCCAGTTGGTATATGTTGTGGTGTTCCATAGGGGTCTGTTCTTGGACCTGTTATCTTCATTATGTACACTCAGTGTCATAGATCATCATCCAGTGTCTCACCAATTGTACACTGATGACGCCCAAATATACAAATCTAGCCACCCAACTGAAGTTGATGCTACCATTCAAAGTGTAGAGAGGTGCATTTCTGATGTGAAATCATCGATGACTTGTAACAAGCTGCATATGAATGATGATAAAAGTGAGGCCATTCTGATCACAACACAAAGACTTTCTCATTCACATCCTTTACCTCAAACAATAAATAACAGCAACGCAAACATTAAATTCACACAATCAGAACGAAACCTAGGTGTTACTCTGGACAGTACTCTCACATTGCACCAACATGTAATGAACATATGCAAGGCTGCATATCTTGAGCTGAGACGCATCAGCTCAATTTGCAAATATATTTCAGATGATGCCACTAAAATAATTAACTGCTCATTAGTAATTTCAAAACTGGACAATTGTAACTCAATTCTGTCTGGTTCATCTCAATATCTACTCCAGATACTTCAAAAAGTTCAAAACACAGCTGCTAGGATCATACTTAGAATACCAAGCTCAGAGCACACCTACCCGCTGCTCTGTACCCTGCACTGGCTATCCATTCGATCCAGAATCAAACACAAAATGTGTTATTTGTGACTCTCGTCCAACATACCTATCTGACCTCACCCATGTGTACACACCAGCAATATACATACGTTCCTCTTCTGACAATCGTATACTCAGTATTCCCATTATGAAAACAAAGTCATATGGACAGCGTTCTTTTGCTTACCAGGGCCCAGCAACGTGGAATGAATTGCCCACTGAACTTAGACACAAAAACACAGTGATCACATTCAAGAGGACTCTCAAAACTCACTTATTTCGACTGCAAGAACAAACTTAAAGACCTAATAATGTTTCCTACCTGAAATATTCTCAGCATGTTTTTTATATACATTTTTTAATGTTTTTCTTAGTTCGTGTTGTTCGTTTTTGTATTAATAGTATTATGTTTCTTATCTTATAGATGTTGTCTAATGTTGTAAAGCGCTTAGAGCCTCTACAGATTAGGCGTTATGCAAAGTCCTCATTATTATTATTATTATTATTATCATTATTATTATTATTATTATTATTATTATTATTATTATTATTATGCTTTCTAATATAACTTTCATGGACATTTATAACAATTTCTATAATGCATTAAGAAAGCACTTAATTTGACCTTTGTAACAATTTCCAGTATGCTTTCTAATAACATTTCCATGAAGGGATGCTTACATAATTATTTACCAGCCGGGGGTTGATGGGTTGTGGCAAGCACGTAGTGGTCAGTTATTGCGTTTTACTGAGGAAGGTTAAAACATGTTCAAAGAAGAAATACAAAAAAGGAGTGGAAAATGCCCCCCCCCCTCCCCGCAACCCTTGCCCCTATGTGCGTTGGCTCATGCTTTCAATTGACATTTATAATAATTATCATAATGCATTTTAAGAGCACGTCCATTGACTTTTAAATCCATTTGGATAAATTTACATCTTTTAATTTTCCAATAGTGAAACTGACATGAATGTGTTACATATAGTAATTATGAATATGATTGATAAGTGGGATGAATCCGGGTTCTAAGTAAGGTATAGTTTCAAACTTTTTAACTTGTCGATTTGCTGCCTTCGATAATAAAGACTGGGTTGTATTAATACATTACTGATTTATCAAACTCAAACATATAAAGCGAAGGTTTCTGTTTTGACTTCCTTAATCGCTGAATAAATCAGCAAACAAACATAGTACGTGCATAAACTGCTCTTCAGATCTTCAATGTGTATTTCAAATATGGCTATTCAGTACATGGTAAGTATATCCCGTCACAAAATAAAACCAATGGACATTGTATGCATCTATACGATATATGTGTCTAACAGATATATACAACACATACGTCCATCCGATTGATGAGATAGACGTCAAACATATCGATACGAAACATACATCAAATGGATCGATACGACAAATACGTAAAACTTCCAAATGAGTTCAAAATAACATACACAATTCCAAGGTTATTACTTCAAACAAACACATTTTATGATATAGTAAGCTTGCCAGGAGTTGCGTATAACACACTTTGCGCGCATGTATTAGAATGTATCGCGCCACTATATTTAGGCCACGGTACAATTCTAACATTTATGCAACTAACGGTGGATGTATATTACGAGTTACAGATGTTCGGATCATGGATATGTACACTGATGGATGGATATTAACTGGTATAGATTTATCTACTTAGCAATACCTCTAGCCGCCATTAATGTTACTATATTTAGCACATACTAGTGACTCCCTGTTAATTCTCCATAAACAGGCAGCTTATTTCACCTTGAGGAAAGTTATGACATTGCTGGTGCTCCGAATAACGAATGGTAAAGCAAAATGTAAGATTCCAAAATGCATTTGTTTCAAGTCTATTCATTCTGACAATCTACTCTAAGCACGTTCGATGGTTCACGTGTTTATGTAAGTTTGTCTTGTGTTGTGTCGTGTTGGAAACTTGAAATCAACGACTTTGATTATGAGACCACTTTACGCTTTCACATGCTGCCTTGAAAAGAGCCTGATACCGCAAACATTCGAACCACATTTTTGCATGCTAAAATAAACTTTGTTATATGGTTCAGAAAGGAGTAATCCATTCAGGAAACATTGTCGATTTACAACATTTTCAATATATATATATATATATATATATATATATATATATATATATATATATATATATATGTGTGTGTATGTGTGTGTGTGTAATTCGTATAGTTTCCCATACATGTGACTATTATACTACCCCCCCCCGTTTAGTCTTTCTCTCTCTCTCTCTCTCTCTCTCTCTCTCTCTCTCTCTCTCTCTCTCTATCTATCTCTCTATTCATTTATCTATTTAACTAAAGCAAAATATTTGATTGCCGGTTGTATAAATGCATATCTTTTATTTAGTCTTTTCTTTGTATTTCCTTATATCGGTTTATTTTACCACAACTTTCTAGCATAGTTCGATCTTGTGTATTTGCATGTTTTGACATTAAACATTTATCCCGAAAACATATTGTTTGCATATATCTCAATGGTTTATATGGCATGTATTGCGTGAGGACATTATGTTTTTTTTTTTCTTCTAAAGCACTATGAATATCGGGTGTCTGAAATTCAAGTATATTATATATTTATTGCAAGTGTTATTTCAGACGTGTCATATTTAAATCAAACCAAGGTCTGTATAAGCAGACTGTTAAATGTGTGTTATTCAAATGTAATTTATTTGCTCTTTACAAACGCTTTCAACACGAACTTGTAAGTAGATGTAATTGCTAGAGAGCGGGCGTAACTATGTCTAAAATATTGTTGTAAGTATTTGTTAACGGTAATCAGCTCAACACGAGACAGTCTATATAGAGCTTGGCGTTCTTTTCATTTGAGTAGTTTATTTATAAAACCAGTATTGTTACGGTCAATGTCACGGTACGGAGTTAATCATTTGTTAGATTGTGAGTTAGCTGGTTCGTAGGGTACATGGATGACCATATTGTAGGATAGTTTATATCTCCTTTAATACAATAATACCTTCTAGTTAATAAGGACTAAATATAATTTTATTTTATCACACTTTATCCAGATTGTTAACACTACGAAATTACATAAAACGAAATAGAGTTCACTAAATTTTGGAGACCTTCACTCCTTAACATATTCACGCAAAACAGTAAAACAAAAATTGTTTGAACGTTATTGCCGTTCTAAACCCTTGTCCACAATCGTATCATCATACATCACAAGTATGTGGTATACATCGGGCTTTCGGCTAGTGGCTTTATGTATTGCTAATCGCGAAACAATTTAAATAGTTCAAGAAATCAATGTATCCCAGAAGGCAAAACCAGAGGAGTTAAGTACTTGATACTTAAATTGCCGAAGGTTCTTATGTCGGCTTTGATGAGAAATGCTTATAGTAAATTTACAAGCGAAATGTTGTGTTGATTAGAGATCGAATTTGATGCCACAAGTTTGATTCAACTTCGATCTGGAAGTCACATGGTCGATGCCAGTCGCAATGAAAATAGTGCCCCTTTGTTTTACACGAGAACTGTTTGACTGCGAAGTCTGCCCTTACTTAAGAAACAAGTGCTTATTGTGTTTACATATATATATATATATATATATATATATATATATATATATATATATATATATATATATATATATATATGACCGAAGGTTTTCGTGTGATCTGAGCTCAGTCCAATTATACGTTACCCTTTTATTTTCTGAGTTTACCGAGAAAATCATAACTATGATACCAATCACAAACACCGATGTTGTTATCGATTCACTGAAATGAAACGGATTGACCTTAATCACCAAAGTTTGTTTTGTTATTTTATAGAACATGTTTACCTTGTCAAAAATATGTGAAAAGGACATTAGTAGGTTTGATAAACCATGGGCGCTATCATACAATACATACAAGTACATACGTTATACAATACACGTTGACATATTTATGGGGGGTTGAAGTCCATAATAGACGGTCAGCTGTTGCAATTTATAAAGTCCATAGGCGTTATGAGAATTATATAAATGATATTTATGGAATCGTTCTTCGTTTTAAGTTTCCATCTGTGATGACTTATTGCCATACATTTTATCTTTCACCTGAGTTTGTGTGGTTTTGAAAATAAAGTAGTATTACCAAGGGAAAAATACGAGATTACTGGGGGGATGGCGGAATCATTGGACACCCTGTTTTATGAATCATGCAAGTACATATAACATACAATGCCCGTAAAGAGTGAGAGAGAGCATACTAGGATGTCAGAGGTTTTACGCTTAAAAGTCACATACGTAATGGGAATTACATAAGAGACATATACGGATTCCGAAGCATTCCTCTTTGTTATATCCCATATGTTATGCGTTATTGAGTATATCATATATGTCATGCATTATTGAGGTATATCACATATGTCATGCGTTATGGACGTATATATTTTCTGTTTCATACAAGTATATATAGAATACAATGCCCGTAAAGAGTGAGAGAGAGCATCCTAGGATGTCAGAGGTTTTACGCTTAAAAGTCACATACGTAATGGGAATTACATAAGATACATATGTGGATTCCGAAGCATTCCTCTTTGTTATATCCCATATGTTATGCGTTATTGAATATACCCTATCTGTCATGCATTATTGAGGTATATCACATATGTCATGAGTTATGGACGTATATATTTTCTGTTTCATAAAGGGTGTTTATTTACTATCTTCCATGTTTTACCAAAAGTGTTAAAACATTCTAAAAGTCTCATTTTGTACACCATTCATTTGCCTTGCAATATTATTTGTTATGTACTGCTTATCAGATCACAATACGCCCTCTACAATAAAATTAAGATGTTTGAATAAAATTATCAGTACGAGTCCAGAATATATACAGTTATGAATAAACAAATTTTGTTTGCAAATTTATGAAACCTTTGTGTGACAGACCTTTATGTCATTTTTAAACCAGAGAGATTACGACATATAGTTATGATGCCTGCATTCTAATTATCAAATATATCAACATCTCTTTCATGATATATAAATGTTCTTTCAAAATTCGTTTTCAAGTATATATATATATATATATATATATATATATATATATATATATATATATATATATATATATATAAATATATATATATATATGTATATATATATATATATATATATATATATATATATATATATATATATATATATATATATATATATATATATATATATATATATATATATATATATATATAACACTATAGTTCCAACTACTCAAATAAAATCATTTTAGACTGGGCGCATGACAACTGTTTTTCCCATTTGATATCCAGATTGTGCTATCAGATGGATAGACAACATAAAACAAAGCATCAAATGCACTAGTGTAATATATGACTATTAAAGTAAACATACTTAATGTTTCAATAGAGTTTGAAATCTGTAAGAATTCAGGACCTTATGAAGAAGAGTTAGGATAGACAGCACTCTCTTTTATA